>RJWM01000681.1:0-196936 GCA_004363535.1 Dasyprocta punctata
ATTCAGTTTTGCTATTTCTTTGCTGATTTTTTGTTTGGTTGATCTATCTCTCTGTGACAATGGGGTGTTAAGGCTCCCTGTTATAAGTGTATTCTTGTTTATTTGGTTTTTCATGTCTATTAAGAAGTGTCTTACATAGTTGGGTGCTCCCATATTCGGTGCATATATATTTATGATTGTAATCTTTTCCTCTTGAAGTTTTCCACTGACAAGTATGTAGTGACCTTCTTTATCTCTTTTGATCATTCTCGGTTTGAAGTTTGCATTGCCTGCAAATATAATAGCTACCCCTGCTTTTTTCTGGGTTCCTGTTTCATGGAGTGTTGTTTTCCAGCCTTTATTCTGTGAATTTCCTTTTGAGTGAAATGTGTTTCTTGTACACAGCATATTGTTGGATTTTGTTTCTTAACCCACTCTGCTAGTCTGTTTCTTTTTATTGGTGAGTTGAGACCATTTACATTGATTGATATAAGTGATACATACCAGCTCATCCTTGTGATGATATCTTTCTGTTGTTGGTTTTCTACATTTTCTGTTTAATTACTTGCCCTGCTTAGTTGTTTCTTTTTGTTGTTGTTCTTAAGATTGCTGCTATGTTTGTCTCTTTCTAGAGTGTCTTTCAGTACTCTTTGTAGTGTTGTTTTGGTGGCCATAAATTTTTCAGTTGTTCTTTGACATGTAAGTATCTTATTTCTCCATCAATTTTTAAGGATAGTTTTGCAGGGTACATCAATCTGGGTTGAAAGTTGTTTTCTTTCAGGATTTGAATTACTTCACTCCAGTCTCTTCTTGACTTAAAGGTTTGTGTTGAGAAGTCTGCTGTGATTCTGATAGGCTTTCCTTCATAGGTGATCTGTTTCTTTTCACTGACAGCTTTTAGTATTTTGTTCTTGTGCTGTATTTCTGATGCCCTTATTATTATATGTCTGGGTGAGGATTTATTTTGGTTGTGGTTAATTGGGGTTCTGTATGCCTCAGTTACCTGTATTTCAGATTCACTTCCCTTGGAAAGTTTTCTGCTATTATTTCTGTGAATAGTCTTCGCAGGTCATTAGTATTGAGCCCTGCTTTTTCATTGATGCCTATTAATCTTATGTTATTTCTCTTGGCATCGTCTTGCAGCTGTTGAATTGTTGTTTCTTGGTTCCTTACTGTTTTTAGGAGATCTTTTCTTTCGTGGTCCTGATCTCCCATGCTGTCTTCAAGATCTGAGATTCTATCTTCGGCTTCATTTAAGCAGTTTTCAAACTTTCCATGGAGTTTTTCATTTCCTGCATTTCCCTTTGCATCTTTTTCATGCATTCTGTTTGTGTCTTATATTGTTCATTTAAGGTTTCGATCATTTCTGAAGTTCTTCTTTTTTTTATCTTGCTCTTCTTTAGATACACACATTTCTTTAATAATGATTCTCATTTCATTTTTTAGCTGAGAATATTTCAGATTTGAATTTCTCTATGGCTTCATTAGGCTGTTTCTTTATTGCGTTTGCTATCATTTCAGAAAGTCCATTTGTGTGACTCCTACTGTCTTCCATTTCAGTGTCTCTTGGGTTTGTTCTTTGTGGACTGGGGGACTGAGACTGACTCTTGGTCTTTCATCTAGTCATTTTCTTCTAGAACCTATGTGGCTCTGTGTCCTGCGAGACTGGCTGGGTGTTCCCCTGAGGGTCGTGCTGATTCTTGGGTTGCACTGAATCACGGGACCCGGTAGAGCTGGGTCTTGCATGCAGCAAGGGAGTGAGGCCTCCCAGGGCATGCAGGTGGAGCCTCTGCCATAACTGGGTGGGGGCCAAGGCCTCCCTGTCCCAGGGAGCTAGGCAGAGTGTACCCTGGAGTGATGCTGCCAAGACCCTGGGTCTGTCTGCAAGTTCAGAGCAACAGCTGTGCCAGGGCAAGCCTGGGCGAGTCCCAGGCCTACAGTGCCAGGAGCAACCTGGCTGGGCGGGGGTGGGTGAGCTCTGGGATGCTGCATGCACAAGTTGTTCCCCTGAAGTATGGAGCTCGTGCATGCTCTGCACTCTGGTGGGGGAGCTCAAGCTCTCCAAGTTCCTGCAGCTATGTTGGTCAGTCCCTGGTGAGCAGCTCTGGGGTCCTGGGCTGATCTGTGCTGGGCTGCATATCTCTGTGTCCTGCAAGTCTGACTGAGCATTCCCCTGAGGGTCGCACTGATTCTTGAGTCATGCTGAATCGCGGGTCGTGGTAGAGTTGGGTCCTGCATGCAACAAGGGAGGGCGGCCTCCCGAGGCATCAGGTGGAGCCTCCACCTTAACTGGGTGGGGACCAAGGCCTCCCTGTCCCAGAGGTTAGGCAGAGTGTACCCTGGGGAGACGCCGCCCGGACCCTGGGTCTGTCTGCAAGTTCAGAGCAACAGCTGTGCCAGGGCAAGCCTGGGCGAGTCCCAGGCCTACAGTGCCAGGAGCAACCTGGCTGGGCATGGGCCTGCGAGCTCTGGGATGCTGAACGCACAAGCCGCTCCACTGAAGTATGGAACTCGTGCGTGCTCTGTACTCTGGTGGGGGGAGCCCAAGCTCTCCAATTCCCTGCAGCTATGTTGGTCAGTCCCTGGTGATCAGCTGTGAGGTCCTGGGCTGATCTGGGCTGGGCTGCGTACCTCTGTGTCCTGCGAGGCTGGCCAGGCATTCCCCTGAGGGTCGTGCTGATTCTTAAGTCGTGCTGAATTGTGGGACCTGGTAGAGCTGGGTCTAAACCTAGTTTTGAAATAACAGAGGGATGTTTCAGTAAAAATTTCACTTTGGTGATTAATTTTTTATACCTTTGCTTTCAATCTTCATTTCATTATAGTGAGCTTATATTTATTAAAAAATTAACTGATGCTGTTACATTGTTATCAAAATTTGTATAACTTAGGCTGTCTCCCTGTATTCGTGGAAGAACAAAGACATTACTTTGAACAACTTTTAAATTGGACTGATTAGCTTCAGTGTTTTATAGTGTAGCTAAAGAAATCACATTGAAGTGCTAACACTGACTTCTAGGGTCAAATGTAAAATTTTAGGTCTTTTAATTCCATAATTCATTTCTTCATTCAACAAATACTGAGAACCTACCCTGGATTAGATAATGTGTTCGGTGTTGTTGGATTCAGCAGTGAATATGTCAAGCACAATTCCAGGTCCCATGGATGGAGTTTTTAAACAAATAATGAGAAATATCATTACTAATTCCAGGCAAAAATAATTGGAAAAATTGCTGTAGTGGAAATGGATAAGATGTTTCGAAAGCATATAGAAGAGAATTTCAGAAACTTGTGAAAAGAGACTTGCATAAGAGAAACATAAACAGTTTGTGTAGAGCAGTGATAAGCAAATTCACCTATAGGAAGCTTCCAGCCATAAACTTTACTGGACAACATCCTCACTCATTCTTTTCTGTATTGTATATGGCTACAGTATTGTATATATGCAAAGGCAAAGGTGAGTTCTTGGTCAGAAGAAATGGGTGTCACCTGGAGGACTTCGTTCTTGTTTAAAGAGTTATCCCTGGCTTTTCACTTGTCTCTCTGCTTCTTGGCTGCCATGAGGTGAGCAGAATTTCTCTGCCATTCCTTTCTATCATGCTGTTTCTGCCCTGGAGCCAACCAACCATGGACAGAATTATCTGAAAATGCTGATCCAAAATAAACCCTCTCTCCTTTAAGTTACACGTGTCGGATATTTTGTCCCAGTAAAGGCAAAGTTACTAATACAGAAATTGGTACCAAGTGTGGGGTCAGTTCTGTAACTGAACCTGAAAGCAAACATCTGTAAAGTGATTTGGAAATCCAAAATCACTTAATAGCAGGCAAACAGGAAAGAATTACTAGAACTCTGAGAAGCATTGTTACTTCAAAAGTAAGTATGATGAATAATCTTGATTGTCAACCTGATTGGCATGTGTGCTATATAGGATATTATGAAGCACACTTCTGGGTGTGCCTAGATAGGTCATAGGTAGCATACCCTCAAGGATTATGTTTTTTCATGGCTTCTTCCTCTCTGGATTTTTTTTTCTCATTCTTCCTCCTGGAAGGCAGGAGGTAAGGGGGTTTCCTCTACCACACTTTCCTTCCATAAAGTTTATGCCTTGGAGTAAGGCAACCATGGACTGAAAACTCTGAAACCACAAGCCAATATAAACCTTATGTTGGTTAAATTGTGTGTGTTGGATAGTTTGTCCCAGAAATGGGAAGGCAAAGAATACATTCTGGAGCCAAAATGAATCGTAGGAAACAAAACTAATTTCAAGATACAGATGCTAGTCGCTATCACAATTGTAAATTCAGCTGATCAGGATGAAAACAGAGTCCTGAATAAGATGACTTGAGGCTAGTAAGTCTGAAATTAATAAGACAAGCACTCAATTTGGAAAACCCAATTAAATGTTGCTGTTATTGTTTCAAGTCTGAAATCTATAGCACTGAGCAGGCAAACTGGAAGCTCGGGCAGGTTTCTGATGTTGCTCACTTCAGGCTGAATTCCTTCTGACAGAAACCTGTCTTTGCTCTTTGGTTCTTTCAGCTGATTGAATGAGGCCACCTATATTAGTGGAGACTAATGTGCTTTACATCTTGACTGATGTTATACCCAATGATCATGCACCATATCTTTAAATTGACATATATAATTAACAGTTGGGAATGATAGGAAGGAATATAGGGTTGAACACATGATGTCTCTGAGAAAATAAATAAGGGAAGAAGAGATAGTAGATTTAGAGGAAGTGATCAGATTTGTTTTTTTTTTTTTCACACTGAGTTTGAAATACCCATTAACCAATCATGGTTGGTTTGAGTTTTGAGTTTTATGGGTAGATCAGGATTTGGGATAGTAGATCTTGAAGTTAGACTCATGTAATTTGCAGTTAAAACTTCAGGAGAAAATAAAGTTACCTATGGATAGTTGCAGAGAGAAAATTTTAGTGAACTGTATACTGTGATTTTCAGAACATAAGTACTTAAGGAATGAGATGAGAAATCTACTGAAGAGGTAGAGAAAAGACAGAGGAATAGAAAAAACAGGACAAGATAGTATCTTGAGAACTATGGCAGAGAACGTGTTTGCTTACCAAATCTGACTTCTTATTGTGCCTTTTAGGCATGTAGAAAACTCCATTCTTTAGACCTCTTTCACTTAAACATGGACATATTATCAGTTTTGGCCAACAGAATGAGAAGTCCCAGATGATGGACAATCTGCCAACCTGAATTTCAGAGTGATGATATGGAATGTATCCTTCGTGCCTGTCTCTCTCTGATACCCACCGAATAGGTAATGCCATTGAAAAAAATAAACATTTATTGTGTTAAAATACTGATATCTTGGGATTATTTTTTCAACTGAGCATAATGCATACTATTGTTGACTAACACTAAAGCTAAGGTAGTGGTATGTTTAGCAAAAGGCAGAATAGTAACAACTGTGTCATATATATCACAGTTCCAGAAAAACGACCTTTCAGGAGATATTCAGATATGGACTTATTGAGCTGGCACATCCAATCATGTTAGAGGTTTTCAGTAATAACAATTTGGTGGAGAATCTCTATTGTCCTTTGTATTAAACTATGGATTGTGCTCATCAGACCAACAGAATTGTTAACTTGAACTAGAAATTGACATCACAATAAGTATACACAATATAATATATTATCTTTATACTTTGAGTTGAAATCTTAATATGAAGGTGTAAATGTTGACTGAATTATGATGTCCAAATTTCTCATTTCCATTTAGCATAAAAAGACTGGTCTTAGTGTTTTCCCTTTAGTATAAGCAGATTTCAGCTTATGTGTAGTTTTTATTTTTTAATTTTTAAAATTAAAAAAATTATTATTATTATTATTTTTTGCAGTACCATGGATTGAACTTACAATCTTGCGCCTGCCAGGCAGGTGCTTAAGCCACTGAGCCAAACTCCTGGCCCTATTTTTTTCGAGGCAGGGTCACACTATGTGTAATTTTTATTTTATAGACCTAGCTATGTAGTCAGTTGTTTAAAATTCTGGACACCATTTACTGTTGGAAAGAAATAATTATGGATGTTTAGATTCCCAGGCTTGTTCCTAAAGTATTTTGAACAATAATTTGTTTGAACTAGATATTTTGTCTCAGTACATAATTGAGGCTTATGTATTTGCCAAAGAGAGGCAAAATATATGTCCTTGTGCATAGGAAACAACAATAGAATCATGCAGGAAAATGTGCCAAATACATATGTAGTATATTTGAAAAACCAAAAGACTAATTTCCCAAAACAATCTGGATACAAAGTAAAGGAAGTAGAACTTGACAAAAATGCACATACCTAATCATAAGTTTAAAATATTTGTACAAATAAAAGTGAAATATTTTATGAATCTAGTGATTTTGATAAAAATTCTAGGTTGGAATAATTAAGTTAAAGCAAATCACTTAAAATGAGAATATAAATAAAAATTGTTTGATTATGTAGCACTTCCATTGTATTATCCATATTATCCTCAAAAGAGATAACCAGAATATTCTAATACAGATATTTAGTAGAATACATTAGGAGATATTCTTGGAAACAGAAGTGTCTTTCAGTCATACTTAGTCCCAGATGTGGTTCAAGGTATCTCTGTTCTTCATTGTTTAGTTATTTACTCTTGACACAAAGCAAACTGTTTTTTTACTGAAGCATTTCATTTATCTTATAGAATGGAAAATAAGGAATTAATTTTGTTAGTTAAGACTGAGCTTTTTAAACATTATGCCATTCTTCAGTTAATATTAGTGAAAATGGCTCTATATTGTTTTAAATACTATTCTCTCTGAGGTTATTATTATTTTATTAATGCCTGTTTATAATAGAGAATAGCGATGTTCATTTTAGGAATTGGTATGTTCATATAATATACGTTGTTCATCCTCAATTTTTACCTTCCAATTCCTTTCTGCTCCCAGCACCTGATACTTTTAATAATATCCATGAGTCTACCTACTAGTTTCCTATTATCTTCTCTTTATTATGCTTATTTGTTTATATCTTAGATTTGTCATATAAGAGAAAGATTGTGTAAAATTTTTTTTACGACTTAGTTTTCAAAGGGTTAACTTTCTCTGTGGGACCTACATTTTTTATGTATTAAAGATTATTTCCTTAACATACAAAATAAAGAGAAAAATGTAACAATAAAATAATAGTTAATATCATCATAATGCTTATGAATTCATGGGAAACATTCTGAATGTCTTACATTTAATTCTCAAAATAATTGTTATTTAGAGATTATCATTATTTCAGCATTACATGTGAGAAAAGCAACAAGAAGTTAAGTAATTTACCAAACGTTACTTGGCTAGGAAATAATGCAATCTGAAAATAGACAGCAAATTCTTTTCTTCTAGAATCCCGTTTTTAAGTACCACATTTATCATTCTAGGCAGTGTGAGATAAATATGCTTCATGAAGTATACAGAAATGATGAACTGTCAAGGATTTACATACTGATATAATTTTTATTGCGACATGCATCTTAGACTGTTTTTATTTTATTTTTACTAAAAACACAATGCTATAGACTAGGTTCTAGTAAAGACAAGAGATTTACCTCAACTTATGGCTGTGACTGAAATTCTAGGGGCCACATCAGGTAAGGTCCTTTTAGCTGCCACAGACTTGAAGTAGTACAGGGAATCCAATGGCAAGAGACATGGACCAGGCATGTTTATTTGTGTATACTCTGCTTGTCCTCCATTCCTGTTTTCTTATAAAGCCACCAGAATTCAATCATGGTGATTTCAACCCTATGTCTTCATCTAATCATGGTCAACTACCAAAAACCTCATCTTTAAACACCATAGTTGGATTAAGTTTCCACCCTCATAATACCTCACAATGAGGACTAAACTTCAACATAGTGATTGGGAAGCAAGAATCATTTAACCTATAACATATGCCAACATGAGACAGGTAATCGGTGGCTTGATCTTTAGTTATTCTACATTTTATTAGTAAAAGAAGACATCATTAAGACTATTATTTGTAAATTATATCTTATTTTTCCCATTTTACAGATTGTACCATTGGAATATATGATGGCTTTTAACATTTATTTTTCTTCACCTTTAATAATAGTTGTAAGAATAATATATGCTTCCTGTGAAAAATAAACAAGCGCATATAGGGATAAGATATGAATTTCTTATAGCCACTATTAGATCTTAATGCACTTATTAGCTATCTTTTACTGCCTAGTGAACAACCACAAAATTCAACATCTTAGCACCCAACCTTTCGTTGTCACTATCTACAGAATAGCTGGGGCAGCTGTGCTTCCCACAGCAGGTTGACTCAGACCACAGAACTGCTTGAAACTTTTTAAAAATAGTATTGGCAGAAGTTCAAGTACAACTCTATGTATGATCACATTGCAAACCTTTGGTTGAGTAATACCTGGCCAAAGCCAAGCCACAGCACTAAGCCCAAAGATAATAAATGGGGGAGTACAATCTGCTAGTGATATGGCTATGGCAAGAATAGAGATACAGGAAAGGGTGAAGAATTTAAGTTAAAAATTCATTCATTATAGTGTACTTCATTCACTAAAATCTGTCTGTGTGTTGAGATACGTATTAGTTTAAGAGCATCTTTTACATATGTTGTCTAAATTTTCCCTGGTATCATCACCTTATCCCAAGAAATGGATTGATATCTATCTACATCTGTGTCCAGATTAAAGTGATAGTTATCTTTCCTGCTCAAGCATGAATCAGTGTGTCCCCTAGTTATTTCTATTACCAAAGGAATGGTCTCCACAACTCCTCCGACGTGTCAGTCAGCAGCAGGCACTTATCTAGTTCTACCCCTGGCCTTGGCTTTGGTTTATGCTTTGCTAGCACAAACTGGCATATACAAAACTTTGCATGCACCTCTTGTTATTAACTCTGGTTAAATTTCTAGTAGAAGAGTTGCCTAAAAAACTGTTAAGGATGGATAGTTTATAAAAGATTATTGTGCATAGTGACAGTCTCACTTCATTATATCCCTTGTGTTAGATATAACTACTTACAAACTTTTATATTTTACATGCTTGAAATTCTATTCATTTCACTTGTTTATTGGTGTATTTGTACTTTGTAAGATACTCAGTGTCGATTTAAATATCCCTTTCCTTCCTTCCTCCCTCTCTTCCTTCCTTTCTTTTATCCTTTCTTCTATCCTTCCTCTCTTCATTCATTAGTTCATTACACATAGTAAACTGTTTATCTCTTAGACCTTTACTACTTAGGAGACTATGTGAGTAATTAGATTGCATAGATGTAGAGCCAGAGGGGCCTTAGAAATCATCCAGCCTTTGCATTTCTGTATTAAAGAGCCCTATTTAGAAAAATTGCTTAATATTGACTTACTGTTTTTTAGTGCTGGAAATATCTTGATAATTATAAACAATATTGAAAACATCATTATATTCTTTTGTTTGTTTATTTGATTGTTTGTTTGTTTGAGACAGGGCCTTGCTGTATAGTTTGGACTGGTCTTGAACTCACTATGTAACCCAGACAGACCTTGAACTTGCAGCAATTCTCCTGCCTCAGCCTCCCGAGTGCTGTGATTACAGGCACGTTCCCCCCCAGCTTGTATTCTTACTCATTGAAAAAAATTGGCCTGAATTTTACTGAGCAAGAAAGATTATTATCAGTATCATCCAAAAGAAATTTAATGTGAGCTAAGTTTATAGTCTTAAATTTTCTAACAGCCACATTAGAAAAGTACCAGTTGAAAAGAATTTTAACCATATATCTTATTTATGAGATCTTTTAGATGTCTCATCTTTTTGTATTATGCATTTGAAATACAAAATGTACTTTATACTTACGGAACACTTCAGTTCAGAAACCCTGCATTTCAAGTGCTTAATAACCATGTCACTTTTCGCCCCAGTATGATAGGTCTAGAGTTACAACATATTCTCAAAATCTGAGTAAATTTCAGTTTAAAAACTCCATGCACCATTTAAAATTCTGTACTTTTGAGAATGTGTAGTTTATAGAGTCACAGAAAAGTCACACAGTTGATACTGAGTATAAATTTCTTGAATTAAAGAACCCTTATTGGGGAATTAATTAGGATAAAAAACATATATTTATTATATGACATTATGAAATGCGCCATTTGCTTAGTAACTTTTAAAAACTATTCAAGAAGTACATAAAAAATTCTCAAGAGAGATAATAAAAATTTCATTTCATCTTCTACATTTGAATAGCTTGTTAATCTTGTAAGAAAACTTAGAGAAAACAACATGCACAACCAAATTTAAGCAGAAAGAATTTCAATAACTGTACAGTATAGTATAAAAACTCATTTGCCACAGTATATTAGCATGTTTGACATTACAACACAATGAATTTTGGTAGAAACCTGAGGTGAAATAGTATATTTTATATTACTTTAAATTTAACTCAAGGACTTGACCTAAAGTTTAACCAGATAGGATATGAAGAGTGACAGATTAAAAGAACAATAGACCTAATTGTTTCCTTCTATCACTCAAAGATAGCACACATTTTACAGATTGAGGAAAGGACTGATTGGTAAGGCCATTTGGATAAGAAGTAAGTATGGTAGGCCATTAAGTACTGATTTGTTGAGTATTGTTCATATTCGTATTCAGGGAACCATAAGCAGCTAAGACAATATCTGTTTCACATCCAGCCTAAAACCTAGTAATGTTATTTTTCTTGCTGTTTGTCATTTGTTGCAGTAGATTAGATGATGCCACACTGGGAATATGAAAACCAGGAGGAAATTATTGCAGCAGTTCAGATAACAAGGGTCTGAATTGCTGAAATGGTAATAGAAATTAAAAAGAAGGGGTAAAGATAAACAATACTTCTTAGAGTTGATAAATCTTTAAAATATTATTTTGAAATTTCTAACCACTTGGAGAGCGGGACATAAACTAAAGTTCACAAACTTGTAAAGTTTTAAACTGTACTTTACCTCAGAGTTTACTTAATTTATTATTTTCATAGGACATGTTTGCAGCACATAATATTTACATTCCCTGTGTGGAGTTGGTACATGCACACAACACAAAATAAGATGAAAAATGCGAATAAAAGGAATCACACAGAATTAATTTGGAAGAACATCTGCTTCCAGTCTAGATGAAGTAATATGGACCATTTTTTGTCTCATCGAAGAAACAATAGTAACAAAAACAGTGATGTATATGCAACAAAGTGTTTTAAGATATTGGGGATCCAGTAAGGGATCACACTCATCTCTGGAATCCAGGAAAAAAAGAAAGCAGGCCTATGTTTATCCCAATTTGAATGGAAACCTAAATGCACAGATCCAAGATGCTGAAAAAGCTCTCAACGAAAACAAATGTGAAAAGAAAATAAAACCAACAACAACAACAAAAAACAAACTAGGAGACAACTTGTAATCAAATAGCTTACAGCTGGTGAGAAATAGAAGCTCTTAACAGTAAATGGTAATAAAAGACATCAGAGGAACAGAGATTAGGATGATAGTAGATTGTTCTGCAACAACAATGTATACTAAAATATCATTTAAATGCCTTTAAATTATTGAGTGAAAAAGACTCATTTAGAATTCTATAGGCAGTGAATATATCTTCAGAAAAAAGAATAGAGTTTTTTCAAATGCATAAACCTGAAAGGATTTATCATAACAAATGTTCATGATAGCAAAGTTTATAGAGCTGGGGGCAGCTTGACAGGTGGAGGCAGGATTATTAAGTTCAAGGCCAGCTTGGAAAATTTAATCAGATCCTATCTCAAAAGGTAATAAATAAATAAATAAATAAGTAAAATTAATGGAGATGTAGCTTCCTGGATTCGACCCCCAATACAATAAGTTACTTTCAATCTCCAGTAGTACAAATAATTTCAAAAAGCATATGCTCAAGTACAATGTGGGACAATACCCCAAATGATGAGAGGGACGAGATGGAAGAACACTATTATTTCTTGTATGTGTGACTGTTCTGGGCTTGAATACCTTTCATCAGATTTTTCTTCTTTTTTTTTCTTTTTTGTCCCAGTACCAGGGATTGAACTCACAACCTCGCGCATGCCAGGCAGGTGCTTAAGCTACTGAGCTAAACTCCCGGCCCTTAGATTTTTCTTCTTATTACCTGAGGACTTGGATATTAGGTGAGTTCACACATACCAAGCATTATAAAAAGCAAAAACAACAACAACAACAACAAAAATACTCATTATTTCAAGTGTGAACACACAATGATGGCAGGGGTAGCAGTATGAATCCTAGTTACAAATAATTCTTTGCTGTTTTTTAAAGCAAGAACTATCAGAGCATCTTGAGTGTGCCATATTAAAGGGAATGAAGTCACACATTTATAATAGATTTGGTTGAAATTGAGCAAAGGGAGTGAGCAAGACTGAAGAGGATTGTATGGCATTTTGTCAAGCAGCAACACATGAAAGTAGAACATGCCAAGCCGCATATTTTTATGTTGAGGAGTTGGATACATAGACCAGAACTAAGAGTTTGACAAACAAGAAACACAGGTAACAAGGCACAAAAATTTCAGCATGTCCTTAGATGCTAAAAAGCTATCAGGTTCATGAAGTAGGGGTAATCTGTATCTAACAGAAGAGTCTGAAACACAGCTACAGTGAGGACAGAGACAGGGATTTGGGTCAGTAAAAGATTTGAAAATACTAATGAGTTGGATGAGTTGAAGAGACTATAGTCAAACCTGTGCTGATAGAAAAAATAGGTAAGTGGGTAGGAGGACAGTGTACCTGTGTGTATCTCCATGTGTGAGTGAGGTTGGTAGTGATGAATGAGGAGGGGTTGGAAACAAAAGACTAGATGGCAAGGTTCACCAGTGATGCTGGGGTGGTGCCACAAATGTATAACACTGGAAAGCCAAACAGCAAAATTGCAGTGCAGTGTATTGGGAAGAATACAGTCTACACACACACATGTCTGTGGAGAAGCAGAATGAGTTTGCAGAAGAGGAGATTCATCCTATTGAATATAATCACTACACGCACAGCACCTGCTTTAACCTCAAGCCACATACCCATAGGACTTCTCTGAAAAAGCTAAACCTTACTTTCCATCTGGACACCTCTTTATATACACAACCTCACATTTTCTGCTTTCCCATGTTCACATCCAGCTGGACAGCGAATAGTAAGTTGTCATTTAAAAGTGGCACTGACATCATTCACCACACTCTTCTTCATCTCTACCCCTAACTCTTAACTGCCACCAACTCTTCTCCCTCATTTATTTTCAGTCTAAGTTAAGGGAAAAATCTACTCCCTAACCAGCTAGCCTTCAGAACCCAGATACAACTGACTTTACCACAATTTTTGCAAAGTTCCCAAATACCCAGAACTCAATTTTTTTTCTTTTCACAGGCCTTAAACTCAAGCTGAAATCAATGTCTTTTCTCGTGTATACTTGGGCTTTGCCTCAGAAAACGTTCTATAAGTGTTTAGTGAATGGATGAAGGGATGGATTAAGTATCAAAATGTGGAGCTTGCTTTCTGTTAGAAGCTCCTACCTCCATGGAAGTATCTCAAAATGCTAATTGCTCAACTAAAAAGAATTCTTATGGAAAACTATCACTTAGAGTGTGACTGTGAACAGTTGTGTTTTAGGCCTTAAAATGTTCATCTTGGACTTGAAGGTTCTAGCAACAAGGTGATATATGGCACATCCTTAATCAGCCCACAGATATCTCCTTCATCCCCATAATCTTAACACGGTTATGTGCCATATCCAACAGTTCACCTTATCCCTACGAATGTCTATGCCTTGGTCCATTGCCCTCCCATAGGAAGCATGTGGTGGCAACATAGGCAGGAAAACATGAGGCAAGGATGCCAAGAACTCAGGAACTATGGGAGAAAATCAGAGCTGAGGAAATCATCTGGACTTTAAGAAGACCCATTCATATCTTATCACGTATTTGTCATGACAGTGAAGTGACTAGCACCAGTCTTTCTCCTGGCAGCTGCACACTTCCCTGCACTGCTCACAGGTATTCCTGGCCAGCCTCACATGTCATCACATCGTCACTGACTATATTTCATTCATGAGTAACTTTATCCATTCTCAGTCCTAAACTCAGTGGAGAGCGTCGATGTAGCCAGTGGAAAACAATGCCCATCTCAAGCAGACATCAAGACAACTTTCAGCTCTGCTACTTGGCCAGCATGTACTGCATGTTCAGTGGGATCAAACCTTGGGTGCCTCCAGAATCCATCATTAATACCACTAGATGACACAAGTGAGCTAAATGTATTCTACTTGACAGGGGTATGGAAAATTCTAAAAAAGGGTGGATGTCCAGCTTGCATCAATTCCCTTCATGTAATAGGTCTTGCTCAGATTGTCCTATAATTTAGGATTGTAATAATAACTCGGATAATTCCTAAGCTCATGTAATTCATCCAGGTGCTCCAACAGATTCTCTGTTCTCTCTCCTCTGGTTTCTTCTTTACCTTATGTTGCACTGTGGATGTAACTCTGTGGAATTGTTCAGCAGTTTCGTTTCTTTTGTGGACCTTGAAAATTGATGCAGACATCTTTTCTCCTGATGTTTCTCGGTAACTGACAATTTCCTGTCTGGAATCATTTCATTCTGACTAAATCCTGACCTCTAAAATAAACAGCTGTGTTTTATTGATATTTTACAATATCAAGGGATGTTCAGAGGAATTCTGTTAGTATGACACTGTAGAAACTTCACTTTATATGGGTGAAGGATTAAATAAATTTTCTACTCAAGCTAATGAGAAAACCAAGTTATACTCATTAAGATCAGCTGAAAAACAATTTTATTCCAATTGTAAAGTAAAAGATTAATGATATAACACTCCCAAGAGAATTCAGGGTATTTAGATACTTTAAGTTATCCTAACAATAATCAATATATAGATTTTTGTGAAGAAATTTTAGCAAAATTTATGAAAATTTATAATTGCTGCAACGCTATTTAATTTACTCTTTGCCAAGTCTTTCATATAAGGAATAATATATATTTCCCATAAATTCATGTGCAAAGGGAATTTGCTATACTTTAGTAATCATAATAACAAATGGGAATAAAATTTGTGTTCCTCTGCAGGAAACTGCTTAATAATGGACTACGCACATGTTTCAATTCAATAATGAAGCCAAAAAATAAATGCATTCTGTGGCCCATATGAAATGAACTACTGCATTCAAATCCTCCTGTAAGTATCCAGGTGGTTTTAAAAATTGTTTCTAGCACTGGGGTTATAAGTTAAAGACTTGTATGTCAAGGAATCTATGCCAAACAAACTGCTCAGATCTGAAAATACTTTGGAGGCATAATGGAAGCTTCAGTATTCTGAAGAGCACAATTATGTGGAAGGGCTTTTTGATGTCAGAAAAAGTAACGGGGGCAGACAAAGGAGTCTGGGCTGTTTGTTCCTGGGGAGTCAGTGTAGGCTCTAGAGAAGGCTGTGGACTGGCCAAGACTTCAGGTCAGTTTGGACAGGCAGGCTCACTGATGCACACATGGAAAGGGCATCCAAGTGGGGGAATGTGTTGGGACTGGACACAGAGGCTGAGTCAGGATAGAGCCAGCTCACAAGGAACCACAGGGTTAGGAGCATGAGGACTCCAGGCAAGTGAACCTGAAGGGCAGTCCCCAGTCAGCTTTGATTCGCCCTTTCACTTCTCTTCTCTAGGCCTGAATTTTTAGAACTTTGGTCACAGAGTAGATTTCATTGCTCTCGAAACATTTTGGAGTCATGGGAAGAAATAAATCACATAAAGGTGCTCCCAGTTGCTTCAGACTTTCTACGTGGTCCCAGCCCTGGCAGTTACCAGCCATGTGAAATTAAACACTAGGGAAGGAGGCAAATACTGCGTATGTGACTACTGTGACTATGATCATCTCCACACTAGAAGAGACAGTTTACACCCATGACAAGGTTTTGATCTTCAAACATTTAGAGAACATGCAGTGCTCCAGGACAAAAGAAAATCAAATTACCAAAAATGCTGATAAGCAACCAAAATAAGTAAATTTTCTACAGGACAGAATATGTTATTTAATATGCAGGCATGGAATTAACCAAGATTCTTCAACACACCACTAGGCTTTACAACACAGAACAACAAAGCCTCTCTTTCCCTCATATTCCCCGGGAAAAGATCCAACTTTTTTCTTCCTATAACAGCATCTAGACATCATTTAGAGTTTTACTAAGTTGCACAAGAGACAATGTAATGAACACAAAAGCTTCAGGCTCTCACCTCATGGTAGAGTGTCACCCAATGGATGCTTGGCCTCTCACTTCAGGAGAAAATGCCCCTTATTTCTCACAAACATGCTACACCTCTACAGAACACTAGCTTGCGCACTTTGTTCAAATGCACTTAGATGGGAGTGCCATTCTTTTTCTATTCTTCCCCAGGCAGAATGTTTTTCTGTTTTGTAATTCAAGAGTAATTTCTAAGGACAAGTTACCATTCTGGACTCAATTCTGACATTCACCTTTGGTGGGCTTGGGCAAGGCACAGGAGTATCAGATCCTTATCTAGCCCAGGATGTGGTAAACTAAATAAGAGCTCCCAAGACGTGACCTTAAGGTTCCAAGACACTAAGTGCTTTGAGCGTTCTCATCAAGATCTCCCCCTCCTCCACCCTGACTTTTTCATTTGTTGTGTATCAAGCTATAACACACTATCTTCGTTATATAAAAATTTCTCTTATACTCTAAAAATCTAAGATTGGGGGGTGGGTCATTTTCATGTTAGCATCATTACTACAAGCATGGAACCCTCCAAACACCAGGTACTAATTTGATGATGAGAATAAATGAGCCACTGAGCAAGATACAGTTTACTATTATTTAATTTTGTTTATATTCTTGTATCGACTAAGGCATCCAGGTATATCTCCTTGAACTTTACAAAAAAGCAGACAAATGAGAATAAGGAAAACCAGTATTTAATATGCTTTGCTTTGATAGTACTGTTTTAAGATGCCAGTTATATTTTTGGAGTTTCTTTCACACATTTCCAAGAAATACCTCCATTCCAAAACCATACATTTATTCTTAACACAAACAAATAAAGGTTTCTAAATGTGTTAAAGAAAAGTAATATTAATACACATAAGTTTCATAGCAACAATAAACGTGTGAGCTGGTTAATTCAACAAATACTCTATCAAAAGGAAAAACATTTGAAAGATACTGAAATATAACAGGAACACAGGAATGTTTAACAGCCTCTCTATCTCCACGTCATTCCCCTGGTGCTTATAAGTTAAGAAGCCTCCTCAAAAATATAGTGAAATAGTAGTGCTACTCTCACTGAGGGGTAGAGTGGCTGGAGTTTGCCCTGCAACTTCAAGTAAGTAGAGAAGTACGGCCACGGCTGGCTGCAGCCTTGGCGTGGGCCCTCTCTTCTTCCTCTCTCAAAGCTTCCTCATAGTGGGTTGGGAAGGCACTAGGGACGGTTTCATTAATCTTGGCCAAAAACTCAAGGACTTTCATCTTGCTAGTCTCAATATATGCCCGTGGGCCCCACAGGAATTCATAGCAAGGAGGATCACTGTGAGGCACTTGTTTGTACACCAGATACTCTAACTCTACCAGATCTTGGGTGATGATCTTTCGTGGCTCACCAAAGATTATGTGTTCCTTGCCGTCATAAACCTCCAGCACACTCAGGACATCCCAGATGTCTTCTTCAGAGGCACAGTTGCCACTTAAGAAGATCACCCCCAGGAGAGGCATCATGAGCCCATTCACAGGGAAGCTCAAGGCACTGAAGGCTCTCGCATAGTTGGAGCCATCTATCTTGGTGACAAGGGCGTAGGAGCCACCACCAGGCTTGATTTCCTTCAACTCTAGGTCAAACAGCACTTCGACCCGGTCAGTGGCCATTTTGAGGATCTCGGGGAATTGCTGCCTGAACCTTTTGTGGATAATCCTCAGCATATCACTCCTCAACATGGGCTCTTTTATTTTATACCTGTACAGCAGGTAGTGCATTAGCATTCCTGCCTTCTTCATTAGAAGCTCTTTTACTAAACTCGCAGGAGAAGGTGTGGCCTTAGAGGAAGCTGCCCTTTCAGGCCTCCTGCCCTTAGCTCCTTTACCAGACTTTTTGTGCGAAGGCGCACCTGCAACAGGGGCAGTGGGGGCCTCTCCTTCCGACCTCAGGGCAAGGTTAGCCACATAGGAGATTAGAGCAGCATCTCCAGAGAGAGGAGAGCAGGAAGGGGACTCGCCTTCCTGTGCCCCGGGAGTCTGAGCAACCTGGAGATTCTGGGTCTCACTTCGGGCTTGGCGCCGTTTCTCTTGAGCACGCAGCTTACTCTTATGTCCCCGGGGCATGATGACTGAGGTCAGGGACAACAGGTATGACTGTCAGCTGGAGAGCAGGTGTTGCTGGAACCTGCAGGAGGGAGAAAGAGATCCTGTGAGTACTTTCAGCAAGAAGATTCCACTGTGCCTCTAGGCAGTGCCTCACCACTGCTCTAGCCAAACTCTAGATGCTTCCTTCTCCTGGCCCCCAGGACCCAGTGCAGAGAGTCATATTGTGTCTTAGGCTGTACCCCTCTCTAGGGCTGCCTTGGAGATTGCAATGTCTGACTGTGTGTTCTCCACGTGTGCAAGTGTGCTCTCATTTTGCACAAAGAATCATCACAGTCATTCTTATTATTATTATTTTTTTGTCGGTACTGGGGATCAAACTCACAACCTTGTGCCTGCCAGTGAGCCAAACTCCCAGCCCTATAGACATTCTTGCTAGGGCCTATCATGATTTTGTTGTGCTACTTTGAATTTCAAGCGCAGTGTTTCCTAGTATGAAGAAATTAAAAGTCAGAGAATTCAACTTTCCATTACTTCTGGGGAGGGCAGAATTAATGGTTCCATGGAGCTCTCTATCCTGTGCTTGTTCGTCCTCAGTCTTTAGGGTCTGCTATCTACTTTTGCAGACTTAATACAAAGAAATGATAACAGGCCTCAACTACTAACACTGCTTGGGTTTTCGGAGTAGGAGTGCCCAGCCAGAGCCACACTATTTGTTGTTTCATTTAGTTTTCAGGGAGAGATGCCTTCAGCCTTCACCTATGGCTTGTTATTTGATTTTCAATTGGTTCTAGGATTTCCTGCTCTCTAGATGTTAAGAAATGTGATAGTAAGGCCCACATCTATTCCTGTCTGACTCTAAGAGCAGGATGTCAGTGTGGCTTTGTCTGATCACACTGCTGTATTCTCAGCATCTTAAATCTGTGACTAGCAGGCTGCAAAAGTGTGATATGTGGTTTTATTTGTGGTTTTTACTCAAAGTCTCCAATTTTACCTACATCCTGTCCCTGCTGAAACATCATACTAAGGCTTCCACTTTTCCGGTATTCCTGGAAAGGAATCACAGGATAATTCTGCCTGTTGTCTATGCCTGGGGCTGCCCAAGCCTGACAGAAAAAATGTGTATGTTGGACACTTGGGAATGATATTTTTTTGGGTTCTCTGAATTTCTCAAGACTGCTTCTGTGATTTCTGGCACATACTAGAAATTATCTATTGGCCAGATGCACTTTGCATCAAGTTAAGACTCTTGCCTACTTCAGAATCCCAAGACCAAGCAAAGTTTGAGGCACATTTAATTTCTCCCCTCATCTATGAACCCCCATTGTTCTAGGCAAGTTGTACTCCTCACTTGGACAGGATATGAGCTTCAAAATCAGCCTATCTGAAGATTCCAGAATGCTACCAAGGTCTTTTCCTCCTTGAGTCCCAGGGACAGATGCTAAGGGGACAATCTGCAGCAGAAGGAAGGAGACCATGTTTATGTGGTGAGCTGTAATAGGAAAACTTAATTTTGACAACTTTTTTACTTCACCCAATTTCATGCAGAGTCTATGTACTTCAGTCCTCCAAAATTTACTTTGATTTTAATAAGGAACAGTGTTGACCTGATGATTTTTTGATACTGAATTTTTTTTCACCATAGGTAGCTTGACATAAGGATACGATCTTATTTTTACCAATATGATGTTCACTTCGTTTTTCAAACATCACATTTGTTTTAACAAACTTACTTTTCTGTCTGTGCCTTTCAATTCAATAATTCAACCATATTATTTTTTTTAATTGCCTCTGTTTTGTTTGTGATAATGACAGGAAATACAAACTATAGTACTTATTTTAATGCCTGTGTTACTTTTGCAAGAATTAGAGGAGATATAGAAAAGGGGCACAGCATCTGCCCCAGGCTGGGAGGAGTGGAAAAACGTGAGTTTTACATTAACTCAAACCAAGGTTCTAGACCCAGATTTGTGAGTTATGGGTGTATGAACTGCATAGTATCACACCCTAGGAAACTTTGGCTCCACATGAGTGAGATGGTTCTGTCACTCCCCGTCATATAGGACTGGTGCAAGGTGTGTGGTGAGTGGAAAGCACTTAGCACAGTTATGTTCTGTATAAAATCACTTCCTTGAGTCAGGTGGCTGCATTTTCAGACCAACAATTTCATCCTCCTTACACCTTATGATGGTAAGACAGGAGAACTTCATTCGTCAGTCTTCCTCTAAGTGTTCTAGTGCTGATATCAAAAGGCAAGGCATGAAATTAACTGCCTCTTCTAGTGAAGGAGCCATGCACTCCACACTTTCTACCTCACTTAGCTGATTTGAGCTCGGTAGAGTATTTGTCTTCTGGCCTTTTAATATGTGGTTATTTCTCTTAGTTATGTGCTGTTAACCTGTGTCCTATCAGCAAAATTTAAAGATGGATTTTCCTGCTACATACCTGCTAAGAGTCTTGCAAGGATAAAATTTGTAGGATGCAGATTGTGGCATTATGATGTGTGGTTCTATACTGTGAAAGCAGTGTTCCAAATGAAATCCCTGTGTAGCCCCCAAATTCTTTGTGTTTTTACTTTCTGGTCACTACCCTAACATCATCATCTTCACTTCCTTATGACTTTGGTATCCAAAATGATGCCACCTAATTTGATCCCTTCTACCTGGGTCTCTGTGGCCTGGCAATAGGGAGAATTCTGAGTGTCTATCACTGACATGGGTAGTATATCCTATGTTCTTCAATGTCTCTCATATGACTTCTAGATGTCCTCCTGGACTTGATGTAAGACATTGTCATTATAATGTCCTCAATTGCTTGGTATCTTAAAGAGGGTGCTAAACTTCCCCCATGTGAAGATGACTGCTCAAACTGACTCAGCCAATTGTATTGAATCTGCATTGTCACCACTCTTGTGGAGCGCTGTTCCCCTCAATGACTCCTGGCATGACCTTGAAATCTTCCTTTTCCTGAACTTTGAGGGCTACATTTTAAAGTATCCTCACTGCCCTGATATGTCCTGGAAGACAGCAAACATAAGTGGACCATGCCCAGGTCCTCGAGTCATTATGATTTTGTACTTTTATTCCTAGCACTAGAGGCAGTGAAAATTCCCTCCTGACAGGAGGATGCTGCCCTCAGGTCCCGCAGATTCCTCAAAAGTCTGAAGTGTGCAGGGGGGAATCCCGAGAGTGACAGCAAAATCCTTAGAATTTTGTGTCTTAGAGTGCTTGAATGGTCTCCCTGTCACACATCTAATATTCTGGGATGTTGACCTCCCCACTCCTCCTATAATGGTATTAAGGTTCACAAGAATTTTGCTGCATTTTGCTAGGAAGAATACTACCAAAGAGATACCTCTGAATGCAACATGTAGCATAGTTTTCCCTCTGCAAACATTGTAGAGAATAGGCAGCTTCTCTGGAAGTGGTTTGAGATGGGGAGGCCACACACAAAGGGAGAGGACCCTGGGTATGTGGGTGGTCAGAGAATATATTCCTTTCCTTTGTCAGTCACACAGAAGTTTTTATATAACTTGTTTAACACTGATTTATTTTTACAGGGATAAGTTAGTCCAGGATTATTATTATTATTATCGTCATCATTATTTTTTGTGGTATAGGTGATCAACCCCAGATGCATGTTCTACCACTGGGCTACTAACTATACATCTCAATAGGGTGAATACAGAAACATTTGGTTTTTTGAGGTGATAAAACACTGCAAATATAAATAACCCTAATGTCATTGAACATAGTCTCTTTCTCTTTTCTCTTATCAGCCTGTCCTCGGAAAACCCAGTGGAAATTATTAAATACCTTACTGTCCTACTGGACAGCTCTTCCTCTGTGCACTGATGGTGATAATAGAAATAGTATGTCTCCTTCTTGAAGCGCCCCTTCTTCCCTGGGATAGAAATTCACCTCTGTTGACAGTACAGACCATAAAATCACATGGTAGCAGTGCCTGTACCTCTTCCCATGTGCTGCACTAAGTTTCACACCTTCAAGCAATAGCCTCCTTTCCTTGTGGGATCTTTAGAGTTATTTAAGTCATTTTAGTCTCTCACCCTTGCTAGGGGGCACTAGATCTAAGAGCTCTGTGGAGGCTTTGTGGTCATGAACACGTTGACGTCCTCCGTCTTAACTCAGTTCTTCCTGTAGGGGCAGATGTCACCTAGTAGAATAGCCGATGCTGATCTGATGGCCCTCACCACATTGATAAATTGTGTCAAAATCTATGGTTTCTCATACACATGATACCCATTGCTGGATTCCTCAGGGGGCAATAGTGAGCAGCTCTCTCTCCTTTCTCTCCTTTTGACGGGAGCATGGTTCCACTGGTCCTCTTAAGGATAATCACCTGGACTCCTCAAGGGTCTGGGTTCCTTTTTCTGCATTGCTGATGCATACCATTTTTTCAACCATCCTGTGACTGTCTAGGAGAAATGGGGACAAGAAAGACTGACAGATTCTATCAACATTTCCAGGGCCCAGAAGAATGCCAATATGTATGGCAAGCTCTGTTTTGGAGTTGGTGGTTTCCCTTAGTCTCAGCCAAGCCTCTGACCTTACCATTTCATATGGGTGAGGACATCTCTCTAGGCTAACCTCATTCTGCCAGCCTCACAACCGGGCTTCATACAGGGAACACAGCCCTTACACATGAATGTCCTTGCCTGGAGCCTCCCAAGAAGGAGTTCAGGAGTATTGCTTTGTGTTGTCACCCATATTGGGGAACGGTCATCTCATTAGCACTTGAGCCTTAAACATGACTCTCCTTAGGACCCAGGTATCCTCTAAACTGCTTAATCTGGCTTACTTAGTTATACCGAAGGTCTCTCCTCCATGATATTTTTCTGGCAAAACTCCAGTTGAAAATCTCATTTTGACATCATAGCATCACCCCAATGTGTAATGAATGGAGAATGATATCCTAAGTACAAATCAGCACCCTAACCTCAAGACGAGTCCTGGAAATTCATCTTCAACAGGACACAATGCCTTTCAAACACAGCCCTTAACCTTGCCCATGGAAGATAGGTCAGTAACCATATCCATGCAACCAGTTCCCAAGGTCTCCCTGGGCTAAAGGCAGAGGCAGATTCCCATAGCACCACCCTGTTCTCTAATCAAAGCTCTCTAGGCTTCCCTCAGTATATTTACTAGAGCGGGGGATTCCTCCCTCTACTGATGAGAGCCACACAGCCACCAAAACAAAACCTCACCCAATTACTTCCCTGCAGGGGAAATTTAGATAAGATCCAAATAGCACTCTCTGCTAGACATCACTGACAGCTGGGTTGGGCCCTGTGAACACTGATATTTTGGGACACAGTCTCTCCACAGGACTCAAGCTCTGTGACTCTGGTATTGTTCATGACCCCTCCTCTCTCTATGACATGAACTCTATTGAAGTTAAGGACCTTTCCTCCATCAGATTGCCCTCATAGAAGATCACCATAGGAGTCAAACTAAGCTATAAGAGTTCATAAAAATTTATGGAGAATGCTGAATCTTAAAAAAAATTGTTACAGTAAGACATATTGCCTTTACTCTCCCATCAAAATGCTCCCCCTCATTTCAAACACACTTATCCCATTGTTTTTCCTACTATCTGAAGCAGTTCTGAAAGTACTGTTATCTCTTTTTATGAGGTGCAATAAAAATACAATGAACAGGATTGCCACAGCTTCCAGTGTGAAGACAGAGGAGTGAAAACATTAGGGTCTGTCAGTATACACCTTATACAATGAAACTGGGGGCTTGAGATGTCAAAACGACCATTGAATGGAGTTTCTTTTTAATTCAGTCAGAAGATCTAGCAGTCAGGACAGCACAACTAAAGAGCGTCCTTTTAACAACTGGGTAACTGTGTTTAAAGCTAGTGGCAGTATTCTGAGGGAGATTAATGGCAATGTGTCCTTTAGTGTAAATTTTTTTTCATTATTTAAGCAAATATCTTTTCTGTTGATCAGTGCTTGTATATATATTGGGGCTGTTAAGTCTGGAATTAATAAGACCCTGTCTGCTGTGTGAAAAATCCAATTAATGATATTTGCAGTTTCAAGTCTGAAATCTACAGGGCTGAATGGGGAAGTGGGAAAATCAGGTAGGGTTCTGACAATGCCCACTTCAGGCTGAATTCCTTCTGCCTAAAACCTCAGTCTCTGCTCTTTGGTACATTTGACTGATTACAGGCAGCCACCTGTACCAATGGAGAATAATGCGGTTCACTCAGAATCTAGCAATTACATCTTAACCCTTCCCCAGCCCTCATCCAACATTCTACAACAGCATCTCTGATATTTAAGAGAATTTCTGGGTACCATAGTCTTAAGGAAGCATATAAAATTGTAACTTAGAACTACTAGCATTCATAGGGAGTAATATAGACTTGGAAACCTAAGCTTAATACTAACTAGGACAAAACAGAGAAGAAAAAATAATAGTAGATCTGTGGGTGTTATGGTTTGTGCCTAGACGTTCCCCCAAAGATCCATGCAGTTATAGGGCTTTTTCAGAGGTAGTTGAATCTGGAGTGTGTGATGCAGTGTTTAAGGGTGTGTGATTAGTAAATCGGTCCACTGATTGGCTTCATATAGTTCTGGCTAAGATTAAGGGTGTGAGTGCTACACCCATCCTAGTGCGGGTAGCCTATATACAATATAAGGGACATAAAAAGTCTTGTTTCCCTTCCCTTGTTGCTTTTGCTGTCTTCTGTGGCCATGAATGATTGCTCGTCTACCATGTGTCACTCTGCCTTGCAGTCAGCCAACCATGGACTGAGACTACTACAAACTGTGAGCTAAATAAATCTTTCACCTTCTCTCTTTGTCTCTCTCTGTCTCTGTCTCTCTCTCTCCCTCTCTCTGTACTGGAAATCTAACTCATGACCCTGTGCTTGCCAGGAAGGTGCTGTCCCCCTGAGCTATATCTCCAGCCCCCAAATCTTTCTCCCTTTAACTTTGGGTATCATGTATTTTGTCTCAAGAATGAGAAAAGTAACTAAGGTGGAAAATGACTTTTATGTGTTTTTTTCAAACTGAGTTTGAAATAGTTATTAACAAATTATGCTTGAAATGGCTTTGAGGTTTTACATGTAGATGATGATTTGAGATACTATATCTTGACATTAGAATCAAATAGTCCTTGCAAATGCAGGACTAGATGAAGTTGTCTGGGTATAGATGTGGAAAGGAAAGGTTAGGACCTTGAATACTGGAATTTGCAGAACATAGATTTGTTAATGGGTGAGTTGAGAAAGAAAAAACCTACTAAGGACATGGAAAAAAGACAATCTGATGAATAAAAGAAGAACTAGGAAAAAGTGGTACCTTCAAAACTACAGCAGAGACCACACAATACTAACTAAATTCAATTTTATATTGTACCTCACTGGCACATGGAAAATTCTGTATTTCACAACCTCTGTACCTAGACAAGGATATATGATTAGTTGTATCTAATGAAATGGGAAGTGTATGATGCTGGGGCATCTGTCAACCTGAGTTTCACAGTGAAAATGTGCAAAAATTCTTAAATTCCCCCCATCACTGGTATATAAAGAACAGTAAAGTCATCAAAAACCCTTTTTGTATTAAAATACTGGTATGTGGGAATTAAATTTTCACCTACTGTTAACTATCCTATTGTTGACTAGCACTAAATCTAAGGCAGTAGCATGTTTAATACGACAGTGCCATATATACCACATGTCCTAAAAAGAGACATTACAGGAGAATCTCAGATGTGGAGTAATTGAGCCAACAGTTCCACATACTTTTGGGGTTTTCAATTATACCAATTTGATGGAGGATCTGCACTATCCTTTGCATTAAGCTAGGAAGTGTACTTACCAGATCAGTACAATTGAGTTAACTAGAACTGAAAATTGACATCTTAACGCCTATAAACAATACAGTATATCTGTCTTACAGTTTGACTTGAAACATTGAAGATAGAAATGTTGACTGATTTACTTTGCTTTAGGCATTGAAAATTTACATAATTTACCAAACTTTTCTTGCCTGGAAAATAGTGGAGTCTGATACAAATGCCAAGTGTCTGCTACTAGAATCCCGTTTTTAAGTACTGCATTTGTTTTATAGCATGTCTAGAATAAATAAGCCCCCATGAATTGTATAAAAACCATGAGCTATCAGAATTGTTTCTGGTGTTTTTCTGTTTGTTTGTTTTTTTGAAACAGGGTCTCCCTATGTAGTCCAGGCTGGCCTTGAACTCACTATGTAGCACAGGCTGGCCACGGACTTGCAAACCTTTTGCCTCATCCTCCCAAGTTCTGGGATCACAGGTGTGTGCCACCACACCCAGTCTATCAGAATTTTATACACTGGTATATTTTTTAAGTTAATGTAACTGTTCCACTATTTACTCTAAACTGGGGAATTTGTCAACACAAGAGGTTCATTTTGACTTACAGTTTAAATGAAAGTCTAGACTCTATCAAATCTTATTAACCTCAACTACCATACTCATAATATCACAGAAGGGGGAATAAACTTCAGCATGATAATCAAAGGGGACCAATCTTTCAGATCACTACATATGCTAACGTGAGAGAGGCTATGGCTTGATATTTAAATTTCTACAATTCACTGCATAAAGGAAACATCATTTAACTACTCTGTGTAAATTATTTCTAATTTTTTTTTACATTTTAGGGAATCCATAATATTTACAACTGGAATGTCCAAATGCTTTTAACATTTGTTTCACTTCACATTTAAAAATATTTAAAAAATAGTATTTGTTTTCCGCGAAAAACAAGAACATAATAAAACTAAGATATGAACAGCATGTAAGCCCTGCTAGACCTTAATGCTTTTATTCGCTAACTTCTCCTGCCTAATGAACAGCCACAAACTCAGCAAGTTAACACGACAAGCATTTGTAGTCAGTACCTCTACATAAGCTGTTGTGACTTTGGTTCACACTGTTGGTGGACTCAGATCAGAAGACTGTTTGGAACTTTTTCTAGTGGTAATGGCAAAAGTTTTGAAGTGCAGCTCAGTGTGGAAGAAAATTGTAAATGTTTGGTTCAGTCATAATTGGTCAAAGCCAAGCCCCATCACCAAACTCAAAGCTGTAAGTATGGAAGCACAGTGTGCTTATAACATGGCAGTCAGAAAAACTGAGATACAGAGAAGGGTAAAAGATAGGTTCATAATTCAACCTATCATTGTGTATTTCATTCACTAAAAATAGTATCTATCTGATTATATGTGTTAGTTTAAATTCATCTTTTTATACATTCTATCTAAAATTTCCCTGATATCATCACCTTATCCCAAGAAATGGACTAATATCTACATTAGCATGAAGATTAAGGTAATAGCTATCTTTGCCGGCCAAGCAGGAATGATGGCACTTTCAATGTGTCCCCTAGCTATTTCTGTTAACAAGGAATGATCTACATAGCTCCACAGATGTGCCTGTCAGCAGCAGGTCCCTACTTGCCATGGTTTTCCCAGAGTCCTTGATGATTGGTCAGCACAATGGTCCTCATGTACTAATCTTTGTACTTCTTGCTATTTTCTTAACCTAAATTTCCAACAGCAGCGTGATGTAAAAAATTGTGAAGGATATTTTTGAAAGCTCTTTATATAGTAACAAGCTCCATTTATCCTTTCCCTAGTCTTAGATATCATTATTTAAAAATATTTCATATTTTAGATGAAAGAATGATATGTATTCCTATATTCATTAATATAGTTGTACTTTAAAAATGTTTTTATAGTAAACTCCTTCCTTCTTTGCACCTTTCCTTTATACCCTTCTTTTTTAATTTAGGCACACATAGTAAAGCTTTCAGCTCTCAGAAATTTGCAATTTGGACTATTTTAAGAATTACAACATAAAGATTTAAATCTAGAGGTGCTGATGAGGCTAATGGAAAAAGAATTACATTCTCAACTGAATTACTGCTTGCTGGTGCCAGAAATATCTTGATAATTATAAATGACAGTGAAACCATTATTCTCTTATTGTTCTTTGAGAAAAATTAGCTTACAGTTTGAGGGAGAAACAAGTTTTTGACCAGAAACTTCCAAGGAAAATACAGTGTGGGCTACATTTACAATCTTAAACTATCTGCCCCATCAAAAAAGGAGAAACAAGTGAAAATATCTTTAATCATATATGTTACTTATGAGATATTTTATATTTTATTTTATTTTTTGGGACCAGGAATCAAACATAGGACTCTATACTTTCCAGGTAGATGCTGTACTGCTGACCTTTATCCCAGGTCCCTTATGAGATATTTTATACACTTATCCTTTTTATGGATATTTTTATGGGGTATTTGATACTTTATAATCACAAATATTTCAGGTCAGAATAACTACACTTTAAGTGTTTAATAAGCACTTCACTTGTGGCCTCAGAACTGGCTACCCTAAGCTTTAGACCATATTCTGACCATATCTGAAGGCATCTCATTACAAAAGACAAAGTATCAATGATAATTTTGTATTTTTATAGTATGCATAGTTTATAGAGTCATTAAGAAGGCATACAGTGGGTACTGAATATATATTTTTTGAATGAACAATCCTTATTTGGAAAGTAATTAGGATAAAGAACTGAATAACATATATTTTCTTTTATGTAACATTATGAGATGTGCCATTTGTTTAGTAAAATTTGAACAGCATTCTGAGGAATGTCATCAAAAATTTTCAAGACAGACTATACAAACTCCATTTCATCCTCCACATTTGAGTAACTTGGTAATCTTGTCAGAAATCATAGAAATAAAGAACACACACCTCTAAATTTAAAAGGACATCATTTCCTAACTGTGTAATATAGTATGGTTTAAAAACTTGTTTGCCATAGAATATTCCTTTGTATGACATCACTGCACAAAGAAGTTTGGTAGGAACTTGGGATGAGATAGTACATTTTCTGATATTTTCTTTTGTCTCAAGGACTTGAATCAGTGTTCCACATACAAAATATGAAAAGCTGAAGAATGAAAAGAATGCTAGACATAATAGTTTCCTTTTACCTCTAAAGGGTGACAATATTTCACTGACTGAGAGATGTACTGATGGTTGAGTTCATGTGGACAGGAGGTAATTATGGTGGGCCATTAAGCTTAGATTTGGCAAGTGTCTTTTATATCTACACCCAAAAAGCTTTAAGTAGCTAAGTTAATGACTGTTTCATATCCAGTCTCCAATCTAGTGGTGTTAGTCTTCCTGCTATTTGCCATCTGCTGCAAATGGATTAAATGGAGACAATCTTAAACAGTGAAAACCAGGAGTCAAATATTGCAGGAGATCAGCCAACAAGGACCTGAATCACTGAGATGGCATAGGAATAAAAAAGAAGGGGCAATTTACGAACAACAACTTCTAAGAGTTGGTAATTCTTTAGAATATGTTACATCTTGAGTATACATCCTGTAACCAAAACATAAATTAAACTTCACATAAGTATAAAGCTTAAAAGTGTACTTTAATTTCAAATACTTAATGTAGAACTTGTGCTTGCAGCCTACGTGAAGTAAAAAGGACCAGTACACCTATCGCATTAGAAACACCACCAGTAATAAAAACAGGTCAAACACACACAAAAAGGTGTTTAAGTCATTGGGCAATCAGTAAGGAGCGAACGTGATCTCTGGAATATGGAAAAAAACAGACTAAATGTATGCTCACCCCAAATTGAATGAGAACTAGAAATTCAGGGATCTAAAATATTAAACAGCCCTCTTAAAAGAAATGTAAAACAAGTAGTCAAACATTGTAGCCAAATGGTTCAAAAGCTGTGAGAAAGAGAAACTCTTCAGAATAAATGTGTATGAAAGATACATCAAAGGAACAAAGATTGAGATGACAGCCGCTTTTTCTCTTAAAAACAACACAAGGTAGAAGATCTTATACCTAGAAATTACTAAAACAGAAAAAAGCTTAATCTAAGCAGGGTATGGTAGTGCATGTCTGTAATTCCAGTACTCAGGAGGCTGAGGCATGAGGACTGCTGTGAGTTTGAGGCCAGCTTGGGCTACATCCTTTCTCAAAAAGACAAAAAAAAGTTAAAAAATGAGAAAAAGAACAAAAAACTCAATTTATACTACTTTATCAAGTAAATATATCTTCAGAAAAAAAGAAGAAGTAGAGTTATTTTCCAAAATTTAACATCAGCAAGAATTTTCCAACAGCAAGGGTTCACTGTAGCAAGAGATCTAGACTGTGGGCAGCCTGGGAGGCTGAGACAGGAGGAATTTGAGTTCATGGCCAAACTGGGCAGCTTAGCCAAGCTATATCCCACCAAAAAGAAATTTAAGCTATGTATATGAAGCTTCCTGGGTCTAATCCTCAATACCAGAAAAGTGGTAAAGAGTACCTATTGAATTATTTTTTCCAAGAATGATAGAGGACAAATGGAAGTGTACTCTTGTTTCCAGTATGCCTGAGTATTCTGCATCCCGACAGATATGACCTCATCGTTCTCTTTACTGTCAAAGAACCTGGTAAACAGATGAACATATCAGGCTTGAAAAAAAAACTTTCATCATCTCATATATGAACACACAGGGCCTGCATGTGGGAATGGGAAACCCAGACACAAATTATTCTTCTTTATTTTTTAAAGTAAGACCACTTCTCACAACACCTTAACATTATCAAATTAATGGAAAAGAAGATACACATCTTTAATAGATTTTGTTGAGATGGAGCAAAGTGAGGAGCATGATTTAAAAGGATTCTATGGCATGTTGGGGAGCAGAGGCAACAGATCAATGCAGAGCTAGCTAGGCTGCTTACATGTGTTGAATGACTGCACACATTGACATGAACTAAAATATTCAAAAGGGAGAAAAACAGTTTACCAGAAACGATGATCCTCCAAGTTTTCACATACTAACGTGCTACCAGGAAGAAAGTGTTGCCAAAGTCCCTATCTCACAGGATGGTTTGAAACAGGGCTAGAAAGAGGGGAGAGGCAGGGATTGGGAACAGCAAGAACAAAAGGCCTGTAAAAACTGCAAATGAGGACCCTGTGTTGAGGACAAAATAGCCACAACTGTGTTGCAAACAGAGACTAGATGGGTGGGTAACAGGGCAGTGTGGGCTCATGTATGTCCACATGGGACTGGGGTGAGCAGAGAGAGAATAGAAAGCAGAAGATGCAATGGCGACGTTCACTGGGGATGCAAGGAGAGCGCCACATTACCACAATGCTGGACAGCCTGTGAGAAAGTGACCTGAGCATCTCTGAGAGTCTGGGTCTCACCTTGGCCTGGTGGCGTTCTTCACCAGCACGAAGATTACTCTTCTGTTGCAGGGTATGCTCCCAAACAGTAGGCAGGAATGCAGATGCGATCCAGGAGACTGCGACACTTGCAGCCAGGAGAGTGAGAACCTCTCACTGCAGCTAGGACGGTGAGAAGGGACAGACAACAGTGACTTTAAACATAGCTCCGTTACTGATTTCCATGATGGTGGTGTGGGAATACACATATATCTGTTTTCTTACTCTTTTTGTCCTCTAAGATCCCACAGATGATATGTTCTACTAAATCTTGAGGGTGAGTGAGTCTTACTTTGCACCATTTTGGTCCTGCCTTGGTCTATCTAGGGGTGACAGGAGGCACTGGCAGTCTGGCAGTCAGGTCTCCTGTCTTTGGTTGCCTGAGATCCTCTATGTTTTCTAGATAATCACAGCCACTCCTTGCATTAGCCGGGTCACTCCCTGTTGCTACTGTCTGAAATTGACAACTTGAAGCTTCTTGGTACCTAGAGCAGAAACTTATCAGAATCTTCAGTCTATTGTTCTGCTAAGCAACAAACACTGCTGAGAATGCTAAAGGTTCTTTCTGTCTTGGTCTCAATGGGCATGAAGGCCCCTATGCTGGCCCCAAACCTCCTTGTGATCCTTGGTGGCCACAACATTAGCCTAAAATGGTCACCCCCTGTAGGGCAGAAAAAATAACAAAGTTGAAGCAGAAGGATTGCAAGTTGTACTTCAGTGGAGCCAGTAAGGAACTGAGTGAAACCTTGTCTTTTTTGTTTTGTTTTGTTTTTGTGGCACTGAGGATTGAACTCACAACCTAGCACCTGCCAGACAGGCACTTAAGCCACTGAGCCAAACTCCTGGCCGAAACCTTGTCTTAAAACAACAACAAAACAAACAAACAAAAAAATGACCTGGGAAATTACTTTCTTTGTGGAGGCCCTCTGTAAAATGCACAAGCCAGGAAATGCCAGAACAAAACAACTGTACACACGCACAGACACAGATACACACACACAGATACACACACACACACACACACACACACACACACACACACAAAGAAATCAGAAAAACCCCAAACCAACTGCCTTGCCTTGTGTTTTCTATGGCTGAAAATGTCCTGGAGTTGTGACTGCCTCAGCGTGTCAGCATGTCTAGGACTCACAATAATGGTAGTGCTCAAAGGTGTTCCCCTTCTTTCTGGTACAGGTATCCTAATACAAAGTACTATATCATTCTTCTTGCTATGGCCTGGGTATCTCCATTTAAGTAGGTTCAGTCTACAAGGACAGGAACCTTCTCTTTCTGTGACCAATGTAGGTGGTAAGGAGAGGTTCAGTCCAACTTGCAGACTCTACCATGGTTCCCCTATTACTACAAAAGATGTGGAACCCAGGTATAGGCCTCAATTCCTTTAGACCATGGCTTTTTTCAGCCCAGGCTGGGTACTTTGAGGAACTAGAGAGACCTCGTCTCAAAATACAAAATAAAGCTGGGCTAGGTGGCGCACGTGTGCAATCCCGGCACTTAGGAGGCTGAGGCAGGAGGATCGCTGTGAGTTCGAAGCAAGCCTGCTCTACATCGTGAATTCAAAGCTAGCCTGAACTACACAGCTAGGCTCTTTGTCAAAAAAAGAAAAACTGATTTAAAAAAACACATAAAAAAGTCTGAGAATGAAGCCCAGGGGCCTGGCCTTGGATTCAATCTCCACTATGGAAATAAATGAAAATAGAAAAGAAAGTGATAAGGCCTAGGTCTCTTCCACATGCAGAATCAGGTTGCTTCCTTAGAGTACGGCTGTCTTGTTCACGAGTCTTTCTAGGAAAATTTCTACCCACGACTTCATCAGGGCAGGAGACGTGGCTTGAAGGGCAGAACTCGCTCCTCCCGCAAACCTCCCTAACTGCGACGCCCTTTCTTCTCCACATAGTGGATTTGAACTCACTCTTGGCCCTGAGCTTCATCCACAGCCCTTCTTTTGAGCAGTCTGAATCAGAGCTGCGCTAAATCAGTATTTTCCCCACCTGACGACGAAATTGTGGTCCCATCTCTGCCTCTGAGTTTCCGAGAGAAGTTGGGAACCACCCCGAACCAGCCTGGAGCCGCTTTGACTACGTACGAGAGAAAAAATCTCTTCTGTTCACATTGAGGAACCCGAATTTGACCCCAGACTAACCCTAGAAACTCACCTTGAGCTACAGAAAGCTGGACGTGGTGTTTATCATGGCCCCCACTGGCTGTGGTCCAGCCCTTGACAACGGAAGTGCACATGATCCACATCCGGTTACAGATGTCCAGGGTCTCCAGGGCCATCATCAGGGGCAAGTCCTTAAAGGGACCACACATAGAGAAACGTAAGAAATGTTCATTATAAAGTAGGGAAATATGTTTGTCTCTTAAAGTATATCATCGTGATGCTCTTGGTAAATCAATCTTCTGCCAACTGATTTTTACAATAATATGATACATTTTTGTTAAATGATTATATGCTACGATTTCCTTTCAATTTTCTTCCTGTTGATCGTTCACAGTGACATTTTTTAATCTTTATCAGCACAACTTTTGCTTCATATTATTCCGTGTACTTGTGTTTTAATGAAACTTCAAGAAAGGCAGAAAATGTGTAAGAGAATTAAAAAGTATTAAAATGTTTTATGTACATGTACTGACTTCTCACATTGAGTGTAATCTTTATATAGTGCAAAAATACACCAAAATAAGTTTAAAATATTTTCAAGTAAAATCTGGTTTACCAGTTTAAAAAGTAAGAGGGTGATTTTAAGTTAGATGATGCTTTGTCAAAGTAACAACACACTGATAAAATATTTCTTTGAAATCAGAGGAAAAAATATTAGTTCTAACAGTTTTAATTGCTGTGAGGTAACTTTTGCTCTGCAGTGGACAAATTCATTTATGTTTTCCTTCAGCTTTCTCATGTCAACCCTTGGAAAGACCTGGGCCTTCTCCCATTGGTGCTCTGAGGTTGACACCTTAAAGCTCCCTAAGTCCTAGACAGCAAAAGTACAGGGGTGCCTTGGTGAACCAGTTGTGCCAAGGAATACCCATTCTGATAGCTCAGTAGAGTATTTTGTCAGGGTCTCCTCCAGTCCTAGGTCCTTATTCAGGGTCCTCACCTGGCCCCTGTGCAGGCTGGTGGTGTCTCTTTCCTCCCAATTGATGACAGCACCTTCAGATTAGTGATCTCATCTCTATACCTCATGGAAAATGTTACAGGGACCCACGAAAGAAATACATCCCAGGTGAGACTTTAGTGATTTAAAACTTTTCTATGATAGAGTCATTTCGAAAAGAATGAGAAGATACCCCATAGACTGGGAAAGAATATTTTCCAAAGACGTATCTTAGAAAGGTTTGCATATAATCCTAACATACAAAAATAACCCTAACTGCTAGGAAATAACCTATCTGGTTAACAAAATAGAAATTAACTGAATAGACACATCATCAAAGAGCATGTACAAATGTTGCATAAACATGCAAGAAGTTGCTAAACCTCACATATCTTTAAGGAATTTTAAAACAAACAGCATCAAGATACCACTGTGCAGCAATTTGAATGGCTAAAGTCTAAACTATGGTTCAAAGCAAATGCTGTGGGTGACTGGGTTTTCAAAATATCCTAGAGGATACCAGCCTGAGGTGTGCTGTGTGAGCACCATAAAAAACTGACAGGAGGAGGAGGAAAACTCATCTTTCTTTTCTTACAGAATGTTGAGCACTTTTGAGACACTGGATTTTACCTTGGACCTGGCACTGGAACACACACTTTGACCTCATCCTTGGCATCAATACTGTGGTTAAGTACAGAGGGCATGAGTAAGGTAAGAGAGTGGTTCAGGTAACGCAGGTGCCAGTTAATGCAGTCACTTGGCTGTAGTGCCAGTAGAACTCTCATCAGTTGCTGATTTTCATGCAAAATTGCAAACCATATATGAAGACACTTTTGAAGTTTCTTACAAAAGTATACACAGTTTTGTCTTGTGACTCAGAAAATGCGTTCTTTTGTATTTATTCAAAATGGCTTGAAGCGTTTATCTACACAGAAATCTGCACACAAATATCAAAGATTCAACAACTGAGATCTCATTTTATTAAAGATTTTTTCTTTTGTATCTTGATGCTAATTCATAATACAGAGAATTTCAGAGATTTTGTCATTTTTTCGGATAAGAATGCTCTATGAGAAACAATGTTACTTAGCATGAAAACTAATCTATTTCCCCTTACATGGTAAGTCATTCAATATGAGAGATTTCCTCAGTAGATACAACACAAAACTTGCAAAATTATTTGAACTACCCAAAGCTATTCTCCTGCTTAACTGTTCTCCCGCGTAAGCCACTCTTATTTTTATTCATTTCGCAACCTCCCAAAATATACACCTTGACAAAGGGAAGTGAAATTTCACACAAATCAAGTTTAACAGAATGTCCTTTTAATGGAATAGGTGTGGCATCTCCAGCCTGGAGCAGAGTATAGTATTGTACAAGGGCTTCTGTACAACCCTACAAATTCGGGATATCTAAGTTCTTTCCTTGAAACTCATTGCAGGTCATCTGCTTAGAACTCCTATTTGTGCACTGCAATTGACATGCCAGGACAGGTTACCAGAACATTTTCCTTTCCAGCCAAGATGGAGATTATCCGTGATGCATATGCTCCCATAGTAACTGCTAAGAGCATTTCTGCCTTTGAGTCTTACTATCTCTCTTCTCAGATGAATCATTTTAGGGCTTGGCTCTTGCTTCCACCTGCAGAGACACAACCAGCCCACCATTAATGCTCACTTAGTTTATCTCCTGCTGAGGGCTTGAGCGTTTTCTTCTTCTTCTTCTACTTCTTCTTTTTTTTTTTTTTTTTTTGTGGCACTGGGAATCAAACTCACAATCTCGCACCTGCCAGGGCAGGCGCTTAAGCCACTGAGCCAAACTCCCTGCCCTAGTTTTTTTGAGGCAGGGTTGCACTATATAGCTCAGGCCAGTCTTGTGCTCGCGTTGTAGCCCAATCAGGCCTCGAACTCACAACGCTCCTCTTACCTCAGCCTCCCAGCTGCTGGAATTAAAGGCGTGCACCACCACGCCCAGCTAGGCTTGTGCGTTTTCTATACCTAGACTACCTTGATCTGGTAATCTACACTTGACTGTTCTCCTGTCAAACTACTTTCCTTCCTTCTTACCTCCTCATTTCCATTATTCTTTCCACCTTACAGTGTACATCACCGTTTTCCTTGTCTGTCAGGTAACTATAGACCTCATATTTCCATGGTAAGTTTCTAGAATTTTTTTTCTTCTCTCATTACAAGCGTGAACCCTTCCCAAAACAAATGCTCAATTGATGTTTAGGGAATAAATAACTGGTGAGCATGGACACATAATTCACTATAATTGCATCCTAATTCTTAAATAAGCAAGAGAAACTAGTAATTTGTTTTTTAAATTGTATGGCATAGAGAGAAATAATTTGGGAAGCAAAATGTTGACCGTTTTAACCTTGGACAAATGCTGGAGTCTGTGCCAAGCAAACCGCAGTCATCCAGGAACACTAGGTGAGGCTCATGGGGACTGGGAATCTGTGCCCTGTGGCTTGCCCACACCTGAAAACCATCTCTGAGGACCACGGGGACCAGGAGTCTGTGCCCAGCAATTCACAATCAACCAGAAACCCTTGGTGAGGCTATTGGGGACTGGAAAGCTGCACCCAGAGGCCTGCCCAAACCTGTACAGCATCTCTGAGGCCCACAGGGAATGGGAATGTGCACCCAGTGTCCTGCAGCCATCCAAGAACCCTTGGTGAGGCTCTTGAGGACTGGGAAGCTGCATCCAGTGGTCCGCCCACACAGAGAACCATCTCTGAGGCCTTTGGGGATTAAGAGTCTGTGCCCATCTAGGGATGCTTGGGACTTGGAGCCTGTACCCAATGACTCACAGTCATCTGGGAACCCTCTGTGAGGCCTGCTTGGACTGTGAGTCTGCGCCAATGAGTCATCCACACCTGGAAACCAACTCTGAGACACACAGGGACTGAGAACCTGCACCCAGCAAACTGTAGTCATCTAGGAACCGTCAGTGAAGCCCACGGAGACTGGTTGTCTGTGCCCAAATGACCTAGAGCCAACAGCAAAACACAGTGAGGCCCACTGCCTGACAGTCCACTAGAATGGGAAGCAACTTGGACTTCATATCCGGCTGATTTGGAGGAAAATAGGAAAATGCCAAAATGAAAGAACAAAATGCAATCTCAAACTTCCAGCCTATCCAAATCAAGTCCAGTAGCATAGATATAGATGAATTTCAAAACTGTACACCTGAAATCTCTGAAATGATAGCAAGGTAAGTGAAGAAGCAATTCCAAGAAGCTGTAAAGGAAATCAGATCTGAAATGATCACTGAAGTAAAAATACACATGATAAATATAATGAAAGAATCGATGACTATATCCAAATAAGATATAGATAAAAAAATAGAAAAGCATAGGAAAGTGATGTAAACCTTGAATGAACGATATAGGAAACAATTAGAGTACATGAAACAGTTTCACGGAGATATTCAGGAAATCAAAATTGCCATTGAAAGCTGGCAAAACCACATGAATGAAACTGAAGATGGACTATCAGACTTTGAAGACATGATTGTGACTATGACCATGAAAGGAAACAGCTCTTAAATATAACAAGGAATCAGGAAATAACAATTCAACAGCTGCAAGATTTTGCAAAGAGAAACAATGTAAGACTAATAGGCACAAACAAAAAAGGAGAAAATGAAAATGACATAAAAAGATTATTTAGATATAATAGCAGTAAATTTTCCAAACATGGGAAAACAACCTGACCCACACATAAGCATAGTACTCCACTGTGAAGAAAGATAGCCTCTTTAATAAGTGGTGCTGAAAAAACTGGCTTTCCATATGCCATAAACTAAAAGTAGATCCATGTCTATCACCAGGCACTAAAGTCAAAATGGATAAAAGATTTGAATATTAAAGCAGAGACACTAAATTTGATGGAAGACAAAGCAGCTAAAAGTCTTGATGACATAGGAGTAGGCAGAGAGTTCATGAACAAAATCGAACTGCATGGGAAATACTTCCCAGAATCAACAACTGGGGTCTCATCTTATTAAAACATTTTTGCATGGCAAAGGAAATGTCCAACAGAGTGGAAAGAAAACCCACGAACTGGGAAAATATCTTAGCCAACTATCCTTCAGACAAAGCAGTACTACTCATCTATAAAGAAGGATTGCCTTGAGACTTTTATAGGTAAATGAAAGATATTTTAGACCATCCTCATAGGTGAAATGAACCAGACTCACATGTGTAAATATCGCATTGTCTCCCTAATGTAAGAAACTTAAAGAGTAAACAAGATCCAAAATCTACTATATATGTTATGAAAAGGTAAGAAAGTACTCCAAGGGGAAAAATAACTAGGATAGGGGAAAGGAGAAAAAGAAAGTAAGAGGAAAAAGATATAAATTTGTTTATATATACATAAAATAGCTAAGATGGTTTTACTACTAATTGTATTAGTTCTTGGAGAAGAACAGTTAATACTCATATGCTAAGATCAACCTGTATGTCTATATCTGGTAATCTAAGGAACTCTTGAAGATAACAATATGCAATATTACAACCATTGTTAAATTCCTATTGTCTTGTTTTGAAAGCATATATTGTTATTGTTTTGGGTTTTTTGCTGTTCTTGTGGTTGTTTTTTTGTGCTCTTTTGTTTTTCGTTTTTCTTTTCTGTGTTTTTTCCCTTTCAAATAAAAAAAAGATTTTAAAAAATTAATGTTGGACTGTTCTGCATTCCATATTTTACTGCATATCTTTCACATTTTTAAGGAAACAAATTCCAATTTTACATAAATTTGCACTAGATCTGTAAAGAAGTTGTGATATTTCACCATTTCTATTCCAAAACAAACAAACAAAAGAACTCTTCCTCTTAACCTGCTAAATAAGTGTGATCAATACTGTTCTTAAGCTTAGATTATAAAGTTAACTAATAAGAACTTTGGAAACACAACAAAAATACAGATCAATCTGCAAACTACCTATTAAAATAGGACCACAAGAGGAATTGTTCCTTCACTCCTTGCCACATTCTACCACGGGGGACACTATCTGTCCTTTCCAAATACAATGTGAAGGAATTCTCCCAAATTCACTAGGGGTTAGAGGACCTTTAGTCATGGGCTCAGAATATTCACTGGCTGGGGCATTAGTGCTATCACTGAGTGTAACTATAGCTTGAATGCTCTCTTCCTCATCTCTCAAAGCAACTTCAAACCTGGACTAGAAGATACTTGGGATGGTATCACCGATCTTGGTCAAAAGCTCCAGGAACTTAGTCTTGCTTGTCTCAGTGTGGCATCCTTCACCCGAGAAAATTTCATAGTGTGCAGAATCAGGGTCAGGTACTTGGCAAAACTTCAGGTATTTCAGCTTCATGAGTTCTTGTTGATGAGCTTCCTGGACTCCCAGAAACCGATGTCTTTTTTCGGCCTACATGGTCATTCAGGTTTTTCAGATATTCTCCTCAATGGCATATTTTTCCTTTGTAAAAATGAAGCCTAAGAAGTTCATTAGAAGACTGGTTTTGAGAAATTTTCAGTCATGAATCACTGCCTCATTGTTGGAGACATGAATTTTGTTGACAAGGATACAAGAGTGTTTGATAGGATCAACTTCCTTTAAGTCGACTCTAAATATGACCTCTATTCTTAAAGAAGTTCTTCTGAGGATTTCAGTGAAGTGATTCTGAAAATTTTTATTGAAACTCTTCAGCATATCTTGTTTGCCAATGGGATATTGCATCGTGCACATGTGCATGAGGAAGGTCACCATCATGCTGGCCATCTTGAGTAGCGTGTCTCTGGGAGAATGCCATGTGTCTGGATGGAGCACTAATTTTTCTTAATTATGTGATGCGTCCTTCATTTGATCATGAGTTTGAAAGATCTGTAGTCACAGTGGTGGAAATTGCTCTCTGAGACATACTGGGAATATTTTGTCACCAAAAAATCTAAATTTGTAAGAGTCAAAACCTCTAAATGAAAAATGAAGAGGGCAATATTTTCTCTTTGCTCAAATTAGGCTAATATTCTTGGAGAGCCAGATCCTTTGGGCCAAGCAGAGTTTCTCAGTATCACAGAACTTACTCTTTCATTGAGAGGCATGATGACTGTGGCAGGAATATGGGTGAAAGAGCAGGCGATACAAGCACCTGAAGGAGAAAGGATGAGAGAGCATAGGAACCTCTGGGGCAAAACCTTGAAATGAAAAAAGATGAAGGGGGCAATATTTTCTCCTTACATGAAGTAGACTGATCATCTTGGAGGGCCAGCGTGTCAATTGGACCTGGCAGAGTTTCTCAGTACACAGAACTTACTCTTTCATTCAGAGGCATATGACTGTAGCAGGAGTGTGGGCAAAAGAGCAGGTGATACAGGCACCTGGAGGAGAAAGAATGAAAGAGCATAGGCACCTCTGGAAGCGGCTCTATGAAGACTCCTCTGCACATTTCCTTGCAACTGTTGCTCAGGGAACTCCCATGACATCTGTTCATATCTACCCTCCTTAGGAACATCCAGTGAACTAATGCAATTGCACCTAAGGCTTCGGGCCGATCCTTCCTGGTGTACAATGATGATGAGAGAAGAGACAGCAGGTCTAATTCTGCAGAATGCCCTTGTTCTCTGTGGTCGAGAGTCCTTTTAGCTCATGTTCAGGTCTATCAAGTCACCTGTTTCCATTGCATGAGTGCCATCCCTTTTGGTGTGGTACATTTAACATCTGTCCACAATGGCCTCTTTTTTCTGGAACACCCATCCTTCTGGAAGGTAAAAGTGCACTTCACTGTATCACCCTTATCAGTGGCAAGCATTTCTAAGAACTCTGTGGTGCTTACTGTTTTAGGAGCACGTTGAGGCTCTTAATTCTAATTCAGGATCCTTCCTGTGACTCTGTGTAAGACATTTTATACCTGCCCAAGCAGACACAATGGCTCCCACTTCAGAAAATAGTCCTTGACAAAAGAATGCCATCAAACCTGTGGTGTTCTCATACACACAAACAACATTCTTAGTCTTCTCAGGGATGCAAGTAGGGGGTCACTGTATTATGTCTCTCAATTCTGTCAGGGGAGTAATTTTGCCAATCTTCATGTATATTCATTACCCCGATTCTTGTACGGGTCTGGGTCACCTCCTTCTGCAAATTCGTGATATACAATTTTTTCAATCACTCTGGGATTTTCCAGGAAAAAGGGGCAACACACACTGAGAGGGTCTGGCAATGTCTAGGACTGAGAGAAGGGATTTTATGTATAGCTACCCCTTTTTTGCACTTTTTATGTGGGTTTAGTTCTCCTACAATTTCCTGATCTTGTTTCCATAAAGCTCAGGTTATCTCCTGTCCGCAGAACTGGGCCTCAAGAGTGAATCTATGACTCCCTACATATTAGTAGCCTTGCCTGGAGCCTGGAATTTTTTCAGGAACATGGAGATTACTCTTTTGTGCCCTTTTGTCACTGGGCCTTGATGTCTGTGCTCAGGAACAGCAGACACAATAGTAAGCTGGACAGAAGGTGTACCAGGAAACTGGGGGATGGAAAGTGACCTTCTGTGAGGGTTTTCTGCTCAATAATTCTGTTTGGGTTCTAGGAAATCACCCCTCCACAGCTCTAGCTGCCTACTGGGCATTTTATCTTCTTCCCATTGCACCTGGGAACACAATGGAGAGATTTATAATGTGTCTTAGGCTGCACCATTCTGTAGGACTGAAATCAAGACAGTAAGGCTTGGCAATGCATTCTTCTTCTGTGCTCAAGGGTGCTCTCAGTTTGCATATAGCTTCATTGTAGTTATTATTAGCAGACCTGGCACCTCTTTCCTGCACTCCTCAGAAGCCAAATTTTTAAATCATACTGATAGTATTAAAAAAAGGGAATTTTAGCCGGGCGTGGTGGCGCACGCCTTTAATCCCAGCACTCGGGAGGCTGAGGTAGGCGGAGCGTTGTGGGTTCGAGGCTGGCTTGGGCTACAACGCGAGCACAAGGCCGGCCTGAGCTACATAGTGCGACCCTGCCTCAAAAAAACCCGGGCTGGGAGTTTGGCTCAGTGCCTTAAGCGCCTGCCCTGGTAGGCGCGAGGTTGTGAGTTCAATCCCCGGTGCCGCAAAAAAAAAAAAAAAAAAAAAGGGAATTTTGTTCCCATCGCTCCCGCAGGGAGGCAATAATGAGTGTTGTGCGAGGCTCTCTCTATCCTTCTCTCACTGGCCCTTAGTTCTCACAGAGAGCCTCAATTTGTCTTCTTCTAAAGTATGGACCGCTCATTTCTGCTAACTGGTGCTACAACATCAGGCACTGGCTCTCTACTTCTTTGGACTTGATAAAAATTATTGCAAGAAGTCTGAGCTGATAACGTTGTTCTGGGAAAGAAGGGCTGAGTGTCAAGAAGCAGTAAGCCTTTGTTGTTCTATATTTTAGACATTGATGCTTTGGTACCTTCAGTCATCACCTGTAAGGGTATTTTGACTCCAGGAAGGTCTGAGGTTCACACTCTCTGGATGTGAAGACATCAGAGAACGAGGGCCGCACTTTCTTTTCTGTGACACTTAGTGGGGATTGTATGAGAGGTTATTGTTTGACCATATTGTAGTCTTCTCCAGAGTTGTGAACTGTGGTTGGCAAGTAGAGACACTGTGATACTTGATTTTACCTATGATTCTTACTCAGAGTCTCCAGGATCTAGAATTCCTGCCTAAGCTAATGCAACAATTTTCTAGCATTCTTGAAGAGGAATCAAAAGGCACTTTGACATCTATGCATATGGCCACTTAGGCCTCACAAAAAGGGACCATTTTTTAGACTTCTGTTGCTATTGTTTGGGAGTTCTCTGAATTTTTAGGTCTTTCTCTGTGAGTTCTTGCCTACACTGGAAGTCTCTTTAAGTAGCAGTGGACATTTGCATTAGACTAACAATCCAACCTTCCTTAAAACCCCAAGATCAAAGAAATTATTAGGCATGTCCAGTCACTCCTGTCATTTATGGCGTACCACTGTCCTGGGTTTGTCATTCTTTTTAGTTTTCACACAGGCAGTGTCTGAGCTCCACTATCAACCTATCTGAGTATTTTAGACTAATACCAAGGCCTTCAAGTCTGTTAGACCCAGGTTAGATCCCTTTGTATCCTCGTCATTGTTATTTAGTACTTATTAGGTCATATTACTGATTCAAACTCTCTGAGAGTTTTAAAGATGGTGTGCTAATTTCACTTCTGACCTCACTACACCTGCCGGTAATTCCAAAAGTGGGAAATACAGAAGCACACTGTTGCCTTCACTGTTATGGGATGGATAGTTCCCTTGGATGTCAGGGAATTCTCCTTGACAAATGACACTAATTGTCTTAAGCCTGCTAATCTAAAGCTGCCCACCATGACACAGTTTCTCACCTGCAATAAATGTTATTGCATGACATGTATGATCCTTGCCATGCCACCTTTTCCCACTCCTCCAGATCTTATAGTAGGCCCAGGTTACTATATGCATGGGTCACTGTTTTCGTGGAAGATTCTCCCCATACTCACTATTATCAGTTCAACTGCTATTAGTAAGTAGAAATTTTTATAGGACTTGTCATGAACATATATGACTTTTGTGCCCGCGACATCCACACATGAAAAAAGCGAGCATAACAACCTGAGAACTTGCACCCTGGCTTCTCAGAACTAAATATAGAGAAAAGATTTTGTGTTTCTCTGTTGTAAGGTAAAATGACTGTCTCATATCTTGTGCAGGATTTTCAGATTTTCACTTTGACAACTGTCTGGTCACAGGGCACATCCTTGCTTTTGAACTGGAACTCCTAGCTTTTTTATTGTTTTGTTTTGCTTTTTTTTTTTTTTTTTTTGGTACCACAACTCTTTTCTCCCTCAGACCATGCTGGGTGAGCCAGCACATACTGGAGCCTATCAGTTTTGACCTGAAACTTCCAGAGCCTGCATGATATTCAGCAATCTCCATTGTGTGTAAGTAGCCCCCTTTTCCTTACTCAGTCTCTTCACCTTCACCTGTACCATTTATTAGAGTTTGTATTATGCTGTCCAGAAGCCATGCCCCTGAGAGAAAAGTCCTCATATTCTCTGGTCCTTAGGTGACAGTCAGAGAGAGCCACAGCCTGTCAAATTCCTTGAGTGTTGAGGGCAAGGACGGTTCTCTCAGGCCCAGAGTTCTTGAATTGGAAGCCTCATGGTACACAGTTCTTCTGTTTCCTCCTGATAGCACTTAAGATGCTCTCTCTATTGATCTAAGTGCACAATCTCAGACCAAAGTCACATCTCCTTGGACTAAAAAGTACTAATAAAAATATGAAATTGTCCCCAAATCAGATGCTCTACTAATATTTGGTTAAAATAGAAGCCATACAAAGAAGTGTAATTACTTAGGATATAATTCCTCATACATATTTTCATAATGTAAGTAAAACTAGGTATTATTTAAATATATTTTTAAAAAACCCTGAATAGAGTAAAGGAAACTGAGTGACACTTACCTTTTTTCTCCTCTCAGCTAATACTATTGGCTGTGCATCTTTCAATTTCCAAGGCTATCTCAGTTCCATGTTCCCTTAATGTAGATCATAAAATGCTTTCAGTAATTCCGAGTTTACGTAAAACAAATCAATAACATCGCTAAAACAGGTAAGCAGCAATCAATTGTGATGGCATAATATTTAACAAATTGTATCCTGAAACTATGTACACATTCTGATGAAGAATCCCAGTTGAGAGATACAAAATAAATGAATTGTCAAGCAATCATTCACACATAAGAACAAAGATTCACAGGCCCTTTGAATAACAACGTGAAGGATGTGCCTCACATCTCAATGGCATTCAAGTGTGTGGGATGCCCTAATCTGAGCATTAGGGACATGCTAATTGCAACTGTGGCCTGGGCTTTCTCTTCCTTACATCTCAAAACCGCATCATAGAGGGATGGAAAGTCAGTGACCATGGAATGACTGACCTCGGCCAAATACTCCAGGACATTCATCTTGATGATTTCCACATGGGCTCTGGGATCCCATAGGAATTCATAGCCTGGAGGATCATAGTCAAGCCTCCAGTGGTTTTCCACATAATTTCCCTACGCAGGAACTGGTAATGATCTTCCTGGCATCTCTAATAACAAAGTGCTTTCTTCCATCACAGAACCCTAAAATGCTCAGGAAGTCTCAGATCTCTTCCTTGGAAACACAATAACCATGTAAGAAATTCATACCCAGAGAGAGATAGGAGAAGGTGGCTTTCAGAAATGCACTGATCAGGCTCCCATCACTTTTGCGGTCTAGTAGACTGTCAGGGTATAGAAGCAACTACCTGGCTTGTGCTCCTTCAACATGAAGTCAAAGAGCAGCTCCACAAAATCAGAGGCTACACTGAAGAGGTCAGAAAATTACTGTGAACCTTTTGTGGACAGTCCTCAGCATTTCCCTCTTCATCATGGACTCATTCATTTTATTATTGTACAACAGCTAGTGCATCAAGATTCCTGCTTTCTTCATTGGGAGCTCTTTTTGTGAGCTCTCAAAAGGGGGCATGGCCTTAAAGGAAATTGTCCTATGTTCTCTTCTCCTCTTGATGCCTTTACCAGACTTTTGTGTGAAAGAGCTCCAGCAGCAGTGGTAGGTGGAGATCCTCACAACTTCTGGGGAAATTCACTAACAGAGGAGCTTGGGGCAACTTTTCCAGAGAGAAGAGATGAGCAAGGGAGGAACCTTCCTTTTTGTGCCCCAAGAACCTGGCCATCGTGGAGACCTTATATCTCATCTCAGACCTGGTAGCGTGTCTCAGAACTATGGACCTTAGTCTGCTCTTTCTGTGCATTCTGGCAGTAGTCGGGGGCAGCAAGCCATACTTGGTGTAGGATGGCAGGAGATTATGTTACCTGGAGTAGGGGAGATGTGATACCATAAATACCTTCCAGGGACAGAATACCTTCATTTTAACCAAGAACTCCCTGCTGGTTTCCATGGGTGTCTGTTTGCATTCTCTTCCCTCAAATCTCACAGAGGCCTCTTTGAATGCATAGGGTAAGTCAGGCTCAGACTGTCAATCTTGTTTTGGTTCAACTAGGGTTACAGAAGCTGTTGGCAGTGAGTCCCTATATCTTCTGGTTTCCTCCTAATACTGAAGTAGTTCATATCACAAGAGTACTCTTATCAGTGTCTGGGCAGCTCACTTGTGTTTTTTCTGAAATTAACACCAAATGCTGCTAGCAACCCAGAGAAGTAACTGAAGGGAATTTCACTCCATAACCTTGAATGATACAGATATTACTGACCTCTTCTATTCCAGAGTTGCCACAGCTGTGGCATAAAGTTACCATCTCCTTTAGGACTAAACAAAGAAGTGAGATCAAACAAGTTTATTTCACATTAGGAGGATCCCAAGCCCTATTTCAACCAGCACAGCCTGGCAAGTCAGTGAGCATCCACCTTGTTCACAAAACAAAACAACACAGCATATCCCAAAGCGAAAGAAAGAAGATGGCCTGATCAATAGCTTGCTGCATTGGAGGTTTGATTCCAGTCTGGGTAACATAGCTAATTAGTGTGACCCTGTCTCAAAATAAATGATAAAAAGAACTAAGGGTACACACACACTCACACACACACACACGTGTGTCTGTACATATATATATATATATATATATATATACCTACATACATATCTTTTCCTTTTTTCCTTTTCTCCTTTCCTCTATCTCAGTTGTTCTTTCCTTTTGAGCACTTTCATTATTACAATATCTATTGTACGTTTTGGATCTTATTACTCTTTCAGTTTTTAATTTTTTTTTACACTAGGGAGACAATATGATGTTTATAAATGTGAGTTTGATTTATTTCACTTATGAGTATAGTTGCCTTCATTGTCTCTGTTAGTTCATCAAAAAGAGCAGTTTGTACTGTCATTGTTTGATTGAGCATTTTTATGCCTATATCTTGCAACCTGAACAACTACTTCTAATATAACAATATGAAATATATTAACTAGTGTTGATTTTCTACTGTTTTTTGAAATTCTGTATCATTTCTATCCTTTTTTCTGTTTCATTTTTTAAAATAAAGAAAGAGCTAAGGGTATAGTCTATTGTGAAAGTGTGGAATTCAATCCCCAGTAACACAGAAAACAAAAACAAAATAAAACATAAGGCCTAGGTTTCTGCCATCTACATAACCAGGACTGTTTCTGAAGAGCAAAGACCTCTTCTCTCTTGGTTTTATCAATAAAAATTCCACAGAACGTCTCTACCAGTGCACACAGGGTGCTTAAGAGCTTGATTCAGGAAATCTACTGAACACTCCCTACAATTATTTTGTTTGTATTACACCACATTCAGCCACAGATGCCTGTGGTTCACAGCATGGCCATATCCTAATAGGACCACACTGTTCTGTAGTCAGTACTCCCTACTGACTACCTCACCTTGATTTTCAGAAGAGCCTACATTTTTCCCTACATCCTTGAATCATACAGCATTCAAAACAGGCCCGCACTTCACCCACTCCTTGCAGAGAAAATTTGTGCATGCTTACTTGTCTTCACTGGGCTAAGCCTTACAGGACTCACAGCAGAGTTGGTCATCTTATTCTATACTTAGGGGACAATTTGTCTCAGCAGGAAGTAGAGTTCTCAGTCTGATACTAATTCTACCAAGGCTTTCTCTCTGCAGTATTAGGCCTTGCCCATTACAGACTGGTACACTGTATTCTGAGATCTCCAGGTGGAAATAGTCTCCTCAACCTGGTGGCTCTGACTGGTACCACAATGTGGAGAGTCTGTTCTTTGAGGACCTGTTTGATGATGGGAGTCCCTTCATAACGCTTAGCACCTCACAAGTTTATCCAGGTTAAATTCTCTATTTTTTTCCTTCTACAAAACTCATGCTAACTCCAATAGACTGAGGTGCTAACTTCCATTAGTCTTTATAGGTAGAAACTGGACATCCCTGCGTAGGGCTTCCTAGGGCAACAGTATTGGACCCTTTTAGGGGCTTCTTTTCTGGGGATCTCTTCATAGTGGATGCTTCTGTTAGACCATAGTCAAGTGCTCACCTGGATAGATGACCAGACTTGGAACTTTGCCTCCTGTTTATGTTTACTTTGCCTTTTGCATTGATGCTGTGTCTCCTTGACTATTCCAAGTTGGCACTCAAGTGGATCCTCCTATGACCACAGTCATTTTGTGATCTATAAGAAGAGACACCTAGAACACTATACTGTAGGACCCCACAGTCTTGGCTGTATCCTTCTATCTTTCCTCATTCGTAGGAATCACATTGAGAGCTATCAAAGTCTGGTACACTTCCCTCCACTGAACTGAAGTCACCATCCTTAGGGTTATGAATGACTCCTCTCCTTGGGACTAGTTATCTTCTTAGTCATTTGGGAGAGCCCTAAGGTTGATTTCTGTCTCTTGATTAAAGAACTCAGGTACATACTGCATTGCTACACAAATTTAATCGGTTTCCTGCCTGTAAACCGTGCACAGATGAGGTTCCTGTCACAGGAGTGCCTTGATGCTGAGAAAATGCAACAGAAATCAGGGAGCTCAGCTGCTAAATTGATAAAAGTGTCATTTGTGAAGACTTCCGAGAAGATGGTAGAATGGTGAGTAGCAGAGAAATAGCCTCTGTGATATTTGGAATCCAGACACTGGAATATAGCAACGTGATGAAGAGAGGTAGGAGGGAAGTGGGACCCTGGAAACCAGCAAGGATCTTAAGTGAGAATTATTAGGCAACAGGGAGAATGTAGAAAGGGACTCCACTGTGGAGAAGGAGGGTGGGAAGCAGAGGTTTTTTCCTGGCTGAAGCGTGCAGCAAGGGAGGGCAGCTCAAACCTGCAGAAATTAGGTGACTACTGGTGACCATAGAAGCCTCCATAGAGAAACACACCAGTGGAACAGAGCAGTGGATGCTGTGGACTGCAGTGGTTGGTGAGTTATTTGAGTTCAGATACTCCACCTGGGTAAATCCAGGGAACTAACTTGAATTTGAGAACAGACACAAAAAGGGCTGAATTTGGAGTGTGACTTTGAAAGAGTGTTCTATGCTATGGAGGAAGTAAGTTGGTGGAACATTTAGGAGATAGGAGCGCACACAAGGTATTTAGGTGATGAGTGTATCACCCTCAGAAGGGATTAATTGTCATCTCATGGAGTTAGTTACCTCTCTTGAGAGGGAGTTATTATGAATTGAGTCCACCCAATGCTCTTGGTCTCTTCTGCACAAGACTAGTTCAATTTCCATTTCTCTGCTATGATATAGCAGAGTTGGGGCATTCTCTGCAGGGTGCTGACAACAAAGTGGCCCCTTCAACTCATCAAAATCAAGAGTTTAATAAATTTCATTGCCTCATAAGGGAGACAGACTGAGATATATTGTTCTAACAACAGAAAAGGGGTAATAAAATGTTCCTTTTACTTTTAATTGACATTTAAAATTTTTGCCTTGGTAATGGGCTCTTTCAACTCATATTTGGACAGCAGGTACACATCAACACAGTTGCCTTCCTAGTTAGGATAGCTTTCATGAGGTTTCAGAGGTCTTTGAAGAACTCATACTCTCTAGACTTGACTCTTGATACATTCATTATGTTATGTGCGTGAAACACCTGCAGAGGCAGGGGTGATAGTTGGGTCACTGGGACCTCTCAGAAATGCTAGCAACAGGTTTACTCTAGGAGCAACTCTAAAAAATGAAGAGCATGGTATGTTGGACTATTGTTTTTCTATCGCAAAATTTTGTGCATCTTTGAGCATCACACTCTCACCTTAGACCTAGAAGCATTTCACAAGAGCACAGTTTATTTTTCTGACCTGGAGGTATGCTGATTGTGGTCAGGAAGAACAGGTACGCATGTGGGCAGGAAAGCTTGTCATGCAGGCATTTGTGAGTACCTACCACAGAGAGATTCTACTTTGACTTTTAGGATTCTACCTCTGTAGGTTTCCCTGAGGACACTGTTCTAGAAACTGTTTGAGTTCTTATTCTTGTTCAAATTCTTTCCTGGAAACCCAGTAGAGGAAATTGTAGATTATCTTAGACCACAACATGCTAGCCTTGCCTACTACTGACTTGAATGAGAGCAGAGCTTGCTGTGTCACTCCAGCTCTTCTGGATGGAACGGGTCCCTTATGTTTACCTTCAAGTCTGCCATGCTAACTCTTGGCAGGGCTTCGGCATTGATGCTCTGAGGTTCACACTTTAAAATTGCTGGTGACCAAGGCAAGGGAAACCAAGGAGTGCTTCAGTGGCCCACCATGCCAGGGAAAACCCAGTGCTGATAGCTCAGCAGGACCATCAGCACTCTTGGCAGTGCTTGCATGTCAGAGACCAGTCTATGTACGGGTTAAATTGTTGACCATGAAGGGACATCTGGTTGTGTTGGAAAAAAAATTCACAGTGCTCTGATGTCAAGATAATACCACAGCTGAGACAATTGAGAATGCCAGCTGCTGACACTCCCCATTCCAGAGCAATAAAACTCTTAGCCCTAGAGATCAAACGGTTCTCTTAAGTGGCAAAATTTACCACCTTTGTTCTACTTTCCAGGGCTTTTGCCTTCGATGTTCCCTCCTCTTCCAACATCCCTCAAATCTGTGGAAATCCAATCAACACAGTGATCTGAAAGAGTCTTTGTCTTTACTCTCAGAGAGTCTTTAATCTTGAGAGAATTTTAACCTTCCTGGATTCCTTACCAACCATATTCCATGGTCTCTCTTTATTTAAGCAAGTCACCATGCATTTGTTTTGGGAGATTGGGGCTAGGCGAAGTCCCTAATATTTGCATATCTAGAAAATCATATTTCCATAAAGTATTCTGCCTTTCTACTCTATATTCATATCTGTATTTTATTTTAATATTCTGGTTTGGGTTGTGGATTCCCGTCCAGTGTTTTGAAGCAGTAAAAGGCATCACATGTTCAGAGACATGCAGTACACATGGTAGTATGTGTATCTTATGGATTTAGCCTTTCTTTTCTTATAAAGCCACTAGGATTCAGTCACGGAGACTCCATTCCTGTGACTTCATCTAATTTTACCTACCAAAATCCCCATCTTTAAACACTTAGTTGGCTTAAATGTCCAGCCATGCAATACCTCACAGTGAGGATTAAATGTTAATAAAAGAATCAAAAGATCTGACTTATTCAATCCAGGACAAATACCATAAGGAGAGAGAGCATGAGAGAGAGAGAGAGAGAGAGAGAGAGAGAGAGAGAGAGAGAGAGAGAGAGAAAGAGAGGAAGAGAGAGGGAGAGATTCAGAGTACTATTTGGTGATCTTTGGTGAAATAAGAAATCTCTTAACTATTCTTTCAAAATTATTTATTTTCCCCAATTTACATCTTCCATAACATCTCCGATTTGAATATCCAATGGCTTATAGCATCTACTTTTACAAATTTTAAAAATATTTTAAGAATAACTTATACTTCATCTTATAAACAAGACTATAGAAAACTAACATGTGAATTTCTTGTAAATACAGTTAGATCTTAATGTACTTATTAGCTAACTACTGTTGCCTAATGAATAGCCAAAATCCTCAGCATCTTAACATATTGCATTTTGATGTCACTATCTATATTGGCAGATATGCCGCTGCTTCGCACTGTAGGTTGGCTCAGACCTGAAGTCTGCTTAGAAATGTATCTAATGATAGTGGAAGAAGTACACTGCAACCTTTCCTTGAGTAACAATTGACCAAAGCCAAGCCACATCACTGAGCCTAAAGATAATAAATGCAGAAGTACAATTTGCCCATGATGTGACTATGAGAAGCATTGAGATGCAGAGATAGTTTAAGAATTTGAGTGAATAATTCAATCTGTCTTGGTGTATTTCATTCACTAATAAATAACATCTATCTGCCTAATTCATATATGTGTTGGCTGAAGTGCAAAGTGCATCTGTTTACACATGCAAATGAAATTTCTCTGATATCCCTGCTCTGTCACACGAAGTGGGGGTACATCTACATTTTATTCCTGAGTAAAGTTACAGTTATCTTTCCTGAAAACCAGGAACCATGGCATTTTCAAAGTGTGGCCTTGTTATTTCTATTACTGAAGGGATAGTTTGCTTAGCTCCACAGACAATTGCCAGAACAATCATTTTCCTTTACATAATTGCGAGTTTATTTCTGGTCATTAGTTGAAGCTAAATCCAAGCTGAGTATTTCGCCGCTGAGACCCACCACCTTTATACCTGGTCCCTGTCCAGCAAGATAATCTTCCTACAGCCTTATTTAGCCATCAGGCAGCTGCTTTAAATTCACCTCCCACTAAGAAAAATGTATTTGCCCAAACTCTCTAATTTTCTTGACTCAGAAAAATGTGCATGACATTCTTTATCTGGAATCTCCCCATTCTTTTGCACTGTCAAAAGGGACAAAATCCCCAGGTAATTGAAAACACTGGTATCAGGGGGAAGGTAGGGGAGTCTTGACTGTTAGTTTCTTTGGGAGCCAGTGTGGACTCCAAGTAAGGCAGTTGAGTAGAGCTGGCCAGGAGCACAGGGCCAGTTGGACATGAATTTGCACCGGGGAAAACTCAGGGCTAGGGTGTTTTAACATGGAAAATTGGTGTGGCTGGACACAGAGGCCAGTACCAGAATAGAGCCAGCTCTCATAGAACCCTTGGACTAAAGGCAGAAGTACTTCTAATAAGTAAACCCCAAAAACCATCACAGACTACCTTTTGTTCTGCCTGTCGCATCCTACTTTAGGTCTGCATTTAGTACTTTGACAGCAGGTACATTTCATGATTTCAGAAAAACCTTTAGTCATCAGAAGAATTAAAGGCAAAAGGGTGGTCTCAGGTCAGGAGAAATAAAACAGTGAGTTTAGAAGTATAGTATTTAGATAAGGGCCTGATTATAGTTGTCATTTACCAGCCATGTGGACTTGAACATATTTTGAGTTCTTTATCATGCATGTGAGTCTGAGAAACCATGCATTTTCAGACTGTTTGAACAAATACAGTATATGGAAATTACCTGACCAAGTTGCAAATATTGAATTTTTAGGGAATGGCAGTAGCAAATATGAATACATTCATACTTAAATGAAATACTCTCAACTCTGTGAATTACATAGTTTCACTCAGAAGTCTTGAATACTCAGCAATTTAGAATAAAGAAAATCAAAAGTACCAGAACACTGATAAGAAAATAGATCTAAGTAAATGTTCTCCAGCAGAGAATATGTTGTTTATATAGGGCTAGGCACTTCAGCAGCATTCCAATCATTGTTTGTAGAGTTTTGAGAAAGATCAATGCTTTTCCTCCTTCTTGGATGTCCCCCAAGAAAATGCCTCTATTTTCCTTTATATTACCACTGAAAATATCTAGTCCTAATGTACAAATCTTCACATTATGCAGAAGATAATCTAATTAATAGAACAGGGTTGGGATCTCTCAGTTCAGAGAGAAGAGGGCAAACCTACTGACTTCTTGGCATCTCACCTCAAGAAAATAGCCCTCTTATTCTCAGAAACATTGCAAATTTGTTAACAAGACAGAACAAAACAAGACAAGACAAAACAAAACACTAGTTTGTGTATATGTTCAAGTGCACTGGGCCTGGAGTGCTGTACTTCCTTTATTCTACCATAAATATAGATTCCTTCTGCTTGACAATTCCAAAGTAACTGATAAGAACAGTTTCCCACTGCAGGATTAATCCATCAACTATGAGGCTTATGATTTGAGGGGTTGTCAACAGCTTACAGTTTTCATAGCCTCACATGGTCCACTATGGATCCAATTTAAAACATCTTCTCACAGAAGGACTTGCAAAGTCACAAGGGAAATTAGAATTGGCTGAGAGAAATTATAATTGACTATTCACATCTATTCATCTCACTCTGCCATTCTCATTCCTTTTTATTTGCTTTATATTAGAGTTCACCACCCTATTTTCCTTCTATAATAACCACTATTAGACTGTAAAAGTCTAAAAGTATGGGAAGAATACTTTGCAGCTCAGCATCATCATTATGAGCACAGAATGTTCTGAAGAGCAGAGTCATAGATGAGGATATATAAGCCACTGAGCAAGTAATGTAATTCATTGGTTTTTAATTTTTTTTATATTCTTGAATCAGTTAAAGGCAATGAAGTTTATTTTGAATTCTGCAATTCTTTTGAACTGTAACAAAAAAACATAAGAAAAGGAGGGAAGAAGGAAGGGAACAAGGAAAAGACATAAATCTGTATATATGTACATGTAAGATAACTAAAATGTCTATACTGCTGAATGTATTAGTTATTGAGAAAGATCGGTTAATACTCATATGATTAGATCAATTTTACATGTCTATATCTGTTAATGTAAACAACTGTGTTGAAGGTAACGATATGCAATATTGCAACCATTGTCAAGTTCCTATCATCTTGTTTTGTAAACCTATAATGTTACTGTTGTGGATTTCCTGCTGTTGTTTGTTTGTCTCTTTTGCTTTTTGTCATTGTTATACGTGTCTTTTTTTCTCTTAAAAAAAAAACAAAAAAAGTAACAGTGTTATAACTTGTATCTAGAAATCTGCTTATAGCCTCCTGTGGACATTAGTGGAGCATTTTGGAGGTGACTGGATCTAGAGCGTGAGATTCTGGGATTAGGAATATGATGCTGGGATGGATTCATGGTGCTATGCTAGGGTTAAGGGTATCCCAACCTTGGTGTGTGTGCTAACCACCCTAACACAAGTGGCCTGGATAGAATATAAGGAACAGAAAGAGTTGCTGTTTGTCACTTGCTACTTGCTGCTTGCTGCTTGTTGCTTTACTGATTTGGTGCCTTCTGCTTCCCTTGAACTGTTTATCCTCTGTGATGCCCTTCTGCCATGTACCCTGGTTTGGAGCCAGCCCACTATGAACTGAAACCTCTACAAACAAGAGTCAAAAATAAAACTTTTCCCTTTTAAGTTTTGGGCATTGGGTATTTTGTCTCAACAACCAGAAGATTAACTAAGATCAAGAGACAAAAGTAAATAAGGTAAAGTAACAGTTGAGTAGTAGGTCTATAGCTGGCTTCAACTTGGACTTTGGTCTCCTCTTCCTTATCTCTCAAAGCTTGGCACTTTCTCAAGGTCTCCTGTTGGATTCCTACAAGGAGCTACAATTCCTGCCCCTGCTGACCATTCAGACTAAGACCAAGATCCTCACAATTCTGGTATTCCTGAAGAATTGAGGGGTATATCTGTCTGATGTCTATACCTGGGACTACCCACAGCTGACATAGAGAGGGACAGTGTGGGACCCTTGCAGATATACAGCAGAAGTTCTTTGAAGTCCTCATGGGCTACTCTCAGTTCTGGCCCATAATGAAAATCTTTCCTCTAATGACCTAAGGCCCATTGCATCACACGAAAATTTTCACTTTCCACAGAATCACAATAACAAACAAAGTGCGAGGCACATCTAGTCACTCCTGTGTTCCATAGGATTCCATTTTCTCGGGCTCACTGTTCTCTTTAGTTCTAATTCAGGCAGAGCCTGAGTTATATCATCAGCCTTTCTGATTCTTAGAAGTTGATACAAAGTCCACAATCTCCCTGATTCTCAGGGGTTGATGTGATGTGGTGATACCTCTGGATACCTCTGCCTGAAGTTTCCCAAGGCTGATTGGCGATGTAACTTTGAAGATTCACTTTCTATTTGATGCTCCTCTAAATTCTCCCTCAGTGCCTTTCCCATATTAATGTCTATTCACTCATATTAATAACCACAATACATTGAGATTTATTTTAGGATAGAGTATAAATATTTTTTTATCTAGCCACATCACAGCAATCTGTAATCTCTCAAGGTGGACAATAGGGAAGGAATTCTGTGTTGTTCTCCTAGTTTTGGGATAGGTGTTTTCCTCAATTCTCTGGGTTTCCTCCTTGATTCTTATCACCAACTAGAATACCTTACATTCCGATCTGAGGCTGCCCACTATGACAAAGTTCCTCACCTTCCTTAGATGTTCCAGGAATAAGTGAAAAAAAATTATTATGCCCTCATGCTCATCTCTTCAAGGTCTCATGGTATTCACAGGGTCCTATGTATGTCACTTCATTCATTTAAGACTGTCTCCATTTTTCCTCCCTGTTATCACTTCCACTCCTGCTAGAATGAAGACTCTCACTGATGTACAATTCTTATTTAATATAGGTATTTTGTGTCTGAGTCCACCCTGCATACAGTAAGGGGGCATCTAATCCTGAGAGCTCACACCCTGACTTCTCATGTCAGAAAAGAGGCACGATTTGTTTGTTCGTGTAACAGGGATTAGTGAGACAAGAGTCATGATTCTATTAGCAGTAAGGACAGTGGCCAAAAATGAAGTCAGAATGACCAAAATAAAGTTTGCTGAGTCATGATTCTCCAGGGATCTTACAAAAACATCTGCCAAGTGTCCTTTGAATGTCTGAGGCCACCCTGGATCATGATCACTGGCTTGAGGTAGCCTGGGCCCTGCATGGAACTTCATGGACACTGCATAGATTAGACACTAAAAATGTGTAATGTCCTATATGTTAGAGGTTATACTGATTACAGAATGGCTTGACTTCCCTTCTAAATCTCTTAAAAATCCCTAGACAAAGCACCATCTTGGATATCCTACTGAGATCACCATCCCAGATAATGGGAGCTTTACTTTTTTGCCTTTATATTTTGAAAATAGATTTCCTTGCACCCTACCTCCTTATCCCACAGTTTCACTCTTTGTCACTGTGGGACATGACCCTGGCATTTCAGTAACATATTTGGGGCCAAGATTCCAAGAGGAGCTAAATGAAGTTTACACTTTCCTTCCCTCTTTACTTTTACTTTGCCACTGTCTGCCAAAAACAAAACTGGGCAGTCAAACAAATAAAAGTGATTGGTATGGTCACCTATCTTGAAGTCTCACAGGACAGGTTTCAATAACATGGGATGAGCTGATCCCCCTGTAACTTTAGTGGAGGGAATGTCTGCCCAGTTTCACCTCAGCTTTCCTTTCTGATTTGATCCTTCCAGGTCTGAGGGCATCATCTCTGTCTTTGATACACTTGGCTCTCTGTGGTTGATTTTATATATATATATATATATATATATATATATATATATATATTATAATTTCTTTAACTCCTGGTAAGAATCAGAGACAATGAATCACCTTTCTCCATCCTAGCTTCTTTTCCTGGCAAGCTGAATCAGGAGATAAGAAAGATCGTACATCTTTTCTCATGTTAATTGTCTGGTTGAACTTTTGTGGGCATAGGTCAGAGAGTTAAAAGTCATTACTGCATCCACAGTTTTGAAATACTCCCAGGAAAAGATAATTCAGTCTTGGAACAGAGCATTGTAAGCTTTTCCAGGCTAAACATAACTTCCATGCATCTGCTAGGTTTATCTTTCATGCTTGTGCAATAAAAAATAAAAAGACTTTGTCACATAATCTTTTCTTGCACCCTAAATGTTTTGCCCTGGTTGCTTTTTAGTTCTGAGAGTCTTGCCTGTAATTTTTATCTCCCTTCTGAGTCACATTCTTCCTGTCACTTAAATGCATCTTGTTCCATCACTCTCATCTGCCAAATTGCTCTCCTAACCTCTTGAATGTCCAATAAAAGGGGACTTTCAGGCAAAGTTTATATCCTTCATTTCTTAGGTTGATGAGGAAAAAATGGTTCTTAAAAAGGTATGCAGCCTGCACTGGGTCCTAATGGATACCAAAATTGGAATTAACTCCTCTCTATGGATACCAAGGCAGGGAGTATACCTTCCCAGCAACCTATGAAGAGTTAACGAGAACCCATTGGGGCAAACCTCGGCTGACTGATACATTTATTTTTGGGTTCCAATTTGAGTTGGTACTTTTTATTTAATTCATGTGTTTAAAATATTTCTTGTCCATTAAGATAGTTTCAAACTACAATTACAGGGTTAACTTGCTCTTATGCTGCTTACTGCTTAGGCTAAGATAAGGATAATGCTACTCAAAGCCACTTAGAGATACATTGGTCAGCCAGTCCTAATTGGAATGTAAACATCTATAAACTTACTCTGAGACCAAAGGGAAAAAAAAGCATAGTAAGGACATTTTAAAATCTAAATGGCTACTGGGTTTGTTGCAGAAAGAAATCAGTTACTAGGGTAGAGAATGAAATATGAAGAAAGTTTTAAGTATGGAGATATGTTTTTGGTATGAGAAGATTTTATCCAATAAGGATAAGGTTTTGCCATAATAAGATGGAAAAAAGAAAGTGCAGCAAAACTAGCAAGTCCAAGTGTATTGAAAAAAGTTTTTAGAGGAAGAAGTTTATGAAAAGAAATATGTATGTTTCGGTCATTTTCTTGCAGGTTTGGTTGAGCCTAGAGTGCTCCTTCTAAACCTTCTTGTTGCTTCTTGGTGCTAAGTGGCTAAAGCATTGCCTTTCAAATCACTAGTCCCAACTCCTCTCTCCACTCTGACTGTTAGCAATGGTCCTTCTTTATTTTCTATTGCTCTGGAGATGCAAGGATGAGGGACACCACAACAAAGTAAAATTTTCTGTCTTCTTAGATGAGGATAATGTAAGAGGGCAATGTTGGAGACAACTTAATAGGCAAATGACCATCTAGCTACAGTTGAAATTACTGCTTTGAGTTCAGGCTTAAGGGTAAATATGGCTATAAAGGAATACTTTAATGACTACTTTCCCCAACTTCATAGCTGCTGGGACTCTGCCCCACTTTAACTTTAATTGTCCTATGACAAATATCATGGGGTCTGACAGTTAATCTTCACTTTCATTTCCAGATATATTTTAAATTTTTTGAGTAAAGGGAGTCCAAGTTTTGGTTACAACTAAAGGATTCAGGGACAGAAGAGTGGGCAAAGGGAATGGTGGTCACAGTGACTAATCTGGTAGCCTTATCCCCTCTTGACCCTAGTTTTCAGTTGGTAGCAATTATGACCTCACAGATGGCCAAAGGACAACTTTTCCAGAGAGTACTTCAATAATCTCCCTTGAAGGGACACTTCTTCCTTCGCTGTTTTTCAGAAAAATGAGACTCTGTTTCAGCTCCCATCATCCCTTTGTAATGCATCCTCAAAAATTATGACTCCTTTGGCCCCCCAGCCCATAAAAATGCACTTTATGACCTCCTTTTACACCTATTCTTGGTCCACGAAGTATAAGTTATAACACTAGTCTTCAACTTGTCTTGTTTAAAATAAAACAGGCAATAAGACAAGAGGGTACCCTCAAAAGCCTTCTTAAAGTGGTCACGAAGGTCTTCTATAATAGAGATCAGGAGAAATCTAGGGAAAGGGATAAAAGAGATAAGCAAAAGGCAGGAAACCTGGTAGTGGTCCTTCAGGGAATCATCCTACCACCCCAAGACTCCCAATATGTTCAGATAACTTGTTACAATTGTGGACAGTCAGAGCATTTTTGTAGAGAATGCCAAGAGGATTACCATTCCATACCAATGGGAAGCCTCACAATGCCTGTCTTACGTGTCAAGGAGAACATTGGAAATCAGAATATCCCTAGAGATGAAGGTCCCCAGGACCAAATCCCTCCTTCAAAGTTATCCAGAGCTTGCAGGGCTCAAGGATCTCAGGGCGCCCCCCAGAACCCAGCTTCTACCACCCAGACTATCATCTCCACCTGGGAGGTCCAAGTAACTTTAACTATTAAAGAAGCTTCATCAAACAATATATCAAGTTACAAGGATATACAAGGTTTGCAAAAAATAACTCTTCAAACAAACAAAAAAAAAAGTCATGACCACAAATGAAATGAGAGTTATCCTGGGGAAGATTGGCAGATATATTTCACTCATATGCCCAAGAGCAGGGGAACACAGTACCTCTTAGTATGCATAAACACTTTCACCAATTCAATAGAGACCTTCCCATGTAAGATTGAGAAACCTATAAAGGTGTTGAAGACTTTTACATCAAAAATTGCTTTCAGGTCTGGGATCTCCTGAAGCCTTCCAAATGATACTGGCACTTCCTTTAAGACTGCTGTCACCCAGGAACCATCCCAAACTCTAAGGATTCAGTATCATCTACATTGTACCTGGAGGCCACAGTTCTCAAGGAATGATACAAAAGACAAATGACTTTCTTAAAGCACATCTGAGAAAACTAGCCCAGAAGACTCACCTTGTCTGGTCTACTCTACTTCCCTTGGCCCTGTTGTATATCAGAAATACATTCAAACTCTGAGATTTAGCCCCTTTGAAATGCTGTACAAGTGTCATTTTTTTCACCATTGAGTTTTTAGTAGATCAAGAGATTTCAGTTTAGATCAGAGACATAATGTCCCTGACTAAGATCCAAGATACCCTCCAACATTTTCTGAATCCTAACTCAAACGGCCAGGACCTCCTATGTTCCAACTCAGAGGCCTGGCATTGGTGAAGTCTCTCCCTTTTTGTCTCCTTCCCTAGAACCAACCTGAGAGAGACAACACAATGTGATCTTGTCCACCCCAACAGCTGTAAACTGACAGGAATTAAGTCCTGAATACATCATTCTGGACTCAAACCCTGGACATCCTCATGACCCAGAGATAAAGAGACTGACAATTACATGTGTGAGCCATTAGATGACTTCAAACTCCTCTTCAAGAAAAAAAAATTACTTGATTCCTCAGAAGACAATTCATGATTAAAGAGTGTTGTGTACGGGGTTGCAAGGAGAACAACTACACACTGGACACACAATTTATGATATTATTTATAATGGTCACCCAAGGAGTCAAATACAAAGAAAGTGCGGGAAATCTGTCCACAACACTAAAGAACTAGAAAATCCAGCCGCAGACCTGGATTCCATGGCAATAACCTGCATAAGTTCAGCTGAAAACCTAGAGCCCATGACAATGACCCATGTGAGTCTATTCCATGGATTTGCACTAGGAAGACCCAAAGGTCAGTGGTGAAAGCTAGAAAATCTATGCCAGCAGGGTGAAGAATCTGTGCCAGCAGGCTAAGGGTTCTGTACTGGAGACAAGAAGTGATGCTCAAAATAAAGACCAGAGCTCTCCTGAAAAGTACCAAAGCCATCCTCAGTGACAGTGAAGTCCTGATCTCCTGAAACAAAGAGAACAGCTGAGTACATGTCAGGAAGCCAGTGTGACAAATTTCTCCTGGAGATTAAACAGCACATATCTTCCACTCTGGAGCTCGGAAGCAATGCTCAAAGTAAGGACCAAAAGTCCCCCAAAGTGAACCATTGCCATTCTCAGCAAGAAGGTCCGAGCTCCTCTGATGATAACAGCTGAGTTCATATCAGGGGAACCAGCATGACAAGCTCCTCCAGAATAACCAATGGCCCCAAACAACAACACTTATGTGAACCCACAATACTTCTCCTCTCCTGGTCTTTTTATGCTGGCAGTAGTCCTCAGGTGACCCATCCACGCTCAACAGCATGCTGATTCAGTTCAGCTGGTGTTTAAATTGACCACCAGCTACCAATCCACTACAAAGAGGCTGTAATACGCCCTATTTTAACTAGTAGTTCTCATAAATTCCTTAGTTTAACCTTTCAATGACTTGGTGTGATATGCCTGCATCCCAGGGGATAAAATCAAATCCAATACGATTGTAGTAAATGAAGAGTCACACCCTATATCCCAATACCAGGTAGACTCCACCTTGGGGATAATTCAATTACTGTTTTTTGTATGGTAATATGACTGGAAATTTACACTCGCTTCTTTCTTTTTATCCTGTTTGTCCTCGTTGGAGCTGTTGGGGAAGGCTGTCACCAATATCTGGTAGTACCAGCCCTACAAAATATGGCAAGTATTACCAATATACCTCAACACTGTCTATTTTCTAAAATGACCAAATTGCATCAAACTGAGTTCTCACTCTGAGCATTACAAATTGAGACAGAGGAATGGAAACAAGCTACTGGAAAATGCTTAGGATATTCCCATACCTTATATAAACTCACCCACCGGATACAATTGGAGGAGGGCCTAGACCTCTATTTTCCAATTGGAAAAGTGCTCCCACAGGACAGAACTATTATCCTGCTGGATAGCTTGCATTTCTACTTCTTAAGACTTCTTATTGTTTCTCTAATCTTAATGCCACAGGAGTTCCTTGGACTCTCTCGTTGTAATGTCTCCTTTCAATGTGTATGGGACAATGATGAAAAAGTCATGGAACCTCACTGGGAGTGTGAAAGAGAACAAAGTACCTTGAGTACCTCAGCTTCTCCTACTCATCATTTTGGTGGGGAAACAGTGTAACTATTCAGGCTTCATGTTAGAACTAAGCAACACCATTAACTATACCTGGGGTATTGGGGACCCGGCCTAGATCCCCAATCTTCCAAACGACTGTACAGCAAAGGTTTGAATAAATGAGACAAGTGGTATTGATATAGGAAAAACAATCTCAGACCTCCAAATGATATAGGGGTATGAAACTCCCAACCTACTGTATGTCCAGCGCGAGTTTGTGTTCTCTAAAATCAGAGAATGAATTTTAGGAACAATGGAGGTTAAGAGCAGAATATATTTATTGAGAGAAAGAAAGCTTCTGTCAGAGAGAGAGACAGAAGGAGTGCCGAGTGGGTTGCCAAAGACTCTATCTTTTCTAGTGACTTTTACAGAGTAAAACCATGATGGGGAAAACTGGGAAATTGCAAGGCAGATGGACTTGAGGTGGGGCAGAACTGTGGTCAACCAATAAGATTAACTGTTTAGATAAAATTGACCAAATCAAGGACCAATGGGGAAGCGAGTCACGTAGTAAGCGAGCATTCTTACGGATTAGGGGATTGGGATGGTAATTCCTGGCTTCTCAAGATGATCCATCCCTAATCCCTAATGCTTATGCTTAGGCTGTGGTTGCATTTTGTTTTGCCTTTTGTCTTGAGATCTGGCCCACAGCAAGAGGTGTGTATCTCTTTCAAGGTCCCAAGATATCTGGTCCTCTGTACCGGCTCCTTTGTGGGCCTAGCCCTGTCTGACTGCCTATAATATTTCTATCTAACTCAGTTGCCTGTAACAGTATGATTTTAGGGCTCCAGGAGGATCAAAGCCCCTGCAGAGTTCTTGACTCTGCAGCTATCATGAGGGCTAAGACAAAGAGCTTCTCTGGACCACCCGTATATATTTTCAAATAGACAAAGAAAGGGGATACTGAGGGAGGTGCTGAAGGTGGTGCTGGAATTGAGCAGGACTTGGGAGTCACTTCAAGGACATCTCCAAGTAGGAAAGAATGCCAGAAAAGGAGAACTATTTTATCTCCGAGATGGCCTTTGTGATGAGACTATGATGCCCTGCAGAGTAACATGCCTGCAGGGCAGTCTCTATTAAAATAATTAATTATGGCACCAAGATGTCCTCAGCTGAGACCTTTACCTTGCCCTCTGAGGTATCTCTGACCTCATCGGCCACTACAGGTCTCAGTCAGGACCAGTGATTCATAGAGGTTCATTTACTATGAATCAGCTCCCACTGCCAGGCAAGGGGCCTAGGCCTAGGACAGGCTCACAGATAAATAAAATGTCAATTAGTAAATTTTAAATCCTGTTCAGACCACTTTGTAGTGGTCTCCAACACTGGGGTCCTTACAGTAAATAATATAGGGCATTAACTTGTTTCTAGGTGTTCTTTTCACACTCTCATCACCCAGAACACTACATGTCAAGTGCTCCACAGTTACATAATTAAAGACCACCTCCATGCATAAACTGTTGATTTTCTAGATCAGACCTCCCTCCAAATGCCCCAGGTTACCCTGGAATCTGGTATCTTCCCATTGAGGTAGGCTTACAATCCACATTTAACTTTGCTTGCCTATAGGGCAAAACCACCCCTATCTCCCTCACAAGAACTGGCATCTACCTCCTCTGCAAGAAGGTTTTTAAAGTATATTCTGCCTTTCTCATAGAGGGGAAGATATACTATTGCCAGTCCCCTTCCTGACATCTGATCCTTCAACCAATACAACTTACCAATGTCTGCTTCCATCTCTTATTTGGGCTCCTTCCAAGAATATCTCTCACCTAGTCTAGGTTCTAGAGGTCCTAAATCCCTATAGGGCTGGGCCTGAATCCTTACAGGACTCTTTACAGTAGTATAGATGCTCTTGCTACTGTTATACATTTTTGGACCCTACTTACTCAATTTCCTTGTACATTTTGTTTCCTCTTGCCTAGATGTTTCTAAACATCCAATGGTCATGTAGATGGAAACTATTATAGAGATCTCATCTGACTTCTGTCTTCGGCCATTAAACAAACCATTTAGAAGGTTCCCCTAACTCTCATCACTTTCTTGTTGCCTATGTACATCTTGAAACAGGCATAGTGGTCTTTCTCCTTTACTCTAAGAGCAAAAGTCACCTTGTCAGAGTGAGGAATATAACAGGAATTAGTGAAACGAGAATTAGAATTGCATTAGGCGAGGAGGACAGAGGCCCCAAAATGAAGTCAGCAAGCTCCAAATGGAGTTTGCTGCATCATGCTTCTCCAGGGATCTTACCAAAATATCTGTCAGGTGTCCTTTAGCTATCTAGGACCTCTCCAGAGCAAGATCTTGGAGACCATTGACTCAAGGGGGACTGGGCCCTGGATGAAGTCTGTGTGAATACTGTATCGATTGGACATTAAAAATTACATGTCCCCCATAGGGCAAAGTTTATACAATTCTTACTCAATATCCCGAGATCCCTTTCAAATCATTTAAAAACTAGACAAAGACCCCTTGTGGATATCCTGCACAGAGCCCCCTCCTGGCTAGTAGGTGCTTTACATTCTTGACTATATATCTTTTACTATCTTCTCTTTATGTATTTTGCTTTCTTGTCTTTACATTTTTAAAATAGATTTGGATGGATCCTACCCTCAATCCTGCAGTTTCTTCCTTCATTGCCTTGGGACAGGACACTAGTGTTTCAGTAATATTCACTTTTCCTGCTGTAAATTGGTTATTTAATTCTTAATTCAGAATGTTTTTCTTTGACTCATGTTCTGGGGTAGGACTCTTATCTTTTTAGTGACTTGAAGTTCCTAGCCCTTTAACCAAATCCTTCTTTTTCCCAAGTTCACACTGGGTAAAAACAATTGCATTTGAGCCTCTTAGCTTTGGTCTGGGAGTTTGAGGGACTGCATCAGGTGCAGCAGTCTCCATTGTTTACCGAGTAGCCTCCATTTGCTCACTGAGTCTCGTTTGTTCTATACCTTTTCTAGGACTTGGTATTGTGATGTTCAGAACCAATGCCACCAAGACAAATGTCTTCCTGTTCCTTGGTCCTGAGATAACAGCCAGAGGACGCTTCATCCAGTTAATTCTAGTATGTGTTGAGAGCAAGGATAAGCTCCTTAGACTCAGTTTTGGAGTCTGACTCCCTCAGCGGACACAGCACATTGATCTTCACTCCTGGTAGGATATAAGATTTCTCCTTCTATTGATCTGAGTGCAAAAACCTCAAACCAAAGTCCACACCTCCCTGAGTCACTAGAGGAAACATAGTTGTGCTCCCATTTGACTACCTTACTTGGAGCTCCCTCCTATGTGTGACAAGAGGGACACTTTTCTGTTTCGACAAAATTTCAGCTCCTTAGGAGTAAGAGCCTCAATTTCCCTCCTTTTGAACTAAGACCCTTCTTTTTGTTAATGGGGGCTTTCTGCTTTTACAAGACATCCTACAGGTAGAAAGGACAAGGGAGCCATTCTGTATTGAAGCTTTGGCCCAGAAACTCTCAGGACTAAGAGCAATAGGAGAACTTTGTGGGAGCACACTTAAAATTGAAAATACGGTGATCTCTTCAGTCCACATTCAGGAACCTTATCTTGAACCCTGAAAATTCACCCTCAGCCCACCCATTGCCAAGCCTCTTATTCCAATCCTTCATAATAACAGATTCACCTCTTCCAGTCAGATGCTGAGGTCTCTAGGGCTATCATCTGGAATGAGTGCTAAAGGAACCACTTGGTTCTGGAGACAGTATTAACTAGGTCCTTACCTTGATGTCTGGTAGATCCTAGGATTCCTACTTATACTCACCTGAGTCACACAACCTTTAATCCAAGCTCACCCTCACTTGATCCCTGCAGAGGAAATCTGTCTATCGCAACCATGCCTCAACCTGACCTTATTCACAGCAGAAGTTGTGCTCTATGAGCCTTCCTATTTGGAGACAGATAATTTCTTGAGTGCTCAGTGTCTGAAAATTGATTCTACTTTCACGCCAGAGCTGTCCCTTGCAAAACTAGGGTCCTGTTCCTAGGATGCTGCTACTCAGCTTATAAATACATTTGGGATCTCTCTAATTCCTGAAAAAAGGAATGCATTCTGTGAATCCTGGGATTTCATTTTGTACTGAACTGAGTCCACAGCTTCCAAACATAGACCTCTCCTTCCTCATTCTCCCTGGTGTAATTCTACACATGCTACAGATAATACAACTTCCTAGGGTTTCATGGCCCCCGCATCTCACTCAGTCCATGCAGAGAAAATCTACACATATCCCACAAAATTCCCCTTAGAATAAACAAAAGAGTATACTGACCAATAAATTAGGGTTAATTTCTTCTGTGTACTTGAACACCCTAAACATATCCACATATATGATTTTTTTCTTTTACTTCCTTTTTTTGATACCAGGGATCAAACTCACAACCTTGTGCCAGGCAGGTGTTTAGGCTGCTGAGCTAAATCCCCAGCCCTATTTTTTTGAGACAGGGTGTCACCATGCATTTCAGGCTGGCCTTGAACTCACTTTATAGCCCAGGCTGGTCTCAAACTCACAAAAATCCTCCTGCCTCAGCCTCCTGAGTGCTGGGATTAAAGGCATGTGACACCACGCCGGGCTTGATTTTTTTTTTCAAGAAAGACTAAAACAAATTGTATTATCCAAAAATTGGTAACTTCTTCCTATTTTTTCATTTTTGATTTCAAAGACTTTCAAACTGTATTTCTTCATGTTTCCAAAAAATCACTACTCTACTCATATGACATTGCTCTGCAAAAGCAATACAGACTTTAGGCATAGTAATGGGTGGTCATCAGTACTTTGGGTGTATTGGAAGTACGATCTAAAGTATATTTTATGCATACCCATTAGGAATGATATCATTAAAAATGAAAAGAAAAACAAAACAATGGTAGTAAATTTGAAGAGCATGTGGTAAAAGGGGAACTTTCATATACTGTTGCAGAAAAATAAACTACTAGAGCTTTCATGGAATATAGTCTCAAGGTTCATCAAAAAATTAAAATAGAACTACCATATATAGACCAGTAATTTCTCTCCTGAGGAATACCAGAAAAACATGAAATTACCACTTTGTGGAGAGATCTATTCTCCCATGATCATGTGAGCATTCCCCCCATGAAACCAAATATATTTATGCAACCACAGATTACAAAAATGGATGGACAGTAAACAAATTGTGGTATATGTATGCAATAAAGTATTACCCTTCAAAAAGGAAACTACTTTGAAGATAACAGTGGGCAATATATTAACTATTTCTAATTTCCTTTTATATTGCTATGAAATTCTGTATCATTTTTTTCTCTTAAAAAAACAAAAAGAAAATCTTGCCATTTTCAACAGCAGAGATGAACCAGGGAAACTCATGCTATGTGGAATGCGTCAGGCATGGAAAGAAAAATATAGCATTGGATCTTACAAGTAGAACCTAAAGGAAGGAGAATATGAAAACATAAAAACAGGCAATAAAGGAGTTTTAGAGGTGGTTGTGGAATGTAGAGAAATTGGTGAAGGCTATAAATTTACAGTTATAAAGGATGAAGAAATCTAGAAGTCTAATGTGCAGCATGATAACTGGAACACATAAAACTGAATTTTATTCTGCAAATTTACTGATAGTGTAGACTTTAGGTGTCATTATCACAAAATTATATAGGTATGTAATCAAAGGATATGGTAAATGACTTAGCTGCAGTAATTTTGTTTTATATATACATGTATATCAACATGGCATTGTACAAGTTAAATTTATGTAATAAAAACCAACTCCTTTTTCAGGACACAGTATGTTGTTTAACAGCATGAAATGATAATGATGATTATCAATATGTTGTTAAAAACCAAGACTTTTGCAGTTAAAAATAGAAAAGAGGAGAAGATGTATATGCCATGTTATTAAGTAACACAGATATTGAAACTAAATGAGTCTGCTAAGTGGGCACATTTAAAAGTACAACCCCCCCCAAAAAAAAAACCTACGTAAATCTTGAAGGTATTGAAGTAAAGGAAGAACTAAAGAAAAATATACAATATGTTATTCGCAGATCCAAACTTTTCCTTTATTCCTAGAGTGCTGACTTCCATTTCCTACAAGATAAAGAATGTGCTTCAGACCTCACTGGACCTCACTGGGCCTACTATGTGAGAATTCTACAGCAATTGTACCCATGCTGGCTGCCCCTTAGACTCATGCTTTTTCTTCCTGCCTGGAAAACACATTATAGTTCATCAAGCCAGGAACTTCATGGCCTCAGAAGTTGAAGAGTGTGGTCTGGACTCAGCAGCAGCCCAATGTTCTGAGCGGCGCTTCTTTCATTCCATTTTACAGCATCTCATTTTGATTTCCCATAGATCCTGAGACCCTTGTGTCATCTCATATGACTTAACCTTTCCTTATTCAAATTTCTCAGCCTCCTCACAACTAGGATGAAGTGAGGTGATTCTGAGATTGGCATGTCTTCCTGGACTCTATAGGCCTGAGCAACCCCTTTAAACCCATATTATGCTGTCCTGTTTGATTCAGCAGTTCTCATTTAGGTATGTTCTCATATAGGCTGTTTTGATATGGTTTAAGGAGTTCCTGGAAAATGCCACATCACTGCCAACTGTATAGCACATCCACTCTTGCAAAGACAGGGTCTCTGCCATAGGAGCGATGTGAGCTCTGGGAATCTGCAGCACAAGGCAGAGGACTCAGTTTAGGGGGTGGGTTGTAGCAGGAATTCTTGATATTGACAATTTTCTTTTCTTGCTAGCCTGACGTAGGGTGTCATGTAACTTCTGTTCTCTCTCTTTTATTCATTTTTGTATGATAGGGAAGAGTCTTCACCTGACACCCTATTTTTTTCAGGTATCTGACATCAAATACATATGTTATGCTATTGTCACTAAGTAGAACTTTTCGTTTCCTTAGTCAAACATCACACTTACTTGGGCAATCTTATTGTTCTTGCTATGTATTACAGTTCAGAAATTTGACCACAGTATAGATTTATCCTTGCCTATGATGCCCTTGCAATAATGGGAAGAATTGTGAATGAAGCGATACAAGTTCTGCCTCAGGATGTGAGGAGTGCAACTGTGTAAGCTTTAGATCAAATAAAACTACAATTGTAGTCCCAGGCTTTTAAGTTACCTGTTATGCGACATATGCAGGTTATTATACCCTATGAGCCTTGGGCTCCAGCTATATGAGATGATTCTGATGTGCTGTATCTTGTAGGACTGGTGGAAGATGTATAGTGAATGAAATGTATTTGGTAGAGTGATGGTTTGTAAAGGATCCCTCCCTTGAGGCTGGTGGCTCTGAAAATGATTTTACCTCCCTTAAATCAGATGCAGAGAAACAGGAGGATCATAAGACAGCTCTGCTTTACACTTCCATGTTCTGATACAAAAAGGGAGGAGATGGACATAACTGTTTCCTTTAACAAAGGTTACACAGCTGACTTATTCTCTCTACCTGGGTTCCCTTGTTTGAGTCTGGCAAAATATTTTTCTCCTGTACTTGACATCAGAGGATTCCCTCTTAATGAATCTATAGCTTACCTGTCACTTAACAGGAGAAAGTGAGGTTGGATTTTTCTGGCTATGCACTTGCCAATGGTTTCAGAAAAATAGATCTATAGCAGGTAGACCAAAGCATTATAATGGGTCATTTTTTTCTATGCCATAGATCAGTGACTCAGATCTATACCTAAGAGATCCACAATAGTCCACCTGTTTCTGTTGTCTGGTCACTACTTTCAAATTGTTAAGCTCCCTTCCTTGTGACTTTAGTATGGACAATAATAGAAGCCTCTGCCTAAAAATTCTGATGGGGTTTCTGAGTTCTAGGAAATTTCTGACTGAATTTTGGGGATATAGGTATGTGGCCCATGTTCTTCAGTGCTCTCTACCTGACACCTGGAGGTCTTCCTCAAATTCAAATGAAACTCTATCTTCATCCTAAAATCCTCATTTCCCTGGTATTACCAAAGAAGAAGTGAATTTGTCTCATGAGGACACAAGTGCTTAAGGTTTGGCTTTGTCAATGGCAGTGGTAGAAATATTTGAAACCCCTAATCTTATGGGGTGGTGTTCCACGCAGTCATGGGTCTCAATTTCACTCCTAGAATGACATGAAATCTTCCCACTTCTGATCTTTGGTCTGTTCACTTTATCAAGTTACTTCACTGACCTGCCATGTCCTGTAATAATTGAGCATGTTTAATCAGGCCACCATGCTCATGTCCTCAGCTATTCAGATTTATTACATTTATTCCTACGCTTCATCTTCTAACTTGAGACTTCTACCTTTTGGTCTCTCAGATTCTTCAAAATTCAAAAGTTTACATGGTAGATTCAGAGTGCCACGTGTCTTGGACCGTCTATGAAAATTGACCTGACTTGTCTCTTTGTGACACCTCCAGTCTTCTAGAGTGTTGATCCTCTGAGTCCTCCTATAGTGGTTTTGAGGTTTGCATCTCTTATCCTGGATGACTCAGTTGTTAAAATCTTTCAATGAAATGCTTGCTCTAGCACCATGTAAACATTTTTCCTCTGCAAGTCCAGAAGATATTTAGCTCCTTCCCTAGAAATGGAAATGGGAAAGCTGAAGCAGAGGGCAAAAGATCCAGGATATGTGTGTGTTCAGAAAAAAGGAAAAACAAAAAATTCTAGGTATTATATTCCTTATTAGTCTAAGATTATTAAACAACTGGTAAGGATTGATTTCCTTTTCATACAGAGATGTTGTTCAGGTTGATGCTATATTATTTTATTTTCTTTGGTTTTAAATTTTTTGGCAATGCTGATGATCAAATCCAGGTCCTCATGTAAACATAGCAAGTACTTTGTCACTGAAATAACTATCCCAGGCATGGTCCAACAGGATGACTATGGCAGCTCTTGGACTTTTCAGATGATAAAACATTGCAAATGCAAATACTCATACTGTCATTCAATATTGAGTCTTTCTCTTCATTATTCAAATTGCTCAATTATTTTAGTAGTGCTTTCATCATTCTGCTTATTCCTCTTCAGGACTTCGAGCACAAGATCTTTTTCTTTTATTAACTGGGACACAATTTGCCACACTGGGAGGAAACCTGGCATAAGAGACAAGGAACGTGTCTCTCCAAAGAAATGAAAAAGAGTTGGCTTTGAAAAAAGAGTCTAGTTTCAATCCTGTCACTGGCTTGCCCTGGTACATTGGGAAGATGAAAAACACTATGAACCTCCCACCCTCTGATGACAAGTGAACTTCATAAGCCCTGGCTTGGAGGATAGAAGGAAGATACATGGTGTAAACAAGGCATGTGGGGCTTCACCTATCTTGTATGGAGGCACTAGAGGGTGGCGTTTTTTATTCTGATGTACTTAACATAGTACATCACCATCCATCTAGCTTAGATTTTTCATTTTGAGTCCAGAGATTATCACACAATATGAAGGATTTTAGGATAATAACAACAAAATAAAAACCATAACAAATTCTGCAAAATATGCTGCTTAGCATTAAAAATAGTTATGTTTTCGCCCCATACCAATTTGACCTGTTTCCTTCCTTCCTTCCTTCCTTCCTTCCTTCCCTTTCTTTCTTTCTTTCTTTCTTTCTTTCTTTCTTTCTTTCTTTCTTTCTTTCTTTCTTTCTTTCTTTCTTTTTTTGTATCAGGGATTGAACTCATCACCTAGTGCTTGCCAGCCAGACACTGTGCCACTGAGCTAAATTGCCAGCCCCTTGATCTGTTTTCTACTTCCTTAATGATAGTTCCCCCAGAAGCTATCATTGTATGGGCAACAACTGTGTCTCCTTTGACTAAAAAGCCCCTGTCATATCATCAAACCTTCCCAAGAGCAGATACTCAACATTGAAATAAGATACAAGCCACAAACAATTCACTTCACTCATTAAGATTTCATATCTCATGCATGATATAATAACATAAGAAAATCTATATTCAAATGTTTGAAAGCCAAACTAAATGGCGTAATTCAAGGGAAGACCTGAGCAAATTTTACTATTTTCAGGTGTCAGCAGATACCAATCTTTCACTGTGGATCTTTCCGTTTTTATTGATACCTCAGTTCCACTGCCATATTCCTGTGGCACAGCTCACTAAATTTATTTTATGAATCACAATTTGTAATGAAAAATAAATCAACATCGTATCACTAAAACTGTTAAACAGCAATGAAGATGTGATCCATAATATTCATAAAATTATACTCTTTACCTGAATAAACATTTTCAAAAAGCCCAAATGAGAGATACAAGAAAAAATTGTCAAAGAGTTATTCACTCATAAGAATAAAGATTAACAAACTTTTCAGTCACAAAGTGAAGAATCAGGATTATACTTCACTGGACATTCAAGTAGACAGAGTTGGCCCTGAGACTTAGAATCACTTGGGTGTAGGGACAAGGGTGGATACAACTTTGGCTTTGGGACACTCTTCTCATCTCTTAAGGCCTCTCCATAATGGGAAGGAGACCCAGTTGCCATAAAACAATTGAACTTGGTCAAATACTACAGCACATTCAACTTGTTGTTTTTAGTATGGGGCTATGGGACATCATAGGACTCCAAAGCATGGAAGAAAAATTGCCAAGCACCTGGTGGTATTCCACATAAATTTTCTGCACTAGGTTTTTGGTGAGGAGCTTCCTGGTATCCCCATAGATGAAGCGCTGTTTCCCATCATACCATCTAACATGCTCAGCACTTCCAGATATCCTCCTCCTAAGTGCAGTGCCCGTGTAAGAAGATCACACCTAGGAGAAATAGGAGAAGACAGGTTATGGGAAGCTCCTGCTCAGGCTGGTGTCACTGGCCAGGTCAAGCAGACTGACAAGGCTATAGGACTTACCACCTAGCTTGAGTTCCATCACCACAAGACCAGTCGTTATGTCCCCAAGTTCAGATGCTAATTTGAGAATTAAATTCAGGGAAATGCATTCAGTTGCTTTTGTGGGGTATCCTCAAATTTCTCCCTTCATAATAGTTCTTCCATTTTATATTTGTACATGGAGTACTGCATTAACATTTTGCCTTCTTCATCAATAAAATTTTTGTGAGCTCTCAACTGACTGTCGACACTTAGAGGAAGTCATCCTTTCTTTCCCTCTGCCATTGGAACTTTTACCAAATATTTTGTTTAACACTAGTACAGCATAAATAGTGGTTAACCCAGTTATTGGCCAACTCTGGGGAAGGCTAGAGCATTGGAAAGACTCTTTAGAGACAGGACATGAGCAGGATGGGTGCTTTCCTTCCTGGTAAGTAGTTTAAGCATTCATGCAGCCCTGGATCTCACCTTGGGTCTGACTACATTTCTCACAGGCATGGAGCTCACTGTTCTGTCCAAGGGACCTGGTGACTCTGGTCAGGGACTGCAGGCAGGACTGTGGCTATGACTACAGAGATTGGGTTACCTGAAATGCGCAGATGAGATGCAATGAGTACCTTCAGAAGAAACAGATTATCTTGACATAGGGTTCTCAGCCAGGTTCCATGCTGGCAGTTATTGGGGACCTGGCCAATATCCCCAACTGCCTGTATGAGGAGGTATGGTGAAAGAATGAAATAAGAAACAGACATTTTTAGTAATGCATGATGAGAGGCTGGGAGGTCAGTGTCTCATGATGAGCAAAGACAAAGACACTCCAAGGTAACCACTATTCCTTAGCCAGTGTAAGAAAGGAGGTGTGGTGGTTTTCCTGGAACAGCGTGGGCGCTGTGGTAGAATGTGGAAGTTTGGCATCATAAAGGAAACAAGCCAAGATCCATCCCCACACCTGGGTGCTAATCTCACTGACCATGAGGAAGGTGATTTCAGCATTCCCAAACTGGCCTATTAGGTAGGCAGCATAAGGAGAGCCCAGGACAGATACTAAACACTATGTCAATTTACAATTTGTGGTCCCCAGTAGAGAGTGTTGTCCTTGTTCACTCTGTCTTGCTCATTCTGCTTTGTAAGATCCTATGGAGGACCCTTTTTAAAATCCTTACTTTGTGTCTCAGACTATAGCCTGTCAGTTCTTCTGTGGTCTAAGTAGGGTGGTGGCAAGAAATAACATTCCAGTAGTGAGACCCCTGACTTCTTTTGTCTGAAGTTCTCTCAAGTTTGCCAGTGATCACTGTTGCTTTTGTCTGTGACTGAGCTTCTTCATGTTGCTAATCTGAAATGACATTTCAAAATTGCTTGGTGCCCAGAGAAGGTACCGCAGGGGAGCTTCTGTCCAAGGCTCTGATAGAATCCTGGAAATGTAGACATTTCAGGAGGTGCTTTTTGTCTTGGGCTCCTTGGGGTGCTTGACACTCCATCAGGCCCTTTACTTTGGCTGCGTATATGGCTTGGCCCACATTGCCTTCTGTTTTGTGGTGGCTAAACCTATAACTAAAGACATGACCTCCTTTAGGATTAAAAAATGGAGCAAAGTTCAGGCAGGAGGATTGCAAATTCTAGTTCAAAGGAGACACTTAACAGGTAGGAGGATTGCAAATTCTAGTTCAAAGGAGACACTTAACAATTTAGTGAAATCCTGTCTCCAAAACAACAACAACAATAGCAACAATAACAAAAACAAACAAAAAAAATGGCTGGATCATGTAACTCAGTGTGAAGGCTCTGGGTTGAATTATTGTGATAGATAACTATGTTATCAGCTTGAATAAGGAACACCTAATCTACAGCTATACCACCCTGAACGCATCCAATCTCATCTGATCTCATAACACCTAGTTGATTGGGTTGACATAGCTCTGTTTGTGTCCTGATGATGGATTTACTGAAGATGGAAGATGTTTCCTGCATGTGGCAAGTGTCAACCAATAGGCTTGCTACCTGGATACAATCAGAAGGAAAAGCAGAAGAATGTTCCAGTTCTGTTTCTTCTGAGTTGCTCCAGTCTTTAGCATCTCATTCAGATGTCAATCTCCAGGCTGTGAGGGCAGATTCTTCAGGATTTCAGCACAGACCTTCCGGCTTCCAGATATGAACTTCCATGGGACTCTGAAGTGAGCTTCAAACCTTAAACTTTTGATTGAATCCTTCGATTTGCAGTGAGGAGGAGGACCTTTTGCATTCTTTCACACCTGACTCTGCAAGCAGCCATAGTAACCCTACCGTTTAAATTATTATCTGTATTATATGCATATATTTTATATTAAATCAGTTCCTCTAGGGAAGGCTAAGTGATGCAATTCCTCTTTAAAAAATACACAAAACAAAACTGAAAATGAAGACAAACAACAAAGTGAGGAGAAAGCCAACCAAATATCCTTCCCCTAGCTTTCTAGGGCTTAAAATATCTTGAGAAATGTGACTACCTCAGCATGTCAACCTGTCAAAGAATAACAGTATCTTTGGAATTAAAACGTCCTCTCCATTTCTGGAAGAGGATCTCTCATCACTAAGTGTCTCACACTTTACCGCCTGGTTACCTCAGTTTAATTAGGCACATTCTACTAGGACAACACCTTCTTGTTCCTGAGACCGCCCTAGAATTATAAGAGGTCAGCTCAGATTGCTGCTTCTGCCATTGGTCTCCTATAACTAACAGAAGAGGTGGGCCATAGACATAGGGCTCCATTCCTTTAGAATCTGGAGTTGAATTCAGATTCCTCCACATTGTCTGCTGTCGCTGGTGCCTCCAAGGAATCACTGCAGAGTCCCTGTTCAGACTGAAAGTACTCTAGGTTAGAGATTCCTTCCTTACCACTCAGAGCCATCATTATGACTTTAAATTTACACATAATCTGAGCATGACTGTGCATACCTGTGATTCAAGTATGCTAGGATTCTGAGACAGAAGCACTACAAGTTTGAGCCCAACCTGGGTAACTTCGTTAATAAGTGAATCCTGTCTCAAAATACAAAATAAAACACCATCTGAAGACGTAGTCTAACGTGAGTGCTCTTGATTCCACCCTTAGTATGAAAAATAAGTAAGAATACAAAAAGGAAAAGATAAGACCTGCAGAGCCAAGGCTACTTCTAAAGAATGAGGCCATTTCCCCCCAAGTATTTCAAGGAAAAACTCAATTACATACTGTTATCAGAGCAAAAAAGGGTCATTTGATGGACACAATTTATTTTAAGTCATACCTCCCTTATTTGCTTTCCAGATAATGTGTTTGAAGGTAATATGTTTGCTCTGAACTCCATCCACAGCCATTTTTATTCTTTATTGTGAAACAAAACCTTGCTAAGTTCATAAATTGCCCAAACTGAGCTAAAAAATGCGATCTTCCATTTTTTTCCATCCAGTATCTGGGATTACAGGTAAGCCATACCGTGCTTAAAGTAGGTTCCCTTTGACTAAGAGAGAGGAAAATTCTCCTGGTCTACATTCAAGAACACCACTTTGGCTCAAGACCAACCCTAGGAATTCCCCTGGTGCCTGCTGGATGTGGCACTCCAGGCCTCTCTGAGGTCCTTGTATTCACAAAGGAAGTGACTATGAGCCAAGTCAAGCCATAGATGCCCAGGGTCTCCAGGGATATCATCAGTGCCAAGTCCTAAAGGGACTGGACTACTCTGGAATCAGTATTCTACAGGTCCTTGCTGTGATATCCATGAGAGACTGGGATTGCTCCTTCTCTCCTGAGTCACACCACCTAAAAAGCACCTGGCCCAGTGCCTGGAGTGCACTGAAACGTTTTAAAAAATGTTTTTAGTTTCTATAATTATTCCAATCATGAGGTATACCATTAATTCTGATTAATTTTGTTTTTATTCTAGAAGATAACAGAGACTATGCAACATTATAAAATGTAGAATAAGTCTACCCCAAAAGCTCTTTATACAGAAACTCTAAGTAAATGTTACCTTATTACAGCATATTTTTCACATGTAGGTGTCTTAGTTGAATGCAACTCAATTTCTAGAATTTTGTTTAACAAATGACTCTGTTCTTTCATCAAAACCACTTCTGCGTTAATCGATTTCATCACCAACAAAAACCTAGATCTTCCTTAGAATTTATCAAAATACACACACACACACACACACACACACACACACACACACACTCTTAAATGCTCTGCTAATAGAATGGGCTCCCCAATCCATGACAGAGGACAACTTTCCAGTGGTTTCTGAGTTTCAAAGTTGAAAATACTATGATCCTTATTTCATGAAAACTCCTTGGCGATTATGTGCACAAAATCAGTAAACCATTTTCACCTTCACTAGGACAAGATTACAGGATATTTTTCATCCCTGCACCAGGATGGTGAATCCTTCTGGCTGACCCGCAGTTCCAAATTTCCTGGTACAGACAGGTATCCTTTCTAGGCTGAATATCTCACGTCTGAAATCCACCAGCTTTAATCCTGGTCTCTACTTATCAAGATGATTAGCCTACAGCCTAATTTAGACACCATGTACTATGTTAAAGTTACTTCCCACTGAGAGTTGTTTCACCAAAGTCTCTAATTTTCCTCACTCAGAACATGTACAGGAGTTCTTTTGCCCTCTTTTTACTTGTTTTTGGATGTTAGGGAGTTTTGCATAGCTAGCTCCATAAGATAAGCATCCTTTAGACTCTAATATTCATTGGGCACTGGTTCCACCATGACACTTACCTTCTCACTACTAGTTAGGAGCTCTCCACAGATCAGTTTCCCTATAAATACGTAGGAATTAAGATGTAATTGTGCAAGATATCAAGCTTATCATGCTTTTATGTCACCTGCATTCTCAAAAAACTAAACCAATTCAGGAACATGCATGTTGGACTTGAAAAGAAAGGCTTAAAGTTATAAAACTAATAAAGTTTTAACACCCTTTTTTTAAATCTCTACTTCGAGATTCTACTAACTCTTTCATGGGCAATTTATTTCATCACAATGTTCACATTCTGATGTCATGATAGGGTTAGTTTAGGGCTAGGGTTAGGCTTAAGATTCTTCTCCCTTGGACACCAAAATGTCCCTCAATCTTATTTAGTCTCAGAAGTAGTCTGATAAGAGTTTCTCTGTTCTTCATTGCTTAGCTAGTTACTACCCACAAAAAGGAACCTGTCTTTCTACCATAGCATTTCAGTCATGTTATGCAAATGGGAAATGAGCAAACAAGGCTAACAACATATCTGATACTCAGGACTAGACTTTGTAGACATTAATGCATTTCACAATTAATATTAGTGGATATTGCTCTGTGATGTTTTAAAGACTATTCTCTGTCAAAGATTGTTATTAATTTATTACTTTTTGGTGCATGCTTCTAATACAAAACAATGTTTGTTTTGAGAATTGGAAAGTGCATGTAATATATCTTATTCATTTTTTACTTTTTCCTGTTTTTTAATTAAGTTTGTTGGTACAATTTAGATATGCATAATGATCACGTTCATCATAGGGAATTTGTACCTGTACAGGATATATCTTGTTTCATCTTTTTTCCCATTTCTCTCCCCCCAATTCAACTCCCTTTTCCCTCCTTATTTGCAAAACTTTACTTCCATTTTATCCTTTTTTCTCATGTTTTTCTTTTCCCTCCCAGCCCCAATTCCCTTTTCCCTTTGAACAATTACTTTCTATTTCACAATATCTATTATACATTTTGGTTCTTATTTACATTTTCAGTTTCCTGCACCAGAAAGACAATGCACTATTTATATATATGTCCAATTTATTTTACTTAAGAGTATGGTCTCAATGTCCATTCATTTAGTTATAAATGTCTCAAGTTTATACTTCTTTATGTCTGAGTGGTAGTTGATTGTACAAAACAAAACCACATCTTTTTTATTCATTCATTGGTTTATGGGCATTTGGGTTGTTTCCAAGATTTAGCTATTACAACTGTGCTGTATAAACATGGGAACTACAGTTAATCTAGCATATGCCTCTGGAGTGAAGGGAAAGGGTCTGTTTTGACATTTTCAGCTACATTACCTTGACCACTTCAAGGTCGACAATTGTAGTCCTAACATGAACAGTATAACAGTAAGGTGTTTTAATGAAGAAAAACTTTATTTGTGATAATGTATAGAATATTTGATTTGTCATAGGAACGTTTCAAAAATCACTGAATAGATTTTTTGCTTCTTTCTAATACTACTTGTTCTTCATAATAACTTCTTCCTGTGAGAAATGACATTTAGACTATATACATCTAGCTGGGCATGGTGAGGCACGCCCACAATCCTAGTACTTCTGGAAGCTGAGTGAGGCAGGACAATAGCCTTGAGCTGGAGGCCAGCCCCAGCTATGTAGTCAATTCAAGGTCAGCCTGAACTACACAGAGAGACCTGTTGAAAAAAATCATGCACATCCCATTCATGTTCTTTGAAAAAAGCAACTCAGAGTATCTAAGTCTGAGGTATCATCTGTTAGTTTGAAATCTTTTGATTGTGAGTGTTTTCATAGAGCTAACTGCAGTTTGAAAAAGCACTGTATAAGAGGTATGATAAGATATATGGTGAAAAAAGTGGGAGTAGTTTAAAGCAGGATTTCCTTAATTTAGCTCAGACTGGTGTTGAACTTACCACATAGCCCAGGCTGGTCCTGAACTCATGCCCGTCTACCTGCCTCAGCCCCTCGAGTGCTGAACTTACAGGAATGTGCCACCATGCCAAGCTACAGTTAATGTTTAAATTTTTAAAATTTATTACAGTGGAAGGTTCATTGGCATTAATTCCCTCAAAATAGTATTCCTCGTTTTGAACACTTATCCCATCATTCTTGTCATTTTCTGAAGCATTCCTGGAAATTCTTCATGTGTTTCTTTAGTTGTGCTGTCATTGTCAAGTTTCTATCATCCTGTTTTGTAAATCTGCAATGTTACTGTTGTGCATTTACTCTAGTTGTTTGTTTGTCTCTTTTGCTTGTTGTCTTTGTTATATATGTCTTTTTTTTCGCTTAAATAAAAAATGTGCTGCTATAAACATGAAAAAAAATGATTGCCTTTAATGTTCTGGATCAATTCAAAATGTTTACCTCTCATGGACATTTTGATTTTTTTGGGAAGAGCCAGAGGTTGCATAGTGTCAGATTCAGTTAATAAGGTAGATGAGAACACACCATAAGATTTTTTATAAGCATGCCTTTATGTTTGATTGCAGTCAGCAAAAACAGTCACTGTGTTTTTTTAAAATCTTATTTTATAAAGACAATCAAGAAGAATTCCATAACTGTTGCAGAAAATGTCAAGAATGAGATAAATGTGACTGAAGTGAGGGGCAGTATTTTGAGAACGACCAATAACAATGTTTTTCACTACAATAAATTTCAATTTGAACATTTATATTATCTGATCACACCTCATATATATTCAGTACCTGATGGCCTGGGACTTTATCAGTTATTTTCACCAAGTGGAGGAAAGTGACATTAAAAAAAGAACTTTCATATTTGTTATTAAAGCTGACCTTCTCCTAAAGGATAAGGAAAACTTGAGACTTTTCCAAAATGAGTTCTGAGATTTACTTACTTTTTTTTTTTTTTTTTTTTTTGAGACAGGTCTCACTATGTACCCCAGCCTGGCCTCAAACATGAGGCAATCGTTTTACCTTAGCCTCCCGACTACTGAGATTGGAGGTGTGTACCACTACACCCAACTTCTTTATTCACTTTTTTGCTATAAGTTTTATTGCTATCTATTACTTGCATGAGTATCGACTGAAACATACATAATTATTGTTAAAAATTATGGTAAGTCAGAGTAAAAATATGCAACCAAAAAGTGAAGAAAACTTTTATTTAGGACCAATTTGTCTGATTGAAGAGATAGTCTACTACATCTGCTGAGGTAAAAGTACAGCCTACATTTTTATTTTCTAAAAATGCTTTCCATGACCTCCCCCCACCCCAGAGAACTCTGCAGCCGGCAGATCCTCATCGGCAGCACCTCCTCCACGCTGGAGACCTCTGCAGCCAGCGGATCTTTGCCAGCAGCACCTCCCCACACCTGGGAGACTTCTGCATCAGGCAGATCATGGGAAGCACCTCTCCCTCCACCTCTGACTTCAACAGCCCAGGGACCATCAGTAATTCATCCACTACCTGCAGATCCCTGGTGGACTGGTGGAAACCTCAGCAACCCCTCACCCACACAGAGGACCTTAGTGAGCCTGTGACTGTGTGGTAAATTTCTCACTCAAATAGAGGACTTCAGTGGATCAACAGGAGCAGCAAAAAGCCCTCCTTTTTAGTTGTACGACTTTGGAAGTCCAGCAAGAGTGTGGGTGAATCCTTCTTTCATACAGAGAACACTGGGTGGATTGAGAATGCTGACAAGGCCTCCCCCAACCTGGTGGAACTGGAAAGAGCCTAGCAGATCCCCACTGATACAATAGGGTCTCAGCTGAGGCGTACAATATAGCCAGGTTAATCTGGCAGCATGGAACTGCCTAAAACCACAGTAACAACAGGAGCTAATGGTTGGCTTACATTAATACTCCTAGGCTACTCAGTTTAGGGAGAATATAAGACTCACCTAACAGGACCTGCAGGAAGAATCCAGGTGACTGGCCCCTCCTCTTCACTGTGGGACTCAGCAATTGGACAAACACCACCCATACAGTAGGACCGTAAGACACACACAACAGTCACATGAGACTAGTGGGATTTAAAAACCAAGATATTAGCCCAAGAGATGAAAATAACAAGATGAAAAAGCAAAATGAAATCTCAAACATCCAGTCCATGAGGAACAAGTATAGGAAACATTGAAATATAGAAGTCACACACCTGAAATTTCTGAAAAGATAGCAAGTGAAATAAAGAAACAAATTCATGATGCTATAGAGGAAATCACATTAGAAATAATCTCTCAGGTAAAGAAAGAAATGACAACCATAGTAAAGAATTACTAAGTATAGCTAGAGAAGACATAGATAAAAAAGGACAGGAGGATGGGAAAATGATAGAAACTTTGAATTAGCAACTTAGGAAAGAAATAAAATGCATGAGCCAAATTCAAAGAGATATCTAGGAAATAAAAAAACTCCATTGAAGCCTAGTGAAACCATTTGAATGAAGCTAAGGATAGACTTTCAGACCTTGAAGACAGGATCGCAGCTAGTGATCATGAAAGGAAAGAACTTGTAAAAATAACAAGGGAGCATGAAATAACAATTCAACAGCTTCAAAATGATGCAAAGAGAAGCAATACAAGACTGATAGGCACCAATGAAAATGTAAGAGTCAATGCAACTGTCTTAAAAATCTATTCACAGAAGTAATAGTGAAAAAATTCCCAAACATGGGAAAAGAATCAGATATACAAATTAGTGAGGCATATAGAACACCAAACAGTCATAATCAAAATAAATCTACACACAGACACATAATAATTAAGACCCCAGACATACAGCATAAAAACTGAATACTAAAAGTTGTTAGAGAAAAGACATGACTCGCCTATCAAGAAAAGCCCATTAGAATCACGACAGACTTTTCAGCACAAACCCTCCAGTTAAGATGAGCTTAGAGTGAAATATTACAAGCCCTGAAAATAAACAACTTGCAACCCAGATTGAGGTACCCTGCAAAATTTTCTTTCAAAATTGATGGAGAAATAAGATACTTCCATGACAAAGAGCAACTGAAGAAAATCATGTCTACCAAGCCAACCCTAGAAAGAATACTGAAAGACATACCAGAGAGAGACAAAAATGACTATAATTCCCAGAACAACAACAGAAATAAGAAACATCAGGCACGGCAAGCAGTTAATGAGGGGGAAAAGCAGGAAACCAACAACAGGATAATAACGTGACAAAGTTAAGCCAGTACATATCAGTTATATCTGTCAATGTAAATAGTTTCAATTCACCAATTAAAAGAAATAGGTTGACAGAATGGATCAAGAAGCAAGATCCAACAATATGCTGTTTATAACAAACACATCTGACTCAAAAGGAAACTTGTAGAATAAAAGTCAAAGGATGGAAAACAATATTGCACGCTACAGGAACCCAGAAAAAAGTGGGCATAGCTATTCTGTTTGCAGACAGTGTAAACTTCAAACCAAAAATGATCAAAAGAGATAAAGAAGTTTGCTACATACTTGTTAGGGGAAAAATTCAGAGGAAGAGCTAACAATCATAAATATATATGCACCAAATGCAGGAGCACCCAACTATATAAGACAAATACTAATAGACATGAAAAACCAAATATGCAATTACATAATTTTAACAGGGGACCTTAATACCTCAGTGTCAAAAAGAGATAGTTCAACTAGACAAAAATTTGGCAAAGAAATAACAACTGAATCAAACTTGTGAACAAATGGATTTAGTAGATGTTTACAGTGTTCCACTCAACAAAATCAGAATACACATTTTTCTCAGCTGCATATGGGACATTCTCTAAAATAGACCATATATTAGCCCATAGAGCATGCTTAAGTAAATGCAAAGGGGTTGAAATTACCCCATGCATAAAATCGGACCATAATGCACTGAAATTGGAAATTAATGGTGAAAGAAACTGCAAAACCTACATAAACACATGGAAATTAAGTAACAACCTCTTGAACAATCAATGGGTTACAGATGAAATTAAAGAAGAAATTAAACAATACCTATAATTCAATGAAAATGAGAATACAACATACTGAAACCCGTGGGACACAATGAAAGCAGTCCTAAGAGGGAAATATATAGCAATAAATTGTTACATCAAGGAAACAGAATGAGCACAAATAAACAACCTAATGCTACACCTCAAGTTTCTACAAAAAGAAGAACAAGTCAAACCCAAAGCTCATAGAAGAGAGGAAATTATAAAGATCAGAGCTGAAATTAATGCAATTGAGACTAAGAAACCAATACAAAGAATTAATGAATTAAAAAACTGGTTCTTTGAGAGAATAAACAAAATTGATAAACTTCTAGCCAACTTTATCAAGCAAAAGAAAGAAAAACCTCAAATTCATGCAATAAGGAATGAAAAAGGAGTAATTATTATAGATTTCATGGAAATTGAGAAGATCATGAATACCTACTTTGAAAATCTTTACTCACATAGGGTGGAAAACACAGAGGAAATGGTCAAATTCCTAGAAATGTATGACTTACAAAAGCTGAATCAAGAAGATTATAACAATTTTGAATAACCCAATATCAACTACTGAAATTGAAAAAGGGGTTAAAAGCTTACCAACAAAAAAAATCCCAGATCCTGATGGATTCACAGCTGAATTCTACAAGAAATTTAGAGAAGATTTAATGACAATTCTCCTCAAACGCTTCAATAAAATTGAAAGTAAAGTAATCCTCCCTAACTCATTCCTGGAGGCAAGTATTACTCTGATAACAAAACCACAGAAAGACCCAACAAATAAGGAGAACTACAGGCCAATTTCCCTAATGAATATCTATGCAAAGATTTTCAATAAAATACTGGCAAATAGAATGCATCAAATCATCAAGGAGATTATACATCATGACCAAGTGGGATTTATCCCAAGAATGCAGAAATGGTTTAACATATGCAAATCAATTAATGTAATACACCACATCAACAGAGCCAAAAACAAAAATCACATGATCATCTCAATAGATGCAGAAAAAGCCTTTGATAAAATTTAACACTTGTTCATAATAAAAACCTTACAGAAACTTGGAATAGATGGTATCTACCTCAATCTGATAAAAGGCATCTATGACAAGCCAACAGCCAACATTATACTAAATGGACAAAAACTGAAAACTTTCACACTAAAGTCAGGAAAAGACAGGGAGTTCCACTATCACAACTCCTATTCAATATAGTTCTGGAAACATTAGCCAGAAATAAAAGGAATAAGTATAAGAAAGGAATAAGTTAAATTACTACTATTTGCAGATGACATGATATTCTACATAGAAGACCCTAAAAACTCCTCAAAAGGCTGCTAAAGTTAATAAACAAATTCAGCAGTATAGCTGGATACAAAGTCAACACTCAAAAATCAATAGCATTCCTGTACACAACAAACTCACTGAGAGAGAAATTATGGAAATAACACCTTTCACAATATCATCCAAAGAAATGAAATACTTAGGAATCAACCTAGCAAAGAATGTAAAAGACCTATATGCTGAAAACTATAGTACCCTAGAAAAGAAGATTGAAGAAGATGTTAGAAAATAGAAAGATATCCCTTGCTTTTGGTTAGGAAGAAACTATATTGTGAAAATGGCCATACTCCCCAAACTGCTGCACAGATTTAATTCAATCCCAATCAAAATACCATCAGCATATCTTACAGATATAGAGAAAACATTCCTAAAATTCATTTGAAAACAGAAGAGACCTAGAATAGCAAAGGCAACTCTGGACAACAAAAGCAAGGCGGGAGTCATCTCAATCCCTGACTTGAAATTATACTGGAAAGCTACAGTGATAAAATCAGCATGATACTGGCAAAAAAAAAGACAGGAGGATCAATGGAACAGATTAGAAGTTGCAAATATAACTACTAACACTCAGCCACCTTATATTTGACAAAGGGGCTAAACATGTTCATTGGAAGAAAGACAGCCTTTTTAATAAATGGTACAAGAAAAATTGGCTTTCCACATGCCAAAGACTGAAACTAGACCTATGTCTACCACCATGCACTAAACCAAAGTCAAAATGGATCAAAGATCTAAATATTAAAATAGAAACACTAAAGCTACTGGAAGACAAGGTATATAGAAATCTTGAAGACATAGGGCTGTGGGCAAAGTGTTCATGAACAAAATGCAAACTGCATGGGAATTACTTCAAAGAATCAACAACTGTCATCTCATCTTACTAAAAAGTTTTTGCACTTTAAAAGAAATCACCAATAAAGTGAAAAGAAAACCCACAGAATGGGAAAGAATTTTAACCAACTCTCCCTCAGATAAAGGACTTATATCCAGAACATATAGAGAATTGAAAAACATCAGGCCCCCCAAATTCAAAGACCCAATCCAAAAATGGGCATCTGAGATGAACACACACTTATCAGATGAAGAAATACAAATGCAAATAAATACATGAAGAAATGCTCAACAGTACTGGTCATTCGAGAAATGCAAATTAAAACAACATTGAGATTACATCTCACTCCAGAAAGAATGACTGCCATGAAGAAATCAACTGATAACAAATGTTGGAGGGGCTGTGGGGAAAAAGGAACACTTCTCCACTGTTGGTGAGTGTGTAGACTGCTGCGACCACTGTGGAAATCATCATGGAGATTCCTCAAAAAACTAGGATTAGAAATCCCATTAAATCCAGCTATTCTGCTTCTGGGTATTTTCCCGGAAAAACTGAAAGTGTCATGTCACAGCGATATATGTATACCCATGTTTATAGCAGCACAATTTGTAATAGCTAAATCTTGGAAACAACCAAAAGGTCCATCAACTGCAGAATGGATGAAAAAGATGTGGTACTTTTCATACAATAGAATATTACTTAGCTATAAAAAAGGATGATTATGAGGCTCTTATAGGTAAATGGAAGCAACTTGAGACTATATTGATAAGTGAAATAAACCAAACTCACATTTGTAAGTATTGTATTCTCTCCCTAGTGTAAAAAAAATAGTAAAATACTGAAAGACTAATAAGATCCAAAATGTACAATAGATATTGTTATAATGAAAGGGAAAGAAAGTACTCAAAATTAAAGAACATCTGGGATAGGGGAAAAGAGAAATGGAAGAAAGGAAAACATTATATGTATGTAGCTATACACATATAACTGTATGTATGTGCAAATATGCAAGATAGATAACTACACTACTAATTCTGTTAATTCATCAAAACCAATAACTTGTGTTGTCATTGTTTGATTGATCATTTTTATGCCTAGATCTTGTAACTTGAACAACCACTTCTAAGATAACAGTATGTAATATATTAACTAGTATTGATTTCTTACTGCTTTGTTGAAATTCCGTATTATTTCTACCCTTTATTCTGTTTTGCTTTTTAGAATAAAAAAATGTCTTCCATGAAGATATCAGTTGTATTTCCTTCTTTATACAAGTATATGAAGTTCTGTATGGAACTTGAGTTCATGTTATTTTTCCTTACCTTTATGATCTGGGTCTTATTATATACATATAAGATTAATTTTTGTATACTAACTATATTTCTCTTTTTTAAATTTAAAATTATTGGTATAATTTAGGTGTACATAATGACCGCATTCATTATAGGGAATTGTATCTGCCCATGATACATTTTGATTCCTCCTGTTTTTTTCCCATTCCTACCTCCTCTTTTCAAACCTCCTCCCCTCTCCATTCACAAAGCTCAGTTTTCATTTTACCCCATTTTTCTCATTTTTTCTTTCCCTTCCTTTTCCCTACCCCTCCCTATTTCCCTGTTCCTTTTGAACAGTTTAATCCATTACTTTACAATATCTACTGTACATTTATATTCCTATTTACATTTTCATTTTCTCACACTAGAGGGGTATTGTGATATTTATACATGTGTGTCCAATTTATTTCTCCCTTCCTTTCCCCTCCCTTCCCCTGGTCCTCTTCCCCATCTCCTTTAGTCAACCTTCCAATTTCCTATTATCTCTCTTGTATTCTACTCATTTACTTATATGTATATACATATATGTATATATTTGCATATATGTGTGTATATATATGTATCAGAAGCCATATATATATATGGCTTCTGATAAAAATGCATATTATATTTATAGGTACTTGTTGTTTTAATGATTTTAATGTGCAAAATGTTAAAATTCTCTATAATGTCTACGTTCTTGCTGTATTAATGGTTAGATTCTTGCTCAACATGTAAAATGAACATTCAGCAACATGCTCTTTTGTAATCAAATGATAGAAAAGGTACAAAATGCTTACAAATTTAAGGGGAAAGCACTAAAATGTCTTGCATCTAATTCTTAAATAATTAATAGTTAGAAGCTATCAAGTTCTAGTATTGTAGTTGAGTGGAGAGACATTGAGAAGTTAAGCAACTTACCATAGCTAGAAAATTGCAAAGACTAGGTAAAACCAGCAAGTGTTTGTTTCTGGGATCCCTGGTTTTTAAATACTGTATTTGGCTTTCTAGGCATTGAGAGATAAAAATTTTCCATGAACTATATTAAAAATAATAAACTGCAAGGGATATATTGTTGCTAAAAATACAATATTATAGACCAGGTAATCTGTAAAGGCAACAGGTTCATTTTGGCTTATGGTTCTCAAGGAAAGTCTGCAAGGAACATGTAGTGACCAGTTTCTTGTTGGCAGAGTCCTGAGTAGAGACAAGGAGTATTTATGTTGGTGTGTATCCTCTGGTGTTTCTCTCTGTCTCTCTCTCTCTCTCTCTCTCTCTCTCTCTCTCTCCTTATACAGCCACCAGAAATGAGTTCTTGGGAATATTGTCTTTATGGATTCATCTAAACATACTCAACAACCAACAGCCCCATCTTTAAACACCATGCTATAGTTGGCTTAAATTTTTATCCATCCAATACTACAAAATGGGAAATAAACATCAGTAAATGAATCAAAAGGCAAGAATCGTTCAATTCAAGACAAATACCATTGCCATCATGAGAGAGATATTCTGCGAATTTAACTTTAATTTTTGTACATTTCATTGGTGAAGTAAGACATCGTTTAACTATTCTTTGTAAATTATTTATTTTCCTCAATGTATGGCTTGTATTACAACAGAAAATGCCCCCTGCCATCCAGTATACTTCAGTTTCCTACTTGCCTAGGTAGTATTTTCAGTTCCAGTTCCAGTTGTTTCTGTCTCTTAGAAATTTCTGGTCGCTCTGATACTTAGTTGGTCACTATGATGCACATTGTATAAACACATCCCCAATTGACAAGCCTTTCTGCCTCTGTGCTTCCTGCTTGCCTATCCAACATAAATCCTAGACTGCCAGATACTGGGGCCTGATATTTTGGGTTTGATTCTAATCAGTGCCCATTGATGTAAATAAATCTGCCTCCAAATCCTGGGTGTCACTGCAGTGTTTCTGCTTTCCTTTGCAGTATAACATCTACAAGTGGAATATTCAGTGGCTTATAGCATTTTAAAATCTGTGAACATATTTTAAGAATTACTCAGCAAAACAAGATGTGGGTTTCTTATAAATGCAACTAGATGTTAATGCAATTATTAGTGAATGTCTGTTGCCTAAACAATAGTCAAATCTCAGCATCTTAACACTACATTTTGGTGTCACTATCTATATTGGCAAATGTGGATCTACCTCACACTGTAGGTTGACTCAGACCTGAAGTCTACTTAGAACATTTTCTAATGGTAGGATAAGGAGTACCCTACAAAACTTTGCTTAAGTAACAATTGGTCAAAGGCAAGCCGCATCACTAAGTCCAAAGATAATAAATGAGGAAGTATAATTTGTTCACGTGACGATGAGAAGCACTGCACTGTAGGGAAGGGTTAAGAACTTGAGTTAATAATTTAACCTATCATAGTGTATTTCATTCACCAATAAATAACATCTATCATCCTGTTCATACATGTGTTGGCGGAAGTGCAAAGTGTATGTGTCTACACACGCAATCTAAATTTTCCCTAATATTCCCACCCTGTCACAAGAAGTGTATGTATGTCTATATTCTAATCATGATTAAAGTGACAGTTGTGTTTCCTGAAAAGGAGGAATCATGTCAATTTTAATGTGTGCTTCTGTTATTTCTGTTATATAAAAGTAATGTTTTACATGGCTCCATAGATGTGCCTGTCAGCAGAGTCCTGTATGTCATAATTTTCCCCTAGGCCTCGGATTGGTTCATGCTTTGCCAGAACAAACATCTCCCTATACAAAATTTGTTCTTTATTTCATGTTATTAGCTGAGGCTAAATGTCTAGAAATAGAGTTGCCCAAAAAGCTGTTAAAAATATTTTTCAAAAGCTCTTTATACATAGTGAAAATCTCATTTTCTCCTTTCACAAGTTTTAGGTATTATTTAAAAATTTTTATACATCAGATGCAAGAAATGCCATTAATTTCATTTGTTTACTGCTGTAGTTGAATTTTAAAAGGTATTTATTGTTCATTGAATTTTTTTTCAGACTTCTTGGAAGATGGCAGAAGCTTCTGGAAAGATGATACACCTTTCTGAGATTTAGAGTCCAGACCCTGGAATATAGCAACCTGTGAAAGGGAAGAAAGAGGGAGTTTGATTCCCAGGTTCCAGCAAGGACCTGGAGTGAGAAATGGAGCCCATGGTGAGAGCAAATAAAGTGCAGATGAGGGAGGTGGCAAACTGTACTTTCTCCCTGAATCTCAACTCACAGTGTGACAGAGATGGCCCTAGCCTATAGAGGCACAGTGACTATAGTTGACTCCAGAGGCTTCCACAGTGCAATGCACCAGTGGAACAGACAAGTGGATGCTGTAGACTGCAGTGGCTGATGAGTGATTCTTTTTTTTTTTTTTAAACCAGGGATCAAACTCATGACCATGAAGCTTGCCAGGCAGATGCTTGTGCCGCTAAGCTAAACCTCTGACCCTAGTGAGTGATTCTGAAATAAAAGTCCCCAAGAGAGGGGGCCTGGATGGTTATCATTTTGGAAAGAGGCCAACTGAACTCAAGATTCAGGTCAGCAGTGGGTTAGTTTCATCTCTGGGCTCCCAGTGTCAGTGAGGTGGAGTCATGAGAGACACTCTGGATCAGGGAGCTGAGATCAAGCCAGGAAGCAGAACCTGGTGCATTGTGGGATGGAAAACTTGAGTCCCAGCTTCACATTCAGAAACTAAGATCAGCCTGAACTTCAGTGGAGTTGAAAGTTCAAGTTTGCTGATAATATCCACCACCCCACCATAATGCCACTGAAAGCTTGCTGGAATCAACTAACACAGATTTGGGCTATGCCTGCCTCCTCTGTGTACCAAGTGATAGCAAAGGCATACTCTGAAGTGAGCATTTTTTTCCTGTTTTTTTTCCTTTCTTTGCTTTTTTATTTTTTCTATATTTTCTGTTTTTCTTGATTATCCTTATTTTATATGAGTGAGAATATTGTTTCTAGGTCTCTTTGGTTTGCTTATTTTTATTTTTATTTCTGTTTCTTCCTTTTTTCCCTCCTGTGTTCTTTATAAATTCTCAAAGCTTGCATGATCTTCCTCTCACCTCAAGCCTTGCTTCCAATACCTTTCTCTTTTATTTTTTTTATTTTTGTCCCTGGCCCCTTTTAAAATTTCTTCCCTGAGAGTAAAATCACCATATGTAGGGGATATTTGCTTCACAAAATTTTCTGGTTTGTTTTATTTTTAAATTTTATTTTATTTTAAAGGGAAAAAATAAAGCAAAGTTTCAAAACACAATAATTAGTGGCTAGCAATGGTATATACATTGGGTATAGTTATCTTCAAATCACTTATACAGAGTACAAGACATCTGCTTTTAATCATCTAAACAATATTAGCATAAACCTTTCTCTTCAATGAGCTTAGAGAATTCAGGAGTATAACTATCTTAACTATCCTTTATGTATATAGTTTCTTTCAGCTTCTCATACTAATGAGACAATATGATGTTTACGCATGCATGTCTGACTCATTTCACTAATGAGTATGGTCTCAAGTTGCATCCATTTACCTTTAAAAGCCAGGGATTTAGCTCAGTGGTGTAAGTACTTGCCTGGCAGGTGCAAGATTGTGAGTTCGATCCCCAGTACCAAAAAACAAAACAAAACAAAAAAAAACCCATTTACCTATAAAAGTCTCAAGTATATCTCTCTTTATGGCTGAGTAGTACGCCATTGTATAAAAGTACCACACCTTTTCTATCCATTCATCAGTTGATGGACATTTAGGTTGTTTCCAAGATCTAGCTATTACAAATTGTGCTGCTATAAACAGATGCACATATATCCTTGTGGTATGATGTTTTCAGTTCTTCTGGGAAGATACCCAGAAGTGAAATAGCTGGGTTAAATGTGACTTCCAATCTTAGTTTTTTGAGGAATCTCCAAAGTGATTTCCATAGTGGTTGCACTAAGTCTACACTGCCACTAACAGTGGAGGATTCTTTTTTCCCCATCCACTCCAGCATTTGTTATTGACTGATTTCTTAGTAATAATCATTCTTTTCAGGGTGAGGTGGAATCTCAAGTGTTGTTTTAATCTGTATCTCTCAAATGACCAGTGATGTTGAACATTTTTTCTTATATTTATTTGTTGTTTATATTTCTTCATGTGAGAAGTGTGTATTCATCTCAGCTGTCCATTTTTGGAGTGAGTCTTTAAATTTGGGAGGACTATTTTTTTTTGAGTTCTTTGTGTGTTCTCAGTAGTAATCGTTTGTCTGAGGTATACCTGGTAAACATTTTCTCCCATATTGTGGGTTGTCTCTTCACACTCTTTGGGTCCAATGCTCACTGGCTAGTTGTGGGTGATGGCATGAGCCCTTTTTGGGTCCCTCTAGGTGCACCGAGGCTTACCAGCTTGTTGGGGTGGCTGGGTGGGCCCTTCCCAGGCCCCACAAAGTGCACTGAGAATTCATGCATACATTGTAGAATTTCCAATTTTTGGAACTTCCCAATCAGGGAATTGTTTGAACGTTTAGAGCAAATGGAATTGTTGCCAGAGATGGACTCAGCAATCATTCAACCACCTCTCTTTCTGTGCTGATGTTGGTGACTTAGAAAGTATTCTCTTATCTACTTAGTTTCTGGTTGTTAGTGCTCTGAATTCCTTGAAAATTATGAAAAATGTGGAAAATACTGTCTCCTTGTTTTTTGAGAAAAATTAGCCTAAACTTTGATGTACAAACAAGATACATCAGCAAAATCCAAAAGAAATTCAGTGTGAGCTACAGTTATAATATTAAACTTTCTACTAGCTACATTAATAAAGAAGAAATGAGTGAAAATAATTTCAGTGTTGTATCTCATTGTATAGATCTTTTTGATATCTAAGAGTTCTGTAGGAAAATTTTAAACTTAAAATGTGCATTATACTTCTGGCAAAATTTCAATTCAGAATGCTTACATTTGTTGTTTTTAATTGCCACATCACTTATGGCAATATTCATAGAAAAGGCATACAGTGGGTCCTGAATGTAAATTTCAGGAATAAATCCTGGTATTTGACAATTAGTTGGGTCAAATATTTTATAACAAATTGTGGAACAAAATACTTTATAATATATACTTTCTCTTATATGTCCTAATCAGATGTGCCCTTTATAGAGTAATTTTTAAAAACTTCAAGGAGATAATCATAATTTCTCGAGAGATTATACAAATTTCATTGTATCCTCTACATTTGAAAAACTTGCTAATTTTGTCAGAAATCTTACCAAGAAAGGACATACATGAACAAATTTAACAAAAAAACCTTTGTCTTACTATATGTTATACCATGAATATTGTTTGTTATAATATTTATTATATATAGCATTATTTTGCAAAGAAGTTTGTTAGGAACCTGGGATGAAACAAAACACTTTACATTACTTCAGTTCCATCTCAAGGTCTAGACTCACAATTCAGCAAGATAGAATAAGAAAAGAAGATTGGCATAATCAAAAAAATTATAGTCCTTAATCATTTCCTTTTATATCTCAAAGATATTAGACTTTTCATAGATTGAAAAACTGCTTGATAAGTGAATCCACTTGGACAATGAGTAAGTTTAGTAGGACTCTGAGCCTTCATTTGGCAGCTATCTTCCATATTCACACCCATGGAATATTAAGTAACTAAGACAATATCTGTTTCATATGCAATCTACAATCTAGTGATGTGAGACATTCTATTACTTGCCATCTGTTGCAATGGATTAAATGAAGACATTATTAAAATATTAAAATACTAAATCGAAGAGAAAATCATCGCATTAATTAAGAACTGAACTACTGAAATGACAACAGGAATAAAAATGGATTCGCTCACAAACAGTACTTCATAGAGTTGATGAAGGTTTAGAATATTGTTACAGTATCTACTTTTTATCCATCTTGTGTCCAGCACATAAATTAACTACAAAATTTTTTCTCTCACTCTAGAAATAACCGTAGCAAAACTAGGTAAAATATGTGAAACAAAGTGGTCAAGACATTGGACATCCAGCAAAGAATTACAGTGACATCTGGGATATTGAAAAAGAGAAAGCAGACCTATGTTTATCCCAAATTGAGTGACAACTATAAATGCATGGATCCAAGCTGTTAAAAAAGTCCTCAAGTACATGAAATGGGAAGAAAACTATTGTGCAAGACACCTTGTAACCAAAATGCTTAAACCTGTGAGCAAAATACTATTGGGGGGTAAATGCAAATGAAAGATACTTCAGGGAGTGAAGATTATGATGACAGTCAATTTCTTTTCAAAAACTGATGGAAGTTAGAAGATCATGTGAATACCTATAAGTTATTGTAAGAGAAAAAAATCTTAACCTAGAAGTCTATACCCAGTGACTATATCTTCATAAACAAAGATCAAGTAGATTTATTTCAAAAATATGAAGCCTACAATGATTCACCACAAGTATATGTTCACTGTAGCAAATGTAGAGCTAGTACTACTTCAGGAGCCTGAGGCATAAGAATTGTGAGTTCAAGGTCAGCCCGGGTAACTTAGCTAGTCCCTAGCTCAAAATATAAAAATAATAATTAAAAAGGGATAGAGATGTAACTTCCTGGTCTCAATTCCCAATAGCACAAAAAATATAAAACAACATATAAAATGTGTTATAGTATTCCAAATCATGACAGAAAATAAATGTAAGGAAACATACTCTTGTTTCTTGTATGTCTGACTATTCTGTGCTCGAACTGGTATGGTCACATACTTCTACTTGAGACTGGAGGACCTGGTCATTGGGTGAGCTCACACATACCACACATTAAAAAATAAACACTCACCATTTCGAGTATGAATATCCATTGACAGCAGATAGCACTGTGAGCCCCAGACACAAATTATTATTCTCTGTTCTTTGCAGTAAAAACTGATATTAGAATATCTTGAGCATGCCATCTTAAAATGAATGAAACTACACATCGTTAGCATATTTGTTTGACATGGAGCAATGTGAGTGAGAATAAGTAAAGAAGACTATGTGTGTCCAAGTGGGAGTGGGATGGGCAGAAAATGGTTGGCAAAGAAAAGATGAGATGCAGCTCATGGTTGGGTCACATTTCTACGGTGCTAGAAAACCAAGTAGCAACATTGGAATACAGAATATGAGGAAGAATGATGTCTACACATCTACATGCTTGTGTAGAGACAGAGCAAGTTTCTAGAAGAGGAGATGCCATCCTGTTGAATATAATCACCATTAGCACAACACTAGCTTTTACTTCTAGCAATATCCTCCAGTGACTCCTATTGTAAAACTAAGTCTTACCACCAGCCTAGACACCCTTTCTTTTTATTTGGGTTCATGTTTTCTGCTTTTCAATGATCATGTCCACCTGAAAAGCAAGTAGAAATTTTGTTACTAGGTTCTGGAATGCTGGAGTCCCCTTTTAGAGATGATTTCTAGATTCTTTCTTTCCTGAAAAAAATAAGAATTGAATAAAACAAACATGAACAGTGTGGCAAAGTTTCACATTTATTAAAGGTTTCATAAAAGGGTAGGGAAAGTGGGCTCTGCAGAAAGAACATTGGCTAAATAAAAGTAGGAAAAGGGTGGAAAAAGTAAAAACAAAAATATACTCTACAGCATAGGTTAGGCTATCATGAAGTCACATGATAGTGAGTGCTTAATGGCAACTCACCCTTTTTTATATTTTCTATATTGGTGTCACATACAGGTCATTCTATCCAAAACCTGGTTGAGTTCTCAAGAGGAGTCCACATACAGGGTTCTGAGAATTGTTCTGCACATGCGACCCAGGATCTGGTCATGCCTTTTTCTCAGCTAGTTTTTAATTTTTAAAAAGTTTTTTAAAAGTATGTAACAGAATAAAACCTATAAAAACAAACCAGTGTAAGAGATACAGGACTTCAAAACATTATGAAATCAATAGTAGTTACCATAATACCTTTTGATATCTTCAAAATAGCTGCAGATAACTTTGGACATAGTAAAAATCAAACAGAACAAAATAGAATAGAGACAACAGAAACAAAACAATGAATACAACAAAGGACTTCAAAACAATCCAATGGTAAATCCAAAATTGTTACCATAATATATCTGGTTATCATTGAAATAGCTTCCTCTGCCATGGGACTTAACATAAACAAAACAAAAGAGAATAAAACCCATATCAAAACAATGGAAATGACATAGCACCTAAAAACAAGACCATAGGGAATCAACAATGGTTGCAACCCTCAGAAGGAGATTCCCTCCTTCTAGATGACGCATTGCTTGGGGATATCCTCTGAACCTATGATCATACCACTGGCCCTAGGCCTGCAATGTTAGTGAAACACCAAAGTACCACAGGCAACCAATTGCATTTCACCTTGATAGCTATCATCACAGCCTGTGTTTCTCCAGATAAGTGGGTCGCTTACGGTGGGAAGGGAATTGGCACTTCTTGCTTGCTAGCCTGTGCACTTGAAGAGAGTGGGGTCTGGCTGTTCCCAGTCTGGCCGCAGCCCACACATGGCTCTGGTTCCCAGACTGTGTTTGTTTGCTGCTGCACCAGCTGTTGTCTCTTTTCCCAGCTAGTTTTAGCTACATTCTACCTTCCTATTTCTGTCATTTATATGGTCCTCACTTACCTCATTCATCACACTGTTTATCTTCTCTGCCACTGTCTCTAGGTACCACCAACTCCTCTTCTTTATTTTCAATCTCAGCTAAAAGGAACAGCTACACCCCAGCCAGGTAACCTTGAGAACTCAGTAATTACAGACTCTCCCACACATTTTCACAAAGTTTTCAAATTCCTAGAACTCAAACTTATCTTTTCACAGTCCTTAAACTCAAGGCTGAATCAATGCCTTTTCCAATCTACACTTGGGCTTTCTCTCAGGATATGTTCAACAAATGTTGACAAATGGATGAAGAGATAGATTAAAATACCAAAATGTGAAGTTTACCTTGGGTAGAGGCCTCTGCTTCATGGAAGAATCTCAAAATTACACAACTGCCCAACTAAGGAGAAGACTTTTAGAAAACTGTCATTTGGAGTATGACTGTGAGCAGCTCCATTTTAGGCTCTTAAAACTGCCATCTTGGATTTGAAGATCTGGCAACAGGATAATATGTGATGCTTTTTGTATTGAACCCCACATATCTGCATAGCCCCATCATTTCAACAATGCAGTGTGTGATTTCCTTCAGTTCATCTCCACACTGCAAAGTCTGCATCCTTGGGTCAATGCCATGTACCAGAAGTATCTTTGGCAACACAAGAGAAAAACACAGCCAGAAGCAGCCACACCCTGGGATGTCAAGAGCTCAGGAAATATGGGAGAATGTCAGAGCTTAGAAAATCAGTTGAGATTATTTCTGATAACCTATATATACAAACCTATGCTTTTATTTGTAGGTTTATTGAAGTAATTAGCACCAGCATATCCATGTCCAATTTTCTCCTCCTTACAGCTGTACACCCCCTTTTACTGTTCATTTGTATTCATAGCCAGACTCAACTACCATCAATCACATCATTAGGGCATCTATCATCCTTGAGTAACTTGCCCCCTTCTCATGGCCCTATGCTTAGTACAGAGGTTCCACTCTACCCAGGGGAAGAAATATCTGTCTCAAGGAGACAAGAAGACAGCTTTCATCTGTGCACATTGGCAAGCATGCACTGAATTTTCAGTGTAGTCAAGATATATACTCTGTAAGAATCCATCATTAGTATTACTGGACTACGGAGGTGAGCTAGTTATACTCTGCCTGACAAAGCAGAAAGACGAAATTCAGAGGCTGTGTAGGTGCCTGACTTGCCTCCGTTCCTTTCATCTAACAGGTCTTCCTACTCAGATCACCGAAAAACTTTAGGATGGCAATAATTATTCAGAGACTTCCCAATTTACTCATAGAAATTTTCACGTTCCTCTAACACATTCAGTGCTCTCTTCTTCTGGTTCCTACTTTGCTTATACTGAACTCTAGATCCATCAACCTGTCTGCTGGCTGTATGAGCTCTTTGATCTTGTTCAGCACATGATCTCTCATTTATGGACACAGAAAATTGGTCTCCCCATAATGCTCAAGAAAAGCCTCACTAACTGAAGCTGTCCTGCTTGCAACCATTTCCTAGCACTTGTTCATTGTGATGGAATCCTGTTCTCTCAAAGTAAAGAAAAACTTTTTATTGACATTTTGCAGTATCAAGGCATGTCTAGAGAAGTCCTGGTAGTCTAGATAGCACTGCAGAAATTTCATTTTATATGAGTGCTGGATTAAGTAAATTTTCTACTGAAACTAAGGAAAAAAAAGGAAATATGAATTAAGAAAGTAAGAACACAGTTTTAAACCCATGTTTAACAAGAATTTAAATGATTACTACTATAACATGCCCAAGAGGCATAGTATATCCATATATTTTAACTCATACTAACATGACTTGCTATATAGATTGTGCAATGAAAATTTAGCAGTATTTATGAAAGTTTATAATTTTCACACCTCAATTTTAATCCAGTTTCCTCTTTACTATGTATTTCTTTCAAGGTACAATGCAAATTTACCTATGAACACATGTGGTAAGGCATTTATTTTAGTTTTGTGAATCATAACAAACAGAAAACAACTTTTGTGTTCATCAGCACGTGACTGGGTAATTATGTACATGTACACCTTCAAATTCAACAAAGGAGCTAAAAAAGTGAGGTGAATATGCATGAGTGTGTGTGTGTTGTTACAGAAAGACTCAGCATTTATTTCACCAAGGTACAAGAGCAAGTGGTAAAACAATATGCACATTGCTACCCATGGATATTAAAAACCCAATATATTTTCGTAGCACATCAACTTATAAGGAAAGCCTTGAGTCAGCATTGCAATAGCTTAGGATACCACATTGTTATTTGTGAAAGTAAGGGGTGAATTTTAGCGGAATTTTATAAGAGAGATGATTGTGATTTATTTGTACTAAATTTTTTTAAATAAAAGACTACATTCACTACTATTACATTTCTCATTAAAATATTTAAATAAGGCTAACAAAAGCCAGTAATTGTGTGTATCTGGGTTAAAGCCATTGCTAAATAATGCAGTAAAGAAAACTGAAATTGGAATGACTTAGCACAACAAAAGTTGTATTCTTAAAGGGGAGCTGCTCTCAGGTGTTCTGGAGATCCAGGTTGCTCTTTCATGTGGCTTCACACATCAACATGAGTTGTTTATGTTTGCTGTTGAACAGAGCAAAAAAGCATGGAGTTGGCAGATTTGGTCATATATGCCTTGGCCCGGAGGTGACACATACTTTTGTTTCAATGGCAATGGTTACTCACATGACCCTAACTATAGGTGGATTGAGAATGTAGTCTTTCCCAAGGCTCAGAAGGGAGACTAAAGAAATATATGAAAGCTTGCATAATGTTCATTAAGTTGTTGTATAGAACATGCTCAACAAAAAGTAAAAGTATCACAATGAGTTAGGACAACCACCTTCTTTGTTTCTTGGAGGAGTCTCTAAGCCAACAGAATTTGCCTTGAAATTTTCCTACTATATGAGTGATATCTTTCAAACATAGCATCACAGTTAATTTTCAATGTTAAACTATAAATCTTCACTAGAAGGTTTAATACTTTGCCACTTACCAGCAGCTTTTTCCATGATCCTTTATAATGACCGGCATGATTTCAATAAGCTTGGATTGTCTCCTACTTTTTGGTGCATGGTCAAAATCATAGCTAACCTACATCTTATTTAACATATCCAAATGTTAGAACAGATTCAATTAAATAAACTGAAAAACCAGCATTTTCTTCTGGAACAAAGAGAGAGGGAATAAAAACATGGTATATTTTTTCTTCCTAATATGATTATTTGCTTTTTATTCAAAGCTCTCATGTCAGCCAAAGAAATATTTTTCCTTTCTGTAAAAAATTCTAAGAAGGATTTTTAGAACTTCAGCCTCAGTAGACGTTTGCTTACACAGTGATTTCCTCAGTCTTTCCTAGTGTACATTTTAGAATGGAGAGTTTGTTTATTGATTACTTAGATACATTCATTCACTACCATATGTGCTCAGTGGCCAATCTCAAATAAAATGCTCCATTAAAATCCTCCTACAAATATCAAGGTGATTTACAAAGAAAACTTTCTCTATAGCTCTAGATTTATAAGTCAAGAACTAGTAGATTCTATGCCAAACACACTTTGCTCACTTATGTAATTAAGAACACTGTAAAGATGAAGTAGAAGCAGCCAGAGGGAAGAAGATGCTTCTAAACTTTTCTATCCTAAAGTAACTAAGTACATGGAAAGGGCTGCTAATGTCAGAAAGGGTCCACAGTGAAGGAGAGAAACTCCAGGAAGCTATAACTATCTCCTGTCAGGGAAAAGGCAGGAGAGTATGGGCTGTTTGTTCCTTGGAAGCCAGGGAAGGCTCCGGGGGAGACGACTGTGAAGAACTGTCTCATGTTAGGTCACTGGGCCAAAGTGCAAATATTTACAGAGATGTGGTGATCTGATGAAAACAGCACACTATATTGTTAAAGTGAGGGACTACTGCAGATGTTTAGTGTTTGGTGCAGAAAGCGCCCCATGTCATGATCCTGTTACCAGAATCTTCAAATCCAAGATGAAGGTTTTAGGATTTTAAGTGGAGCTGCTCAAATTCTCAATCTAAGTGATAGTTTTCCATAAGAATTCTTGCCAGTTTAAAAGTTTGTTTCATTTTGGAATTCTTCTGTCAAGGCAGATGCCTTTATAAGGGGGAAACTTACATTTTGGTACTTGAATTCACTTTTAGCTCAGCTCATCAAATATTTATTGAACACATTCTGAGAAAATAGCCTAAGTAAACATGGAAGGGAAAGAACATGGCATCAGATCCAGGCTTGAGTTTGAGGATTGTGAAAAGACAAATTTGAGATGTGGAAATTTGTGAACTTTGTGAAAAGGTGTAGTAAACTCAATAATGAACGGTCTCTGAAGGCTACCTGGCTAGGTAGCAGCTGTTCCTCTGGTTGAAATTGAAAATAAAGGAAGAAGAAGAGTTGGTAGCATTAACAGTTAGGGGTAGAGATGAGAAAATGGTGCGGTGAATGAGATCAGTGGGGGTCTTTTAAATGACAGGTTGCTATTGGCTATCCAGGTGGATGTGATTATTGGAAAGCAGAAAATGTGAACTTAGGGATAAAGAGGTTCTAAGTCAGAATTAATGGTTAGCTTTGTCATAGTGTCAGGGACCACAAATGATAAATTGAGTCTAGAGGATGTTTAAGGCTGTCCTTGTCCTACCCTTTGAGCCAGATTAGATCTAGGAAGTTTCCCAGTTTATTCTGGTCACAGCTAAACACCCTGGGGCTAGTGACACTGTGTCACTCACAGGACAAGATAAGACCTGCTGAGGATGATAAGGCATCTGGGGGAAACTACTTTCTTTATTGACCCTTAACTTGTCCTTGCAAGAATGCTTTGTTCTTGCTAGTCCATCATAGTCACCATTATTGTTCCCAGAAACACTCACTATACTTCACCCATTGTGCTTGACACAGACATAATCAATAAATCCCAAGGTTCTGGCTGCCTTGTGGCCTTTTGTTCACTATGAACCTCTGGTCATCCCAGTTCCCCTCTGCACCACTATTTTGTCTCTTGCTCTTTGTTTTTGCTGTATGCCATAACATCTGGCAGGTGACTGGATTCCACTAGAAGGGTCCCTAAGATCAGAGGAGACATATGAAGATCTGGCTTGAGGTCAAAATAAGTGTTGTGCATAAAGTGATTATATTTAATAGGATGCACATCCTCTTCTGCAAACTCACTCCTCTTCTCTTCAGGCATGTGTGTGTGTAGACGCCCTTCTTCCCAATACACTGTACTGCAATTTTGCTGTTTGGTTTTCCAGTGTTATACAACTGGTGCCCCACCATAGTGTCTCCAGTGAAACTTGCCAGCTTGCTTTTGTTTCTCAACCCCTTACTGCCCTTCATTCTCACTCTCACATGGGCATACAAAGAACCACACTGTCCCTACCCACTCTGTTCTTTGTTATCAGCAACAGTCTGACTGCCCTCTCTTCAACTCACCTTCCTCATTATAATTTTTCACAAGCTTTTCTTTCTAACTGACCCAAATTCCTGTTGCAGTTCCCATTCCTGCCTTGCTTCATTTTCTTTGTTTTATTAATGTGGCTGGTAGAAAAATTTAAGATTATAAGTGCAGCTCATACTAAAATTCTCTTGGGTGTTGCTGGTCTAGTTAATGTTTAGAACAGTTTAGGCTACATGTTCTCAAAGAGCAAGGAGACATTAGTGTTTTCAGTGTCGTTCAAACTTTTCAATGAATTTTGCACACTAATAAGAAGAAAGTTAGTAGAAAAGGGAATTCTAGGTCACTGTCATCAGCTCAGAAGAAGGGATGATTGCTAAGGGCCCCTTTTGGCAATAATTGCTTATGATCTAAATATTCAAATAGTGCCCCAAGTTGTGGAGTTCCAAAAGTGGGAAATTTTATAATGTAATTCACTAAGGAAGGAAAGAATAAGCAAAATTTTAAATCGACTGTAAGTGTTTTTAAAAATTCATCTGTAGGAATAAACAAATGAAATGAATACCATTTCTTGCAAGTAAAATACACAAAAATTTAAATAATAATACATAACAATAGTGAAAGGAGAAAGCGAGATTGTCACTACATATAAAAAGCTTTTGAAAAACATTTTAGTAGCTTTTCAGGCAACTCTATTTCTAGACATCCAGTGTCAGCTAATAACATGAAACAAACAACAAATTTTGCATAGGAGGATGTTTGGTTTAGCAAAGTATGAACCAAAGCCAAGGCCAAGGGGAAAATCGTGACACATAAGACTCTGCTACTGACAGGCATATCTGTGGAGCCATGTAAAACATTTCTTTTATAACAGAAACAACAACGATGCACTTTGAAATTGCTGTCTGTCCTACTTTATAAGAAAGATAAGTTTCACTTTAATCAGGATTAAAATGTAGACTTGCCTACACTTCTTGTGACAGGGTGGGGATATTTGGAAAGTTTTAGATTGCATTTATAGACAGATACACTTTGCACTTCAGCCAACGCATATATGAATAGGCAGATAGATGTTATTCATTGGTAGTGAAATACTTTATGATAGATTGCGTTGCAACACTTCTCATAGTCATATCATGAGCAAATTGCACTACTTCATATTATCTTTGGGCTCAGGGATGTGGCTTGACTTTGACCAGTTGTTACTGAAGCAATGGTTTGTAGGGTGGTTCTGCCACTACCACTGCAAAAAGTTCCAAGCCAATCTACAGTGTGAGGTAGAGCCATATCTGCCAATATAGATGATGATGAGAAAAGGTAGTGTGTAAAAATGCTGAGATTTTAGCTATTCCTTAGACAACAGATGTTTGCTAATAAGGGCATTAAGGTGTAGCTGTGTTGTCAAGAAATTTACATCTTATTTTGTTATGTACTTATTTGTTTTCAGTAGGAAACGTAACTAATTCTTAAAATATTTTCACAGATTTACAGCTGTTAAAATCCATTGGATACTTCAAATGTAGATGTTATAGAAGGAAAATAAAATTGAGAAAAATAAGAAATAATTTATAAAGAATTGTTACATGATGTCTTATTTCACCAATGAAATGTATGAAAATTAAAGTTCAAGTTACAGAATATCTCTCTCATAATGGTGTTTGTCCTGAAATGAATGATTCATGCATTTTGATTTGTGTATTAAAATTTAGTTCCCATTCTGAGGTGCTGTATGTTTGGAAATTTAAGCCAACTACAGCATGGTGTTTAAAGGTGGGGCTGTTGGTAGCTGAGTAGCATATCTCCGATCACGTCATGGCCTGTGTTGAATCAGGACTCTGGCAGCAAGAAACCCATCACTACATGTGCGTTTGAGACTTTCAGTGAAACTATAAGCCAAAGTAAACCTGCTGCCTTCACAGATTATCCACGCTATAATATTGTATTTGTAGTAACAGAAAACAGACTAACAACAACAACAACAAAAATTGTATCAGAGTGTAAATCCCTGGCAGTTCATGAAGCATATTTATCTCACACTGACTATGGAGAAAAATGCAGTATGGAAAACACTGAATTCTGTTAGCAGGCATTCGCTGTTTATAGCCAATCTCTGACTTTTCCTAGCCACATGAATTTAGCAAATTGCTTAATTTCTCAATGTGTCCCTACTTTCTGAAAAAATTGGAGTAATGATAATTTCTATCTGCCAATTATTTTGACAATCACATGCAGGGAATTCAGATCTTTTCCCATGAATTCATAAGCATTTTGTACATGTTTATTATCTTATTAAGAAAAGTATTTGCTAAGTTATTAGTTTGCATGTTGAGGAATTAATTAACTTCCAATACATCAATAATATGAACACTACAGAGTGAAATATAGACACTACACTACAAGACAATATTACATCAACATGTGGGTTGTGTGATGAAGTAAGTTGCTCATGAAAAATTTGGTGGGATCTTAAAGAAGAGGACAAGAAAAAAAAAGAAGGGTGTCAACAATTTGCTTAGATTTATAATCTTTATCTTTTCTTTTTAAATCTGAAATGCCTGTACCTGAATTCGTTTAGCTTTTTCAGGAATGCAGGAGAAATAACATAATAAATTTGACATCATACACAATTGAATCTTACTCCCAAATATTTATGAAGCAGCTGATGTTTGAAAAGCTCCTGAATTATAAAGGAAGATAAATGTCATCGATAGAACCACTGCCCAATGAATTTTAAAGCCTAAAGAGAACTTATCTTATAGAGTGCCTTGAAATATTCTCTAAGATCCAAAGACAACTAAAAATGGACAAAAGAAGGTGGATGTACTAGATGAGGCCTGTCATCAAAAGGGACAATTTCTATGTGAAAGTCTCAAAAGGCACAATATTAGCCTGTATTGGACCAGACCTTAATACTGGACAGAATGCTTTTTGGGTAGAAACAGTGTTAAGATGAGTTTCTTGTTTTTTCTTGCAGTGACCTCTACCTGAATTACAGATGCTCACAGAGCCTCAACCCTGCCGTGAGTCCTGTGAGAATCAGGTTGGGGTAGCACTGTGGGCATGTGCAGATATCCTCTACAGGGACTGATTGGGGTGGCTTTTTTTTACCCAGATAGTGTAACTCAGGAGAGTGGAAGGAGGAATCCCAGTCTCTCATGGATATCAAGGCAAGGACCAGAGTAGTCCAGTCCCTTTAAGACTTGGCACTGATGATACCCCTGGAGACCCTGGGCATCTGTGCCTCGACTTGGTTCATAGTCACTTCCTTTGTGAATGCAAGGACCTCAGTGTGAGAGGCCTGGAGTGTCACATCCAGCTGGCACCTGGGGAATTCATAGGGTTTGTCTGGAGTCAAAGCAGTTTCCTGAATGTGAACCAGGAGACTTTTCCTCTCTCCTAATCAAAGGGGTTCTAGCCAGCATATAATGTGGTTCACCTGTAATCCCAGACACTGGGAGACTGAGGAAAGAGGATCACAATTTTGAGCTCAGTCTGTGTGATTTATGGACTTAGTGAGGCATTTCACAGTAAAAAATAAAAATGAGTGTGGATTGAGTTCAGGGTAAGCATCTTACCTTCAAATACACTATCTGGAGAAAATAGGGGAGGCATGCCTTAGTGTAAATTCTGCCCATCAAGTGAACTCTTTTTGCTCTAATAAAGGTATGTGATGTAATTTCTCCTAGAAAGACTTGGGGAAAAGTGGGCCTTATTTTTAGGAAGTAGCCTTGGTTCTGCAGATGGCAGAGACATGGGCCTTATTTTTTCCTCTCATTTATTTTTTCATACTGGGAATTAACTCTATCTTCAGACTGTTTTGTTTTATGTATTGAGACAGAGTCTTGCATATTAACAACATTGCCTAGATTGAGCTCACATTTGCATTCCTGCATCGGGCTTTTAGCATGCTGGGCTCACAGGTATGTACAGCCACGCCCATCTTAGGTCTAAATTTAAAATCATACTGATGTCTCTGAGTGGTAATGAAGGGAACTCTAACTAAAAGAGTTTTCACTTTGAGCTGCACCTCCAAGAGGTCCTTGGAGGCACGAGGCACAGCAATGTGGAAGAATCTGAATTTAACTCCAGGATCTAAAGGAATGGAGGCCTATATGTACGGCCCACATCTTCTGTTAGTTATAGAAGATCCAATCCAGAGCAAAAAAGCTGAGCTGACCTCATATAATCACAGGATGGTCTGAGAAATAAGAAGGCATTGGCCTAGTAAAGTATGCCTAATTAAAATGAGGTACACAAGTCATAACATGAATAAGGGTAAGAGAGCCTCTTAGTGATGAGACAGCCTCTTCCAGAAACAGGGAGAGGACAATTTTATGCCAAATATATTTTGAATTTTTGACAGGTTGATAGATTCTTTTTCTCTCTTTTTTTTTCACATTTTTGGGAGTTCAGTAGAAGCCCTTCACACTGAGTTAGATGGCCAGATTAAAGTTTGTTTGTTTGTTTGTTGTTTGTTTGCATGTTTTGAGACAGAGTATCACTAAATTGCTAAGTGTATCCTTTGATTTAGAGTTTACAATCCTCCTGCCTCAACCTTGGTCCATTTTTCAGTACTAAAGTAGGTCATGTCTTTAGTTATAGGTTTAGCCACCATAAAATAGAAGGCAGTGTGGACCAAACCATTTATGCACCCAAATTTAAGGGGCCTGATGGAGTGCTGAGCTCCCTGAGGAACCCAAGACAGAAAGCACCCTCCTGAATTGTCAACATTTTCAGGACTCTATCAGGGCCTTGGACAGAAGCTCCCCTGCAGTACCTTCTTTGGGCACCAAGAAGTTTTGAGATTTCATTTTACATTAGCAACATGAAGAGGCCTAATCACAGGCAAAAGTAAGAGGAATAAAGATGTTCCATGTATGGGAACCTAATAATCCTAGTTAATTTAAACACTATGTGCTATAATATGAGCTAAGACAAATAATATTAACAAGCATACAAAAGGGAATAAGGGTACCCAGGAAGGATGGGGCAGGGGATTCACAGGGAAGGGGATTTTTAAAAAGTTGCAATATGTACATATAACTATTCCCCAAAATGATTGTAAATTGCATGAATGGCACACACATGCTAATAGGAAAATTTAAAAAATAAGTAAAAAGAAGCCTCTGTAGGAACTTAGAAGACACATACTGTCTGTGGGTTCAGACAACACCAACCTCATCAAAACCAGCAGGGAAGACTAAATTAAAGTCATGATGATCTGTCCCTTCTGAAGGTGCTCAGGACATCTCATTTTCACATTCCAGGTAATCCAGTCTCTGTTGTCATGCCCACAGTCCTTCCCACTGTCCGTAACCAGGGCCACCATGTCCTTTGAACAGGAGAATAAGATTTGTGCACATGAGAAAAGTAGCCAGGCCCATGGTGAGACCTAGATTCTTAAAGATACTTAAACTACTTAATAACAGGAAAGAGAATCCCCATCTTATTCCTTTTCTGTCTCTGAAGTAGTTTCCCAGATCTCTGGCCTTCCCCAGAGATGGCTAGTAACTCAATGCACCACTATTTCTTCTGTACTAGTTTTAAACAAAAGATCTGGTAAAGGTTTCAGTGGTAGAGGGGAAGAAAAGATGACATTCTCTAAGGGCTTAGAGTCAGCTGAGGCCTCACAAAAATGTTATTGATGAGGAAGGTGGAAATGTTAATGCAGTACCCCATGTACAAATATAAAATGGAAGAACTGTTACTAAAGGAGAAATGCTGAGGATTCTCCACAAAAGCATTTAAAAGCATTTCCCTGACATTCTCAGATATTGTCTGAAGTTGGAAATATAACGATTGGTCTTGAGGTGATGGAAATCAAGCTAGGTAATAAGTTCTATAGCCTTGTCAGTCTGCTTGACCTGGCCAGTGACACCAGCCTGAACAGTGACTTCTCATAACTTGTCTTCTATCTATCCTTGATGTGATCTTCTAACACTGGCACTGTGCTTAGGAGGAGGATATCTGGAGGTGCTGAGCATGTTAGATGGTATGATGGGAACCAGCACTTCATCTCTAGGGAGGTCAGGAAACTTCTCACCAAAAAAACTAATGCAGGAAAACTATGTGGAATACCACCAGGTGCTTGGCAGTTTTCTTCCACGCCTTGGATTCCTATGATGTCCCATAGCCCCGTGCTGAAACCAACAAGTTGAATGTGTTGTAGGTCAATTGACCGAGGTCAATTGTTTTATGGCAACTGAGTCTCCACCCAATTATGGAGAGGCCTTAAAAGGTAAGAAGAGTGTTCAAAAGCCAAAGTTGTATTCATTGATGGCCCAAGTGGCCAAGTCACTCTAAGTGCCAGGGGCAATTCTACCTATTTGAATGTTCATTGAAGTGTTATCCTGTTTCTTCATTTTGTTTGAAAAGGCCCATTAATGTTTGTTCTTTTTATGTCTGAGTAGCTTTCTGACAATTTTTTTCTTGTAAATCTCAAATGGGCTTTTCCCACAAAATGTTTATTTAGGTTAAGAATATAATTTGATGAATATAATGGATCACACTTTCTTTGCTATTTAGCAGTTTTAGTAATAAAGCATTGATTTACTTTTAAACAAAATTGTAATTTCTGAAATCACTTTGGTTATCTATTCCAAGGAAATGTGACAATGTAACTGTGATATCAGTTAAAAGACACACAGTGAAAGATTGATATCCATTGATACATGACAAATGTAACTTCTTTGGGGATACCAGGAATTTGTAAACTTAAGAATGATGATCTAAGTGTTATTTCAATTTTACTCTTTGAGTGACATGAAGTCCTTCTTCCATGTTGCTGAAATTCACTCAGAAAGTCTCAGAAACCCCAAATCGGATTTCTAGGCAAATGTGTCTGTCATTGTCTTAGTAGGAGTCGCAGGAAAGTGAGCTGAATGATTTGAGGGTAGTGGCCAGATGGCAAAAGCAGGTGGAATGTTGGGGCTTTCCTGAGAAATGATTTAAGTCATTGTTCTGTGACATGGTGGGGGACAGCCCATCATAATACCTCAGTCTACCACCTATAGATCTATTTTTCTGAGACCATTGGCAAGTGGATAGCGAGAAAAGTTCTACCTCACTTTCTTGTGTTAAGTCACAGGTAAGCCAAAGACTTAGTACTAGTGGTCCTCTGAAATTGAGAACAGAATAAAAATATTTTGTAGTTCTCAAACAAGGGCACCGAGGTGGGGAAAGTAAGTCAGCTATGTAACCTTCAAGAGAGGAAAAACCTAGCTCCATGTCCTGCCTTTTCATATTAGTGTTTGAAACTTAGAGCACAGGTGTCACGTGAAGCTTTTCCTGTTCTTTGCATTTGGTCAAAGGAGGTAAAATAATTTTCAGATAGTGGAGTCACCAGGCTCGAAGAAGCTATCCTGTGCAAACCATCAGTACAAAGCATCACTCTACCAAATACATTTCATTCACAATGCATCTTCCACTAATCCTACAAGATACAGCACACCAGAACCACTTCAGACATTTCGAGCCTAAGGCTAATGCAGTGTGAAAGCCTACACAAGTGACACAGCTTGTAACCCAAAAGTCCGGGACTACTCTTGTGGTTTGATTTAACCTAAATCTTACAGAGTTACATTCCTCACATCCTGAGGCAGAACTTGTGTCCCTTCATTCACATTTGTCCTCATTATTGCAAAGGCATCATAGGTAAGGATAAGTAAACTACTGTGGTGAAATTCCCAAATTATAATACATAGCAAGAGCAATAGGATTGCCCAAGTAAGTGTGATGTTTGACCAAGGAAATGAAAAGGCCTACTTGGTAACAATAGCATCACATATTTAGATGATATCAGTTACCTTGAAAAAAACAGGATCACTCAAAAGTCATCAGATGGAGACACTTCTGTACCGTACAAAAGTAATTAAAAGAAAACAGAAGATACATCATGCTGGCAAGAAAACTGTCAGGCTTCCTTGTTACAAACAAACCCCTTAGCACAAGGCTGTGCTACAAACTTCTAGAGCTCACATAACTCCTAGGTCAAAGACCTATTCTCTGTAAAAGTGGGTATACTAATGAGTTGGCAGAGATGTGATGTTTTTCAGGGAGTCTGTAAACCATGTAAAAAGAATGTATATGAAAACAAGCATAAATGAGAACTGCTAAATGGAACAGGACATCACATTATGGGTTTAAAGATACTGGTCCCCACCCTTGTTCAGGCCTATGGAGTCTAGGAAGGGATGTCAGTCTCAATTACCTCACTTACTCACCCAAGTTGTGGGGAACTTGAGAATGTGGGATAAGGAAAGGCTAAGCCATGCGAGCTGGAGACTTTGGGAGGAGACACATCTTCAGTGTCCATAATGGAGACCATGTGCTGAACAAATCCAGATAGCTCAAGCAGCTGGCTTTAAAGTTGATGCATCTACATTTCAGCATAAGGAGTAAAGGAATCAGAATGAGAGAGGGCAGGGAATTTAGTGGGGGGCCAGATCAAATTACATGTTTGGAGTCTTTAAATAGTCCTTACCACCCTGAGTTTTAGGTCAATTGAAGTAGGAAGACATATTGTAAGAAAAAATTTGAGGCAAGCCAGACACTCATACACACTTAAAATTTCCCCTTCTTACTCTGTCAGGCTGAGTATAGCTAGCTCATCAAGGCCATCAAGTGATATTACTGATGAATTCTGGCAGAGGAAATGTCTTGACTATACTGAAAGTCTAGTGCATGGTTATCAAAGATGAGAGCTATCTTGATGTCTTCCTGAGACAGATATATCTTCCTCTGGACACTGTACACTCTCCACTGAGTTTAGGACTATGACAATGGTTGAGTTTAGTTAGGGATGATAGATACTCTCTACTGATGTGATAACACTGAGGTTGGCCAGGAGTTTCAGTGAGTAGGAAAATGGAGGTGTGCCATTAGATGAAGGGGAACACTGGAAAGGCGGCTTGGTGCTAATTACTTCAGTAACTCTACAGGTAAAAGTCTGGGTGTGAACAGGTCTTCTGAAACAACCTAGATGATTTTCTCAGCTCTGATTTTGTCCTGTATTTCCTGAGCTCCTGGTATACCATGGTGTGACTGCTTTTTCAATGCACTTTTTTTACCTATGTCACCACCAGATATTGCCCAAGGTCAGGTACTGGGGAAGGTGCAGACATCTGCAGAGTGTGAGTTGGCACATTATCTTGATTTAAGGATAAGGCTGATGCAGATGTGTGGAATCTAATGCAGGAAGCATCACATATCATTCTGTTTCCAGCGTCCTCAAACCTACAATCCTACTCTAAGTGACAGTTTTCCATAAATGCTCTTAAGTGGTGTGAGTATTGGTAGCACTTTGGGATTTTTCCATGGAAGCCAGGAGAAAGTGGCTAAGAAGTCATACATAAACCAGAGAGACTCTCCACCTGGGTTAAGGACAGAAAGTATCCTATGCACCTGTCTCAGTACTTTATACCATACTCCATAAACTAGACATTCTGTGCAAATCATCTGCAGTGAGCTTCTGGGAAAGGTTGTTATTCTGTAGGAGTAGGTAATGTCCTAAGGCCCCTGTGCTGCATAAACACTTTGACCTAGGATGGTGTATTCCATTAAGTTACCTTGTGTGTAATTTGGCTAACTCTACTCAAGGTCTGCATTTTGGATGGTGGTGAAATGAATGAAAATAGGAATAGTTTATATGGAATATCAGCTGAGATAATGGCAGTTTTGGTCACTTCAAATGACTTTTAGAAATTGTGTCTTGCCACAATAGAGGAAATATCCTTCACCCTGACACTGAATGACTTATCATGTAAGAAAAAAACATTATATAGCTTTCCGTGCTGAGGCATTGTACCTGGTAGGAATTTCCTTGTCCTAGATGTGACACAGTGTATGAAATCTCCAGGACCAGAAACAAAATCCCATTGTAGTGAATTGCAACATCCAAGGATAAATTAATCATAGCAAGACCTGGCAGTTTTTAAACATTTCAGACATTTTACTTCCATCCCCACCACCTGACTATCTAGTAATAAAATAATCTGAATTAACACAACATTACACGGCCTATTAATTGCACTAATCAGCCTAACACTCATAACAAAACTTGACATCACCGGACAAAACTACTCACCGAAATTCTCCTCCGATCCACTCTCCTCCCCACTATCAATCTTAACTACTTGACTACTCCCCCTAATAATTATTGCTAGTCAACATCACCTAAGCAACGAAAAAGAAATCTGAAAAAAGATCTACATCACCCTTCTTATCCTCCTACAAACTTTCCTGGTAAGAACATTCTCCACCACAGAAATAATTATATTCTACATCCTGTTTGAAACAACCCTTATTCCAACATTAATCATCATCACACAATGATGCAACCAAACAGAATGAATAAAAGCAGGATTATATATCCTCTTCTATACATTAATTGGATCCCTCCCACTTCTAATTGCCCTAATATATCTACAGACTTTTCTACGATCACTTAACCTCCAACTATGTAATTTCTACAACACACCTATAACCACAGACTGATCCTACAACATAATATGACTCGCATGTATAATAGCTTTTATAGTTAAAATACCCTTATACGGCCTTCACCTATGACTCCCAAAGGCCCACATAGAAGCCCCAATCGCAGGTTCAATAGTCCTAGCAGCCATTCTACTAAAACTGGGAGGTTATGGGATAATGCAAATCATTTGATCACCGCTTACAAGACAGTGTTCATATAACACACATCACCTAAGAAAAGGTTGAGGCTCACAGACTTCGGTAATTTGCCCAAGTTTTAGCAGCTGGTAAATGATAGGACTAGGACAAAATCCATGATCTTCATTATTTTAAACCCTCTGCTGATCCAAACCTGACTTTGTTTCCCTTAATTTTCTTTTTGACACACTATTCCCAAATGTATTTTAAGTGGTAAAGATGATTCTGTGCCAAATCTACTGGTTTGCAATATATGACGAGAGTAGTAAAAATATCAAAATTATGGACAGGTGTGAATTAAGGAAGAAAAAGGTAATACATGATGACAAAGTTTTATCTATAGAAAGACAGATAATGTCAAAAACACATGCACTTATACTCTTTCATTTTGGACAACCCCGTCATTTTAATTAGTTCAAGTTCTAGCAGAAATACATGAGGCTAAATCTAGCTGGTAAATAAACAATAGGGCAATGTGTTTTGTTTTTCTGTAACAGCAAACCTGTCATGGGGTCTCTGCCTTGTGTTACAGCTCTAGTATAGTATATTGCTCCTGGAACAGGGAGAAGTTCTCTTCAAGATCTGCCACAGAGAGACAGATCAAGGGTTTTTCTGAATACGGAATTTCCAAGCACATACTTAACTAGTAAGTAAGAACCAAGATAAATACCCCTGTATAGCAAAACTTTAGCATATGAGAGAACAGTATGACACATACTTTTTTGCTTTGTTTTGTTTCTTTTTTTTTTTTTTAGCGGGGATCGAACTCACAACCTCGCACCTACCAGGCAGGCGCTTATGCCACTGAGATATATCCCCGGTCCTATTTTTTGAGACAGGGTCTCACTATGCAGTTCAGGCTGGCCTTGAACACACTTTGTAGCCCAGGCTGGTCTCGAACTCACAATGATCTTCTTGCCTCAGCCTCTGGAGTGCTGGGATTAAAGGCATGTGCCACCACGCCTGGCTGACATATAGTTTTATATCTGAGTATTTCTTTCTCTATTCTTCAAAGTTTTCAGGCAGTTCTGTGTCTTAACATAAGGATATTAGCTTCACAACAGTGGTGCCCTTGTCTCTGATACATATCTAGGTGAGGTTCCTGAAAGAGGAAATACAGAATCATCCAACACAGAAGAGCAACCTATAGACTCCTGACTGTACTACCAGCTCATCAAGTACCCAGAGTACCTTGACGGAGTGTAGCTGAACTTCATTTTCGTGTTGGAGTTCTCAGGAAGGTGAAGACCTTGTTTTCACGTGTGCTGACTCTGGCCTTGTTTTAGTTACTTTTCTTGTCACTGAGACAAAATACGTTGTTGCAGTGTGGGACTGAAGCTGTACACAGGACAAAAAAAGTATTATTTGAGATGAGATTTAGTTCAGTCACTGAGAGGACCCAAACGGGTTGATTCCACAGGATTAGAAAAATAGCACTGAGCTGAGACCTCTGTGGCTATTAATTTGTTACTCAAGCTCATGAGAATAAAGACATACAAGAAAAAAGCATTTGCAAGATATTTTGTAAGAGTTTTTGTCTGAGAGTTGGGCTGGAATAGGATGGTTTTTACAAGACACATGTTGACCTAGTTTAAGCAATCTTTTTGGGGGCTTACGGGAAGAGTTTGATTCTCAAAGATGCACAAGATTTTGCATCAGAAAAACAACATTCATATATAATTTGCTCTTCATTTTTAGAGATGTTTCTAGAGTAAGTCTGCTGCTGGCATTTCGGAGGGGTCCCAAAGACTCATCTATCATCACTAATGCTGCAAATGTTTCAAGCACATGACATAATGAATGTACCAAGAGTCAAACCGAAAGAGTATGAGTTCTTCTAAGACCTCTGAAAACTCATGAAATCTCATGAAAGATATCTTAACTAGGAAGTCAACTATGTTGATGCATACCTACTGTCCAGGTAGGAGATGAAAGAGCCCATTACCAAGGCAGAAATTATAAAGATTGCCAACTAAAAGTAAAAAGAACATTTTATTATCCTACTTCTGTTGCTAGAGCAAAATATCTCAGTCTGGCTCCCTTATTAAGAAAGGAGATTTATTAAACTCTTGATTTTGGCGAGTTTAACAGGCCAAACACTGTTGTCAGCAACCTGGAGAGAATGCCCCGACTCTGTTACATCATAGTGGAGAAATGGAAATTGAACCAATCTTGTGCAAAAGAGGCCAAGAGCATAGGGTAGACTCTATTTATAATGACTCACTCTCAAGAGAGGTCACTAACTCCATGAGATGACAATTAATCCCTTCTGATACACTCATCACCTAAATATCTTGTATGAGTTTCTATCTCCTAAGTGTTCCATCGATTTACTTCCTCCACAGCAACCACCACTCTTTCAAAGTCATACTCCAAATTCAGTCCTTTTTCCCTATTTTCACAAATTTAAGCGAGTTATCTGGATTTATTCAGGTTATTGAAGGAGAAAGGTTTTATCCAAGCACAATGACACTGTTGCCAGTGTTTTCATCCCATCATGAAGTGTCTTTGATATTTAGGGATAAAGAACCTGCGAAAGAGTTGCAGCCAGTCTGAACATCACAGCCAACATGTCACATTCAGTATCTCATACTAGTCCTGATGAAGCTTGAGCTACATTCTTCAGGTTGAGTTGGAAAAACACTTGTGATTCTGATTAGGGGAGGACAAAAGAGCAGTTGGTAGGAACAAAATGTATGACATATTTGTTTTCCTGTACTATATGGTTAAATTAGTGATTGTAATTTTCTTTGCTTAGTTGTGTGTAGTTTTTACTGTTAAGTTTATTTAGCTTAGAACCTATATTTATAAAATCCATGAGCCACAGGTTTATTGGAATGTAGCAGATTGAGGTGTGAGAATTTTGATACTATGTGAAACAGTTTGAAAATCTGTGAATTTTTTTATTCAAAGTAAGAAGATATAGCATCAAAATGTGTATTTTTGAGCTAAAGCAAATTTCCCATAACACATTGATGAGACAGTGGAGAATAAAAAATAAAAGGTGTTGAAACCTTGGTTGTTCCATTCCTTTCAGTTTTTCTTTGTAAATCTGAAATAATTGTATCTAAATTTACTTACCTTTTTCATAAATGCAGGAAAACATAAACCTCATAATCTTTTTAAAGTAAATGTTTGCAATACAGTAACAGGGTTATGACTGGACCCTTGCTCTACAACCCTTATGACTCAACTTCTCTAATGCTGTGACATACTCTTTGTCTCTTATTTAATTTTCTTCTACATATCCCCCAAATATCTCTTTTTATAAAAATAAGCTTCTGTCCAAACTACTACACTTAAATAAACAATTTGAACAAAAATACAATAAAATGATGGAGATATTTAAATAATGAAGGGAAATAGGCAATTTCAAAGACATTAGGATTATTTATATTTGTAATGTTATGTAACCTGTCAAAACCAAAGTATCAAATTCACCATGTTGAACTGTGTAGTCAGTATCTCACTGGTAGAACACTTGCTTAGTTTATATGACACCCCGGGTTTGCTGACTAGGACTGTACAAAAGAATCAACCTGGACAAATTCTTCCCTGTAGAAAGTGAATCAAAGAAGCAGAGGTTATATAGGAATCTCAGTCTGGCTGATAATGGCAAGGACTACATCACATTGTTGTTCTCTGGCTAACTATATATCTGGACTCCACTCTCATTGTGTACAGTATCGCCATCTCAAAAACATCTAAGTAAGGTGCCGTTTCTCTATAATGTTTGCAGAGGGGATATTTGTTGCATGCATAGGCATTTTTTTGATAGTATAAATCCCAGTGGGATGCAAAAAAAAATGTGAACCTCAAAACCTTTATGAGAGGTATAGGGAGACCAACACTGGAGAATATGAGAGTTGTCACAGTAGAGTTAGTTTAATTTTTGTCAAGCCTCCAGACTGTATTTAATTATGGCTTATAGTAAATAATGTTCTCACCAACTGTGTAAAAATTTTCTTTTTCTTCATATGCACATTGAATGTATCTCTTCTTCATTTCATATATATATATATATATATATATATATATATATATACATATTAGCCTTCCTAACAGGTGTGCAATAAAATACCATTCTAGAGTCCATTTTCATTATTCTGATGGGTGGTGGCACTGACCACATGTTTGTATACCTGGTGGCCATTTTTATGTTTATTTCAGACCTATGTCTTATGAGTAATGATTTTCTAGCTATGAATGAACAGAGCTCTAAAATTTTAAAAATCAAAACATAAAAGAAAATAGTAAGAGGTTACCAATTCTTGAATAGTAAAACTCATTATAGTCTATTTCTGGTAAATTGAAAAATTGCACATGTATTAGCAAGGTTATTCAATAAAATTAAAAAAAAATAAATTTTAATTTCTTGGACCACATACACTTGTTTATTCCTAGGAGGTGCCTTATAGTAGATACCTCATTTTCCTCATATCTACTGAGAGGTCTGGAGCTCTAGGTCCTAGGATGCAATCCTTTTTGGTACCATGCTTGGTATTCCACTCTAGGGACTGTAGAAAGTGAGGGCTATATTTGGGGGCTGTTGAACTTCTTCAGTACCAAGAAACAAATCTAAGACTCACATAAGCCATGTGCTTTGTGAGGCATGAGACATAGGGAGCATACTGAGGTGCCTGTTTTCTCCTGTAAGTTCTCAGGTCACAAGTCTGCATGGGAAGGTCCTTGTGTAAAACCAGAGTCAAGGGGAAGACCCTGCCTGGTGCTGGGTGGGCTGCTCTCCTAATAGGGAGGTTCACTGAGCCTCTTCTTTGCTTTAAGGTATGTGAGGCTCAGACAAAATGAACTTAGTCTGCATGTAGTATTCCTCCACAAGGATTGAGCGAGGTGTTGGGTTTGTTTCGAGGTGAGTGACTTAGGAAGTTAGATGAAGGTTATCCCAAAATCTTCTGGATACCAAGAAGAGGATGTAGGCAATACTGACACTAGAACAGCGCAGTCTTTTTACAGACTAGCAGCTGCTGCCAACACTAGAGACCCTTGGCATCTGTGGCCAGATATTGTCTATTCTTACGTCTGTTATGCACACGAGGACCTTGATATATGAAGTGTGGTGTTGGGTTGATGAAGGATGAATTCAACCCAGGAGTGTTGAAGTTTCAAGGTGAAGTTCCTACGTGTGGACTGAAAAGATCACATCCTTCTCACGATCAAGTGTGCCCCTCAGTGGTCTCCCCACACACAAATCCTTGAGTGTTCCTGGTCCAGTGCTACCCATGTATAAAGCATCCTGCTCTGTCCATCCCATCCACAGAATGAGTAGCAGCATGTTATACAGAGGGAAATGCAATTACCACAGAGAGGAGAGTTTTTCCCTGCAAGGACTAAATATGAGGCCTTAAGGGCCAACCAATTGTAGTTTCATCCCAATAGGGAGCCAAATAGTGCAGTGGTCCAGGTGCCACAAATGGGAATGAGCTCCCAACTAAGGAAGTCAGATGGGGAGCACAGTGACATTTCTTCTAGTGACTTAGACAGATGTGGCTTTGGTCTGAGGCTTGTGCACTTAGATAAGCAGAGTGCACATCCTAAGTGCTACCAGGAGGTGACAAAAGAACTGTGTGCCATGAGGCTTTCAACTCCAGAACTCTAGGTCTGACAGAATCATCCTTACTCTCAACACACAAAGGATTGGACAGGCTGTGGCTCCCTCTGGCTGTCACCTCAGGACCAGAAAATATGAGGACATTTCTCTCAGGGGCGTGGCTTCCGGACAGCATAATAGAAACTCTCATGAATGGTACAGGTGAAGGTGAAGAGACTGAATAAGGAAAAGGGGAGTACTTATACACAATGGAGATTGCTGAATATCATGCAGGCTCTGGAAGTTCCAGGTCAAAACTGAGAAGCTCCAGTATGTGCTGGATGAATCAACTTGTTCTGAGGGAGAAAAGAGTTGTGAAAAAAACCAAAACAAAACACCACCAACACCAAAAGGAAAAAAAAAAAAACACTAGGAGCTACAGTTCAATATAAAAAAAGTGTCCTGTGCTAGGACAGTTGTCAAAGTGAAAATCCTAGACAACACATAAGACAACCATTTTTCCCAGAACAGAGGGAACATACAAAATGTGTTCTCAGTATTCAGTTCTAAGAAGCCAGCCTGAGCGTTCACAGGCTGATGTGCTCGTTTTTTCATGTATGAGTGGTCTCAGGCACCAAAATCATATAGGCTTATGGAGAGCCCCATAAAAAGCATATCTGTTTCCTAAAAGCCATTGAACTGGTAATAGTGAGTATTGGGAGAATCTTCCAAGAAAACAGTGCCCCATGCATATAGACACCTGAGCCTATTATAAGACCAAAGGAGCAGGGAAAGGTGACATTGTAAGGATCATTCATGTCATGCAATAACATTTATTGCAGGTGAGAAACTGTGTCATGGTAGGCAGCTTTAGATTAGCATGTCAAGGACGACAGTGTCAAGTATCAAGGATAATTTCCCAATAGCCAAGGAAACTATTCATCCCGTAACAGTGAAGGCAATGTTACCTTCTAGATTTCCTGCCTTTGAAAACTACAGGCAGTTGTAGTGTGGCCAGAAGTGAAAATGGAGCAACATCTTTAAAATTCTCAGAGTTGGAATCATTAATGTGACTTGATAAGTACTAAATAACAATGAGGAGAATACTAAGGGAGGCCTTAGATGAGCATCTAACCATAAAATGAGTTCCATAAAGTTCCATCGCCTTTCATCCCTGGGACTCTCTGGCAGAGGAATTCAGATGTACTATACCTTCACAACCATACCTGGATCTAACAGATTTAAAGGCCTTGGTATTAGTCTAAAATCCTCAGATAGTCTGGTAGTGGAGCTCAGATACTGCCTGTGTGCAAACTAAAGAGAATGACAAACCCAAGACAGTGGAACTACATAAATGACAGGAGTGACCGGACATGCCTAAAACTTTCTTTGATCTTGTGTTCTAAGGAAAGTTGGAATCTGAATCTGCTGTAATGGTTCATAGATCCTTAAAGAGGAGATTTCTGTTTGGGATGGGAACTCACAGTGAAGAGAATAAGAAATCTAGCAAATTCCCAAACAATAGCCACAGAAGTCCAATGAAGCTGCCCTTTTTTCAGGCCTGAGTGGCCCTATGCATAGATGTCAAGAAATGCATCTTGATTCCTCTTCAGGAAGCCTAGAAAAGTGAGGGTTTTCTATGATGGATTATCATGTGCAGGAATTCTAGGTCTTCCAAAAGTAAAACTGGAGACACTAAGTAAGAATCATAGGTAAAAGCAAATACCATAGGTTCTCTATTTGCTAGGCACAGTTTTGCACCTCTGGAGAAAAAAAACAATGTGACCTAACACAGCTACCCTTAAAACTTCCAAGTGTCAGGTGTGACCCACATTCTCTAACGTCTTTACATCTAGAGAGAGGTGAGCCTCAGTCCACCCTGTAGTCAAAATGCTCTTACAAGTGAGTACTGAAAGTGCCGCAGCATCAACCCTTAATATATGGAAGAAAAAATATTGGCTGTTTCTTGACGCTCAGCCCTCCATGTCCCAGAACAGTGTTAACAGCTCAAACTTCTTGCCATTTTTTTAATCAAGTCTAAAGAAGCTGAGAACCTATGTCTAATGCTGTAGCACCAGTCAGCAGAAATGAGTGGTCCATACTTTAGTTGCAGACAAGTTGAGGACTCTCTGTGAGAACTGACAGTCAGTGAGAGCAGGATAGAGACACCCATACAACACTCATTATTGCCACTGCCTCTCTGCAGGAGTGATGGAAAGAAAAATTTCCATCTATTTTTTTCATGTTATTTTAAATTGTTGGCTTCAAATGAGTACAGGAAAGAGGTACCAGGCCTGATAAGACTACCTTCAATGAACCTATATGCAAACTGAGAGGACCCTTGAGCACAGAGGGAGAACACACTGCCAGCTCTTATTGTTTTGATGGCAGCCCCACAGAAAGGAGCAGTCTAAGGCACTTCTTAAGTCCCTCCACTGCATTTCCAGGTGCCATGGGAAGAAGATAAAAACCCCAGTGGGCAGCTAGAGCTGTGGAGGGGTAGCTTCTTAGAAGCCAAAGCAGAATAATTTGACAGAAAACCCTCACAGGATGTCACTTTCCATCTCCCAGGTTCCAGAAACACCTGCTCTGCAGCTTATTGCTGTGCCTGCTGTTAGTGACCACAGCTATCACGGCCCAGGGAAAGAAGGGCACAGAAGAGTAAGCTCCATGTTCCTAAAATAATCCCAGGCTCCAGGCAAGGCTACTCATATGCAGAGTCCTAGCTTCCCTCTTGATACCCTATTCTGAGGACAGGAGGTATCCCAAGCTTTATGGAAGAAAGGTCAGAGGATTTTTGGAGAACTAAGGCTACATAAAAAATCTGAAAAAGGGATAGCCATATATAAGATCCTTTCTCTCCACCCTGGACATTACCAGACAGCTCATCACTGTGTGTTGCCCCCTTTTAATCAGAAGAATCCCAGGGTAGTTGAACTAATTATATGCTTCAAATTTGCAAAAGAAGGTGAGCCAGATCCTTATAGGAATCAGGGTAATTAATACAAATGAAAACTGGTGAAATTACTCCCCGGATAGAAACAGGAGATAGAATAGAATGACCTACACTTTTAGCCATGAGAAGACTAGGAATGTTGATCATGGGTATGAGATTTAATGGCATTCTTTTGTCAAGGACTATTTTCTGAAGTGGGAGCCATTGCATCTGCATGGGCAGGTATAAAAAGTCTTCCATTAGAGGCACAGAAAGGACCCTGAATTCGAACTGAGAGCCTCAATATTCTCCTAAAACAATAAGCACCACAGAGTTTGTAGAAATGCCTGCCACTGACAAGGGAGGTAGAATGAAGTGCACTTTGACCTCACCCAAGGATGTTCCAGAAAAAAGAGGCCATTGTGGACAGATGTTAAATGTACCACACCAAAAGGGAGGACACTCATGCAATGAGAACAGGTGACTTGGTAGACCTGAACATGAGCTAAAGGACCCCTGACTGCACAGAACAAGGGCATTCTGCAGAATTAGACTTGCTGTCTCTTCTCTCATTATCATTGTACACCAGGAAGGATTGGCCCGAAGTCTTAGGCGCAATTGCATTAGCTCACTGGTTGTTCATAAGAAGCGTAGATTTGAACAGATGTCATGGAAGTTCCCTGAGCAATAGTCGCAAGGAAATGTGCAGAGGAGTCTTCATAGAGCCACTTCCAGAGGTGTCTATGCTCTTTCATTCTTTCTCCTCCAGGTGCCTGTATCACCTGCTCTTTTGCCCACACTCCTGCTACCGTCATCATGCCTCTGAAAGAATAAGTTCTGTGGTACTGAGACACTCTGCCAAGTCCAAGTGACATCCTGGCCCTCCAAGACGATTAGTCTATTTCATGCAAAGAGAAAATATTGCCCCCTTCATCTTTTTTCATTTCAAGGTTTTGGCCCACAGATTTAGCTTTTTTGGTCACAAAGCCTTCCCAATATGTCTCAGAGAGCTAATTCCACTATTATGCCTACAGATCTTTCAAACCAATGACCAAATAAAGGGGTGATCTGCATATTTAAGAAAACACAACCCTCTGCTCTGCTCATGATGGCCAGCATGCAGGTACCCTTACTCATGCATGTATGTGAGTTGCAATACCCCACCAGCAAAGAAGATATGTTGAAGAATGTCAATAAAAATTTTCAGAATCACTTCACAGAAATCCTTAGAAGAACTTCTTTAAGAATAGAGGTCATATTCAGCATAGACATAAGGAAGTTGATTCTATCAAACATTTTTATGTCCTTGTGAGCAAAATGCATGTCTCCAACAATGAGATGCGGATTCACGGCTGGAAATTTCTCAAAACCAGTCTTCTAACGAACTGCCTAGGCTTCATTTTTATGGAGGGCAAATGTACCATTGCGGAGAATATCTGAAAAACCTGAATGATAGTGTAGGCTAGAAAAGACACATCATTTTCTGGGAGTCCAGGAACCTCATCAACAAGAACTTGTGAAGCTGAAATACCTGAAGTTTTGCCAAGTACCTGACCCTGATTCTGCACACTATGAAATTTTCTTGGGTGAAGGATGCCACACTGAGACCAGCAAGACTAAGTTCCTGGAGCTTTTGGCCAAGATCAGTGATACCATCCCAAGTATCTTCTAGTCCAGGTCTGAAGTTGCTTTGAGAGATGAGGAAGAGAGCACTCAAGCTACAGTTACACTCAGTGATAGCACTAATGCCCTAGCCAGTGAATATTCTGAGCCCATGACTAAAGGTCCTCTAACCCCTAGTGAATTTGGGAGATTTCCTTCACATTGTATTTGGAAAGGACAGATAGTGTCCCCCGTGGTAGAATGTGGCAAGGAGTGAAGGAACAATTCCTCTTGTGGTCCTATTTTAATAGGTAGTCTGCAGATTGATCTGTATTTTTGTTGTGTTTCCAAAGTTCTTATTAGTTAACTTTATAATCTAAGCTTAAGAACAGTATTGATCACACTTATTTAGCAGGTTAAAAGGAAGAGTTGTTTTGTTTGTTTGTTTTGGAATATAAATGGTGAAAAATCACAACTTCTTTACAGATCCAGTGCAAATTTATGCAAAATTGGAATTCATTTCCTTTAGAATGTGAAAGATGTGTAGTAAAATATGGAATTGAGAAATCATCCAAGGATAAAATGGTCAACATTTTGCTTCCCAAATTATTTCTCTCTATGCCATACAATTTAAAAAATGAATTACTGCTTTTCTCTTGCTTATTCAAGAATTAGGACATAATTATAGTGAATTAGAAGTCCATGCTCGCCAATTATTTATTCCCTAAACATTAATCGAACATTTGCTTTGGGGAGGGTTCATGCTTGTAATGAGAGGTAGAAGAAAAAGAAGATTTAGAAACTGACCATGGGATTATGAGGTCCATAGTTACCTGACATACAAAGAAAATGGTTATATACACTGTAAGGTAGTAAAGATAATGGAAATGAGGAGCTAAGAAGGAAGGAAGGTATTTTGAAATGAGAAGCAGTCAAGTTTAAATTACCTGATCAAGGTAGGAAACTCAAAATCCTTCAGCGAGAGCTAAGCTAGGTGAGGCGCCTCAGTGCACAATCAGGAGTTTTATGCAGGTGACCTGCAGTGAGTTTCAAGGTAGTAAGTTAGATATCCTTAAGTCACAGGAGTATGTACAGAAGGCCCTGTACAACACTGTACTCTTTGGCCCAGCCTGGGATCCTAGTTTTACCCCATTAAAAGTACATTCTGTCAAATTTACCATGTGTGTGATTTGGCTTACTCTAGTCAACGTCTATATTTTGTGTGGTGGTTAAATAAATGAAAATGTGAGCGGTTTACATGAAAGAGCAGCTGAGCAGGATTATGGGTTTGGGTATTTCAAATAATTTTTGTATGGTTTATGTTGCATCTACGGAGGAAATTTCTGGTATTGATTGCCTTATTATGTAAGAGGAAATATTGATTCGCTTTCATGCTAAACAACATTATATTTAATAAGGCATTTTGTGTTACAAAATTGCAAAATCTCTGAAATTCTCTGTGTTAAAAATTAATCCCAGTGTAGTGGATTGAAACATCAAGAAATAAATTAATTATAAGCATTGTCACCTTATTAAAAAGGCAGCCACATTGCACATACTGCATGATACACATTTGGTCATGTCTCTTCAGACACATTTTATCATACCCACTCCACAGAAGAAAAGTGTGAGATTCACAGAATATAACAGTGGGCCCATTATTAAACAGTTGGTAAGTGACAGGGCAGGGACAATACTCTAATTTTGAATTAGAATAAAGTCACCGCTCTTCCATGCTTTCCAGTCTGAATCTGATTATGTATGTCTTAATTAAGTTTTCATCACAGTACTTCTGATTTTTATCTCGTGTGATAAGAATTTTATTTTAGAGTTAGGTATAGCCATCTGGTAAAGACATAGGGAGATAGAAAGGAGAAAAGAATGAAAAAAAGGTCAAGAATGTATGTCTATCCCAAAAGGATTTTAGTCATTAGCTATGAAAGACACATATTAATAATTTTAAAAGTATTTATGGATTACAATATATAACCAGAATGATAAAAATAGGGAAGTGATTAAAATGTGTGCATTGAGAAAAGAAAGGCAGAATATATTGTGACAACATCATTATCTATATATGCGAATTCAAAAAACTTTTAAAAATTATGGGCTTAAGTTTAGTCATTCTAGATGCCCCTTTTCCTTTAAAATCTAGACATCCCCTTTATTTTAAATCTTTTAGAATAGAAATACATGATGTTATTTCTGGCATTTCAAGGACAGAAGTAGACGAATGTCTATCTTTTTGCTTACCACACAATTTTCTTGAGTTTCTGCCTTTTGACATACCTTCCCCATTTTAGACAAGGACAAATTCTCTGCATGATTCATTGTACAGAGGAACTGATCAAGGGATTTTAAGAATGTGAAGCACATCTTTATGTAAGGAGCAAGTGTCAAGATAAATATTCCCATCGGAAGAGCTCCTGCATGTAGAGGAGCTGCTTGCCAGGTAGAGTGGTCAGCCTGAAGTTCTCCTTTTTTCTTGAAGTCATTCAGAATGTTCTTTGTCTTATGCTAATGATACTATCCTCAGTATTCAAGTGTCTGTCTCTGATACATATCAAGTTGAGGACCCTAAATGAAGAGAGAGGGAAATATGTGCCCATAGCAGTGTCCCACAGACTCCTGACCCTAGTCTTATCCCACACATTTCCCAAAATCAACCAGGCAGGATGTGGTTGTTCCTCATTTATATAGTGGAGTTCTCAGGAAGATGGAGAGCTTGGTCAGAGGTGTGCTGACTCAGACTCATAGAGGGAAAATTCTTAAAGTTTTCTAGGAACAGAGTAAATATCCCTAGGAGTATTGAAGCATTATTTCTCTAGGAGTAGAGATCCCACTGAATCAACCCTATGATTAGACTTGAGAGTCTGACTTGAGCACCAGCGTATCCTTCGCAAGAGGTTTCAAGAAATGAAGAACTTGGTCCACATTCATTGACGCAACTCTGGCACAGGGAGGAAAGTCTGACTCTCTTAACAATCAGAACTAGGATCCTTAGTTAGGATCCTCAGTGGAAAAATTTGTCCTAAAACAGCCATCTGTCTGCCTAAAATGTCACTCATGGGAGACTACATCAAGTGTGGCCATATAAGACCATTTTCATTTCCTCCTGTTGGACTCTGGAAAGTGCAGGTCTTCATGTGAAGAAATAGGGGAGGCCTGTTGCCTAAAATGAGTTAAATTAGGGAAACTGAGGGAAGACTGAAGAGACAGTCAAACTCTGAATAGAGACAAAAACAAAGCTTGGCCCCTGCCACTTATCATATGAAATAAAGGACAGCAAGTGAGGCTGAGGAATCACCATACATTTTTAAGTTAATTTCATTTCTGAAATTATACCAAAAATATGAAGAGTTCTTTTATGCACCGTATATGCACACATGCACAACCTTTTCATAACAACATCCCACACTTGAGTGGTGTACTATATACAAGTCATGAGCTTATATTGCATATCATTATAAAGGAATTGTATACTTTACACTAGTTACAGTTCATTCTAGTTTGTGTTGAATTCTGATGTATTTTCCCAAATGCATGATGACATATGTTCACTATTACAGAATGATGTGAGATTGTTTCAATGCCCTAAAATCTTCTTTGACCACCTCTTTATCTGTCTCTTGCCTTTAATCCTGGAAAGTCACTGATTTCTCTTACAGGTTCCATAGTTATGACTTTCTTCTACATGCACAGAGATTATTTGGTATGAACTTTTTTCAGATTTCCTCTTTCTCTTAGAAATATGCATCTATATCACACCATGTAGATTCATGACTAGAGAGGCAATTTACTTGCATTGCTGAAAACTGTTCCATGTCTGGCTATACCACAGGCTACTGATCTATTTCAATACTACAGGGCATCTTGAATGCTGCCCAGTTTCAGTAACTATGAATAAAGCTGCCACCAATACATGGGTTCAGGTTTCTGTGCAGATGATTTTAAGAAAACTGCATAAATATTGAAGAAAGCAATTTCTGAATCACATGATAAAACTGTGTATAGTTTTATAAGAAACATCCAAAGTGTCTTCGTACATGGTTTGCCATTTTGCATGAAAATCAGCAGTTGATGAGAGTTTCACTGGCACTACGGCCAGGTGACTGCATTAACTGGCACCTGCATTATCTGGGCCGCTCTCTCACCTTACTCATGCCCACTGTACCTGACCACAGTCTTGTTACCAAGGATGAAGTCAAAGTGTGTGTTCCAGTGCCAGGTCCAAGGTAAAATCCAGTGTCTCAAAATTGCTCAACATTTTGTAGGAAAAGAAAAACGAGTCTTCCTCATCCTCCTGTCAGTCTTTTGGGGTGCTCACACAGCACACCTCAGGCTGGTACCCTCTAGGATATTTTGAAAACCCAGTCGCCAACAGCATTTGCTTTGATCCACGGTTTGAATTTTAGCCATTCGAATAGCTGCACAGTGGTATCTTGATGGTGTTTGTTTTGAAATTCCTTAAAGATATGTGAGGTTTAGCAACCTCTCATGTGTTTACATAACATTTGTGCATGTTCTTTGATGATGTGTCTGTTCAGTTATTTTCCATTTTGTTAACGGAATAGGTTGTTTCCTAGCAGTAAGGGTTATTTTCTGTATGTTAGGATTATATGTAATCATTTCTAAAATATGTCTTTGGAAAACATTCTCTCCCAGTCTATGGGATATTTTCTCATTCTCTTCAAAATGCCTCTATCATAGAAAAGTTTTAAGTCACTGAAGTCTCACTTGTGACGTATTTCTTTCGTGGGTCCCTGTAACATTTTCCATAAGGTATAGAGATGAGATCACTAATCTGAAGGTGCTGTCATCAGCTGGGAGGAAAGAGACACCACCAGCCTGCACAGGGGCCAGGTGAGGACCCTGAGTAAGGACCTAGGACTGGAGGAGACCCTGACAAAATACTCTACTGAGCTATCAGAACAGATATTCCTTGGCACAACTGGTTCACCGAGGCACCCCTGTACTTTTCTTGTCCAGGGCTTAGGGAACTTTGAAGTGTCAACCTCAGAGCACCAATGGGAGAAGGCCCAGGTCTTTCCAAGTGTTGACATGAGAAAGCTGAAGGAAAACATAAATGAATTTGTTCACTGCAGAGCAAAAGTTACCTCACAGCAATTAAAACTGTTAGGGCTAATATTTTTTTCCCTCTGCTTTGCAAAGAAAGATTTTATCAATCTGTTGTTACTTTGACAAAGCATCATCTAACTTAAAATCATCCTCTTACTTTTTAGACTGGGAAAGTAAACTGGATTTTACTTGAAAATATTTTAAACTTATTTTGATGTAGTTTTGCACTATATAAAAATTACACTCAATGTGAGAAGTCAGTACATGTGTGTAAAACATCTTAATTCTTTTTAAATCACTTTATACATTACCTCCCTTCCTAGAATTTTTCGTAAAGCACAAATACACGGAAGAATGTAAAGCAAAAGCTGTGTTGATAAAGGTGAAAAAATCTCATTGCAAAAAGATCAACAAGAAGAAAACTGAAACAAAGTTGTAGCATATAATGATTCAAGAAAAAATGATCATATTATTGTAAAAATCAGTTTGCAGAAGATTGATTTACCAAGAGCATCACAATGATATACTTTAAGAGAGAAACGTTTCCCTGCTTTATAATGAATATTTCTAATGTTTTTCTGTGTGCGGTACCTTTAAGGACTTGCTCCTGATGCTGGCCGTGGAGAACCTGGACATCTGTAACCGGATATGGATCATGTGCACTTCCGTTGTTAAGGGCGGGACCGCAGCCGGTGAGCGCCATGATAAGCACCACGTCCAGCTTTCTGTAGCTCAAGGTGAGTTTCTAGGGTTGGTCTGGGGTCAAATTCGGGTTCCTCAATGTGAGCGGAAGAGATTCTTCCTCTCGTAGTCAAAGCGGCTCCAGGCTGGTTTAGGGTGGTTCCCGACATATTTCGAAAACTCCGAGGCAGGGACGGACGGGACGACAATTTCGAAGTTCGGCAGTGCAAATGAGGGTTCAGCTAGGCTCTGCTTCAGAGTGCAAAATAGGAAGGGCTGTGGATGCAGCTCATGGCCAAGACTGGGTTCAAATCCACTGTGTGGAGAAAGAAATACTGCGGGGGTGGGGTGTCTGCCCATCGAGAGGCGCCTCCCGCCCTGATGAGGGTGTGGGTGGAGATTTTCTTAGAAAGACTCACGGAGGAGACAGCCATGCTCTAAGGAAGCAGCCTGATTCTGCATGTGGAAGAGACCTAGGCCTTATCGCTTTCTTTCTTTTTTCTATTTTCGTTGATTTTCATAGTGAAGATCGAATCCAAGGCAGTGCCTCTGGATTCCATCCTCAGACTTTTTTGTGTGTTTTTATTATTTTTTTTTCTTTTTTTGACAAAGGGCCTCACTGTGTAGTTCAGGCTAGCTTTGAATTCACGATGTAGAGCAGGCTTGCTTCGAACTCACAGCGATCCTCCTGCCTCAGCCTCCTAAGTGCTGGGATTGCACACATGCGCCACCTAGCCAAGTTTTATTTTGTATTTTGAGACGAGGTCTCTCCAGTTCCTTAAAGTACGCAGCCTGGGCTAAAAATGGCCACGGTCTAAAGGAATTGAGGGCCTATACCTTGGTTCCACTACTTTTGTTAGTAATAGGGGGACCATGGTAGCGTCTACAAGTCAAAGTGACCTCTTCTTACCACCTACATTGGTCACAGAAAGAGAAGGTTCCTGTCCTTGTAGACTGGACCTACTTAAATGGAGATACCCAGGCCATAGCAAGAAGAATGATATAGTACTTTGTATTAGGGTACCTGTACCAGAAAGAAGGGGAACACCTTTGAGCACTACCATTATTGTGAGTCCTAGACTTGTTGACATGCTGAGGCAGTCACAACTGCCAGGACAGTTTTAGCTTCAGAAAGCACAGGGCAAGGCTGTTGGTTTGGGATTTTCCATGATTGTTGTGTGTGTGTGTGTGTGTGTGTGTGTGTGTGTGTGTGTTCAGCTAAGAAAGTAATTTCCCAGGTAATTTTTTTGGTTTTTTTGTTTTGAGACAAGATCTCACTCAGTTCCTTAGTGGCTCCACTGAAGTACAACTTGCAGTCCTCCTGTTTCAACCTTGTTATATTTTTCTGCCCTACAGGAGGTGAGCATTTTAGGCTAATGTTGTGGCCACCAAGGATCACAAGGAGGTTTGGTGCCAAGCCTATGTGGGGCCAGCATAGGGGTCTTCATGCCCACTGATCCCGACAGAAAGAACCTTCAGAATTCTCAGCAGTGTTTGTTGCTTAGCAGAGCAAAAGAATGAAGATTCTGTTAAGTTTCTTCTCTAGGTACCAAGAAGCTCCAAGTTGTCAGTCTCAGAGTAGCAACAGGGAGTGACCCTGCTAATACAAGGAATGACTGTGATTATCTAGAAAAAATAGAGTCTCAGGCAACCAAAGACAGGAGGCTTGACTGCCAGACTGCCCGTGCCTCCTGTCACCCCTAGATAGACCAAGGCAGGACCAACAAGGTGCAAAGTAAGACTCACTCACCCTCAAGATTTAATAGGACCTATCATCTGTGGGATCTTAGAGGACAAAAAGAGTAAGAGAACAGATACCTGTGTATTCCCACACCACCATCATGGAAATCTGTAACGGAGCTATGTGTAAAGTCACTGTTGTCTGTCCCTTCTCACCCTCCTAGCTGCAGTGAGAGTTTCTCACTCTCCTGGCTGCAGGTGTCGAGTCTCCTGGATCGCATCTGCATTTTTGCCTACTGTTTGGGATCATAGCCAGTGTACCCTCTGACAGAAGAGTAATCTTCGTGCTGGTGAAGAGCCCCACCAGGCCAAGGTGAGACCCAGACTCTCAGAGATGCTCAGGTCACTTTCTCACAGGCTGTCCAGCATTGTGGTAATGTGGCGCTCTCCTTGCATCCCCAGTGAACGTCGCCATTGCATCTTCTGCTTTCTATTCTCTCTCTGCTCACCCCAGTCCCATGTGGGCATACATGGTCCCACACTGTCCTCCTACCCACCCATCTAGTCTCTGTTTTCATCACAGTTGTGGCTATTCTATCCTCAACGCAGGATCCTCATTTGCAGTTTTCACAGGCCTTTTGTTCTTGCTGATCCCAATCCCTGCCTCTCCCCAATTTCTAGCCCTGTTTCAAACCGTCCTGTGAGATAGGGACTTCGGCAACACTTTTTACCTGGTAGCATGTTAGTATGTGAGAACTTGGAGGATTACGATTTTCTGTTAATCCGTGTTACCTCCTTTTGAAGATGTTAGTTCATGTGAATGCGTGTAATCCTTCATGTAAGCAGCCTGGGTAGCTCCACTTTGATCTGTTGCCTTTGCTCCCCAGCATACCATGTAATCCTCTTAAATAATGCTTTTTACTTTGTTCCATCTCAACCAAATCTATTAAAGATGTGTAGCTTCCTTCCTGTTAATATGACACAATTAAGATGCTGTTATAGGAGTTTTAACTTTAAAAAATAGAGAAGAATAATTTGTGTCTGGGGTTCCCAGTCGCACATGCAATCCCTGTGTGTTCATATATTGGATGAAGAAACTTTTTTGAAACTTGATATGTTCATCTGGTTATCAGGTTCTCAGAAAGTAAGGAGAACAACCTGGTCATACCTGTAAGTACACAGAATACTCAGGTATACAGGAAAACAGTAGTGCACTTCCATTTCTTCCCTCTTATTCTGTGGGATATTATCAAGTATTTTATTTCAACAATAGTCTTTAAATTTTTTTTTGTGGCACTGGGGATTGAATCAAGAAGGCTACACCTCTGGAACTTTTAAGTTTTTTTTTTTAATTTTGGGATAGTCTCTGGCTAAATTGCCCAATACAGCCTTGAACTTACACTTCTCTTGCTTCAACATCCCAAGCCATTGACAACTATATGTGTGCTATATTGAATTTCTGTTGATGGTGTATCCTTCCAGGTTTTATATTTTTTTAAAAACAGCTCTACTTCTCATTTGTTTCTGAATATGTATTTACTGGATATCATTTTCTAGATTAACATTTTTTCTGTATCAATAATTCATAGGTATTAGCATGATCTTCTGTCTTGCATTGTTTATAAAAGAATAATCTCCTTTCATCTTAATATTTGTTATTCAGGTGCGTCTTTTTTTGCATTTACTGTAAAGTTTCTCTTTGTCACATCGTCTAAGCAATTTGACTACAAACTACGTTATAGTTTTCTTTATATGTATTTTTTTGTACTTGTGATCTCTTTTAGCATCTTGGAAATACGAATTTATAGTTCTCATTCAATTTATGATGGATATAGGTCTAGTCCAGTGGTGGCAAACCCATAACACATGTGACACAGCCTGCTTTTTTATTATCATTGAAAGCTTAAAAAACTTTGCCATTACTGCTCTAGTGTGTTTTTGACATATCCCAGAGATTACTATCATTCATTCCTGGGATGCTCAGTATCTTAAAAACTTCGGTTTGTGTATTTGAACTTTTTTGTCACTGTTGTTGTTTCTGATGTAATGCAAGAACTGGTCCCTATTATTCCATATAGTCTGGTCTAGAATAAGATTTTGAGATTAAATTACAATGTTCGTTTGTTTGTTTTGGTACCAGGGATCAAACTCATGACCTCGCACTTGCCAGGCAGGTGCTTATGCCAGTGAGCTAAATCCCCAGCCATAAAGTACATTTTTAAACTTTATACTTTTTTGGTAAAGTTTAGGTTATGATTTGGCTATGTAATAGTAAAGACATAACAATATTCTAAAGATTTATCAGCTCTTAGCGTTGTCTGTAATTTGTCACTTCTTTTTCATTCTTATGCCATTTCAGTGGTTCAGGCTCTTGTTGGCTCATCTCTGGCAATATTTGACTCCTGGTTTTCATATTTTCAGAATGTCTACATTTAATCCATTGCAACAGATGGCAAACAGCAGGAAGGCTAACATCTCTAGATTGGAGACAGGATATGAAACAGACATTAACTTAGCTACTTAAGGTTCTGTGGGTGTGGATATGGAAGACACTTGCCAAATCTAAACTTAGTGGCCCACCAGAATTACTTCCTGTCTAAATGAACTATCAGTTCATTTCTCAATCTGTGAAATAAATACCATCTTTGAGAGATAGAAGAAATATTTAGGTCTAGTGTTCTTTTAGTTTTGCTGCTCTTCATATTTTGTCGTGTGGAGTACTGATTCAAGCCCTTGAGTTAGTAGTGAAATAATAGAAAATGTATGATCTCAACCCTGATTCCTGCCAAACTTTGTGCAATGATCTCATATATATGGTTATGTTGTGAGAAACAAGTTTTTATACTATACTATACCATACAGTTTGGAAATTCTTTTCAAATTTAGTGATATATAGCCTTTGTTTCTAGAATTTCTAACAAGATTACCAAATTCTTCAAATGCAGATGGTGGGATGAATGGAGTTTGTATAATCTCTAGAGAATATGTGATGCATTTCCTGAAGTTCTTAAAACTTATTAAGCAATTGGCACATCTAGTAATGGGATATAAAAGGAAATATATTTTATTAGCTCTTTACTCTAATTTTGAAATGAAGATTGTTCATCTAAGAAATTAATATTCAGTACCCTCTATGTGCCTTCTCTATAAACTGCTTTCTGTCAAAGTGCAAAATTTTATTTGATGCATTGTCTTTTTTAGTGAGATTCCTTCAGATGTTCAGAATATGGTCTAGAGCTTAGTGTATCCAGTACCAAAGCCATAAGCGAGGTGCTTATAAAACATCTGAAGTGTTGTTATTCTTTCCTGAAATGTACTGTAATAATAAAGTATATTTCCTGGGCCAGATACCTCATAAAAAGATAATATGTGTAAAATATTTCATAAGTAACGTATATGATCAAAATTATTTTTACGTTTTTTCTTTTTCTAATGTGGCCAGTAGGTAGATTAAGATGATAAGTATAGCTTGTTCTATATTTCCCTTGGAAGTTTTTGGGCTAGACCGTGCTTGTCTCACATATTATAGCCTAATTTTTTTCAAAGAACAGTAAGACAGTAATGTTTTCACTGTCAAGATTATCAAGACACTGTCAATATTATCAAGACATTTTTAGCACCAGTAACAGAGATTCAGTAAAGAAGGTAACTCTTTGTCCAACAGTCTCAACACTGAGGAATCCCCCTCTGGGTCTAAATCTTTATGATGTAATTATCCAAATTATCCTCCAAATTGCAAAGCTTCAAAACATGAAAAATTTACTGTGCTTGCAAGAATTAATTATGTAAGGAGGGAATGGAGGAAACATGCAGATAAAGGAGTTTTTAATACAAAAATATTTTAGGTACAACTACACTATAGATACAGGAATGAATATCATTCTTTCATCTGTAATATGAAAGATTTTTAAGTAACGATATCTAAGACTAGCGAAAGGATAAATTGAGCTTATCACTATGTATAAAGAGCCTTTGAAAAATATCCTTCACAGTTTTTCAGACCACAGTGCTTTTGGAAATTTAGGTTAAGAAAATAGCAAGAAGTACAAAGAAAGATCAGTACATGAGGACCATTGTGCTAACCAAGCATTAACCACAGTCAAGGACTCTGGGAAAAACATGGCAGGTAGGGACCTGCCGCTGACAGGCACATCTGTAGAGCTATGTAGATCATTCCTTGTTGACAGAAATAATTAGGGGACACACTGACAGTACCATGATTCCTGCTTGGCCAAGAAAGATAACTATTACCTTAATCTGCTTGCTAATGTAGATATTGGTCCATTTCTTGGGATAAGGTGAAGATATCAGGGAAAATTTAGATAGCATGTGTAAAAGATGAATTTACACCAACACATATATCAGTAATCAGGTAGATACTATTTTTAGTGATTGAAATACACAGTGATAGGTTGAATTACGAGCCCAAGACTTTCATGCTTCTCTGTACCTCAATTCTTCCCATAGCCATGTCATGAGCAGATTGTACTTCCACATTTATACCTTTGGATTTGGTGATGGGGCTTGGCTTTGGCCAATTATGAGTGAACCAAAGGTTTACAGTTTTTTTCCACATTGAGCTGCACTTGAACACTTTCGCTATTACCACCAGAAAAAGTTGCTAGCAGTCTTCTGATCTGAGCCCATCTATAGTATGAACCAAAGCAACAATAGCTGATACACAGATCGTGACCACACATGGTTGTTATGTTAACTTTCTGAGTTTGTGGCTATTCAGTAGGCAAGAGAAGTAAACTAATAAAAGCATTAAGATCTAGCAGTGCTCATGCCATTTATATCTTAGCTATATTATGTTTTTGTTTGTTTTTCATTGGAAGCAAATACTATATTTTAAACATTTTTAAATGGTAAGAAAAGCAAATCTTAAAAGCCTTTGGGCAATTCGATTTTAGGCGTTATGGACACCATAAGATAGAAAAAGTTAGAAATTATTTACAAACAGTAGTTAAATGATGTTTCATTTTGCCAATGAAATGTGGAAATTAAAAATAAAGCCACAGTGTATCGCTCTCCTGTTAGCAGATGTCATGGTTTCAATGAGTGTTTTTTTTTTTTTCAGTTCTGATGTTGACGATTAATACTGATTCTGTGGTATTTGATGGGTGGAAATTTAGGTGCATAAGATTTGATAAAGTCATCATGATGAGGCCTCCATGACTCTATTTTGGAGGCTTTATAAGAACAGACAGAGGGAAGGAGAGACGGTGGGAGAGAGAGGGAGGGAGTGAGGGAGAGAGAGACACACAGAGACAGACACACAGAGAGACAGAGAGAGACAGAGACAGAGAGAGTTGGAAGCCAGAGGATTCACAAACATGTATGTTCCAGGTCTCTGGCCATGTGATGCCCTGTGCTACCTCAGGATTCTACCAGCAAGAATGCCATCACCAAATGTGCTGCGTAGCCTTCCAGTTAAAACTGTAAGACCAAAGAAATCACTTGTGTCCACAAACTCCTCAGTTTCACAGTGTTGTGTTTTAGCATCAGTAAATCCTCTAACAAGCATGTTAACATAAAAAGTATATCAGTATATAAATTCATCATAACTCATGGTTTTTATACGGTTCATTGGGCTTATTTATTCTAGATATGGTAGAGACACAAATGCATTATAGTAAGTCCTTGACTTAGGAACATTCAAGCTGCGAACTTTCACAGATACACTACATAAGATTCACAGGTGTACTGTGTAAGATTCATTTGTCAGATTACTAATGAGTCCAGTCTATGAATGTTCTCTCAGAATGGAATACATTTGTAAGTCAGGGACTTACTTCACTTAGAAATGGGACTCCTGTTGCAGATATTTGCTGTTTGTATCTAGACTCTACTATTTCCATACAAGTAAAGTTTGGTAAATTACTTAAATTTTCAGTGATTTAAAGCAAGATAATTCAATAAATATTTCTATCTTCAATGTTTCAAGTCAAAATATAAGACACATACACTATTGTTTAGATGTGTTAAAATGTCAGTTACCAGTTCAAGCTAACTTTTAATTGTATTGACCTGATGAGCACATTTCCTAGCTTGATCCATAGGATAATGCAGATTCTCCACCAAACTGATATAACTGAAAACTCCTAACATATTTGGAACTGTTGGGTCAATTTTCCATATCACAGTCTTCTGTAAGGTCTCTTTTCTGGACCTGTGGTATATGTGGCACTGCTGTGATTATTCTCTCCTTTGGTGAGAATGCTGCTGCCTTCACTTTAGTGTTAGTCAAGAATAAAGTAGTTATGTTAGGCTGAAAATGTGATCCCAAAATGCCAGAGATTTTTGGCTTTTTTTTTTTTGAAACAGAGTCTCGCTGTGTAGTTCAGGCTGGCCTTGAACTCACTATGTAGCCCAGACTGGTATTGAACTCACAGTGATCCACCTGCCACAGCCTCCCGAATTCTGGGGTTACAGGCATGCACCACCACTCCCAGTAAATACAAGTATTTTAACACAAGGGCTTATTTTCATCTTGCCTTTACCTGTTAAATGTGTACCAGCAATGGCAGGGATTTAAGGATTTGTTACAGATTGTCACTGTGGAACTCAGGTTGACCATAATGCATTTCCCATTTCTTTAGTTAGAAATAATCATATATACCTGTCTAGGTATAGGGGATGTAAAATACAGTGTTTTCTATATGACAAAGGGGAACACTATGAAGCTGGATTTGGAGAGCACTGCATGGTCTCTACCATAGTTCTGAACACACACTTTGTCCTAGTTCTTCTTGTATTCATCAGACTTTTCTCCTTCTCAGTAGATTTCTCTTTCTCAACTCACCTGTTGAGAAAATTGCATTCTACAAATATACATATTCAAGTTCTTAATCTCTCCTGTCCACGTCTATACCCAGACAACTTTATCAAATCCTACACTTCCAAAAACTACTTGATTTTGACTTCAAGATGTAGTATCTCCTCTTTTAAAAAAGAATAAAACCAAACCAAACCAAACAGAATAAAGCTAATCAGAACAGAACAATGAAAGTGATACAGGTCTTCAAAACAAAATAGGAAATCAGTAATGGGTACCATAATGTCTCTTGTTTTCCTCAAAATAGCTGTCCATACCATCAAATATAATAAAATCAAAAGAAAACTGAACAAAACCAATCAAAACTAAAGAATGAAAGTGTTACAGGACTTCAAAACAAGATAATAGGAAATCAACAATGGCTACCATAATACATTCCATTATCATCAAAATAGCTGCCCTTACCATCAGGCACAGTAAAATGAAATGGAACAAGACAAAGTAAAACCAAACCTAACAAAACCATGAAAACAAAATAGGAATTCAAAACAAGATAATAGGAAATTAACAATGCAATGTTTACCATCTTCTCTTTTTAGACATTTCCTCCCCTATCACTTTCATACTATCATAATATCTGTTGTACATTTTGGATCCCAATAACTCCTTCAGTTTTTTTTTTTTTTGGTACCAGGGATTGAACTCACACTTGTCAAGCAGGTGCTTATGCCACTGAGCTAAATCCCCACCCCCTCCTTGAGTTTTTAAAACTAGGAAATAACACGATGTTCACCAATATGAGTCCAAACCATTTCATCCATGAGCATGATCTCAAGTTACATGCATTTACCTTCAGGAGCCTCGAGATTATCCTTCTTTATAGCTGATTGGCTTTCCATTGTATGAAAATACTATATCTTTTTTATGCATTCTGTGGTTGATAGGCAAGCTATCCCTGCTTTTTTCTGGTTTGCTATGACATGGAACATTGTTTTCTCTCCTTTGACTTTTGGTCTGTGGATTTTCTTTTGAGATAAATGTGTTTCTTGTTTACATCATATTGATCTATCTTGTTTCTTGATCTACTCTCCCTGTTTTTGTTTTTATTGGTGAATAGAGGCCGGCCATCTACACTAATGGTTACAACTGGCATGCATTGGCTCGTCTCTGGCATGCTGTTCTCCTGCTGTTGGCCCCACATTCTTCCTCTTTGTTTAACTGCCTGCCCTATTTGGAGATCCTCCTCTGCTGCTGTTCCTGGAATGATTTTCATCTTTATCTCTCTAGAATATCTTTTAGTGCTCTTTGTAGGATTGGTTTGGTGATAATGGATTCCTTCATTTGCTCTTTATCATGGAAACATCTTATTTTTCCATCAATTTTGAAAGATAATTTTGCTAGGTACGTCAGTCTAGGTTGGAGGTTGTTTTCTTTCAGGATTTGAAACACTCACTCCAAGCTCTTTTTGACTTGATGGTCTGTGTTGAGAAGTCTGCTTTGATTTGGATTGGTTTCCCTTTATAGGTGATCTGTTTCCTTACTCTAATAGCCTTTAATATTCTTTTCTTGTGCTAAATTCCTTGGATCTTGATTATTATGTTTGGATGTAGATTTATTTTGGTTATGGCTAGTTGGAGTTCTATATGCCTCAGTTATTTGTATGTCCAGTCCTTTTCCCATGCTTGGGATGTTCTCTGCTAATACTTCTGTAAATAGACTCTTTATGTCATTTGTATTGACTCTTGCTTTTTCATTGACATCTATTACTCTTAAATTATTTTTCTTTGTGTCATCTTGCAGCCATTGAATTGTTATTTCCTGGTTCCTCAGTATTTTTAAGAGATCATTTTTTTTATGATCGCTAGCCTCAATCCTGTCTTCAAGGTCTAAAAGTTTATTTTCAGTCTCTTTCAAGTGGTTTTGCCAGCTTTCTATTGAGTTTTTAATTTCCTGGTTATCTCTTTAAATCTGTACCATGCATAGTAATCCCTTCATATAATGTTCATTCAAGGTTTCCATCATTTTCCTGTGCTGTTCTTTTTTATCTATGTCTTCTTTAGATACGCTCATTTCTTTCATTATGTTTGTGATTTCTTCTTTTATTTGAGATATTATTTCTGATTTGATTACTTTTACAGCCTCATGAAGTTGTTTCTTTACTTCAGTTGCTATCCTTTCAGAGATTTCAGGTCTGTGACTTCCATTTTCTTCCATGTCTTTATCTCCCCGACTTGTTTTGTGTGGGCTGGAGGTCTGAGATTGTGTTTTGCTCCTTCGTCTTGACATTTGCCTGAGTTCCTTCCTACAAGCCAGTTCCCAGGCACTTCTCACATTGGCTGCCCCTCCACAGTGTAGGTGAATGGACCAGGCACCTGGGTTTCTCTGAATGCAGGATCCCTGGGAGGCAGTGGGGTGTCAAGCAAGCCTCCCCAGACCTGTGCATCTACACCAAGGATACCCTGATGGCCATTGGTGTGCTGCTTCTTCTCTCAGCCTGTGTGGCTACACAGGGACCACCCCTGATAGTGACAGGTGCACAAGGGTGTGTCTGCTGGTTCTCCTGGCCTGTGCTGGCTGCACACAGGATGCAAGTGCCTCTGATGGTCTGTGGGCGCATGGGGCATATCTGGCTGTTTCTCCCTGCCTTTGCTAGTTACCCTGAGGGAAGCAAGCATCTGGATGGTGTCAGGTGTGCAGGGTGAGTCTGGCTGTTTCTCCCTGCTCGTGCTGTCTGCCTGCAGGAGGCAAGCCTTCTGATGGTGGCAGTTGCACAGGGGCCAGTCTGGCTGTTTCATAGTATCTCAAATCCAGTTCTGCATGTAAAATCTCAAGGCTGTTTCCAGTATAATTAATTAAAAACTATTTCACACTCAACGTGAAAAAAATAAAGAAAATTTTCTCCAAACTTTCTATCATTTCTTTTAGTATTTCCTGTGCCACTTAGTGACAACCTCAGGTTTCCAAGTCTAGATAATTCCCTATCATCACTACTCTAAATTATAATTTCAGATGTCCCCTTAAGACTATCATGCCCCATCATTTAGTTAAACATCAAGGATGTTGTATAATGTTGGATGGGACTGGGAAGTGGTTAAGATGTGCTTGTCATTAAACCACCAGATTCTGAGTAAAGCACATCACTCTCCAACCATATAGGTGGTCTCCTGCAATCAGTTAAATGTACCACAGAGCAAAGACTGAGATTTTAGGCAGTAGGAATTCAGCCTGAAGTGGTCAGTGTTGGAACCCAGCCTGATTTTCTAGCTTGTCTCTCCAGCACTGCAGATTTCAGACTTGAAACTGCAAATATTGTTAATCGAAATTTTCACATAGTAGCCAGGGGTCTTATGAATTCCAGATTTGACAGACCCAATAAATAATAGAAAATTCTTATAGGAATTCTAATAGAAAAATTCTTATAGGAAAAGTCATATTGCCACTAATCTCCCTCAAAATACTGCCACTGTCATCGAACACATGCAGTTATTAAAAGGACATTCTTTGTGCTGTCATGGATGTTTGATGTCATGACTGAATTCAAAACATTTGTTTTCCATAGTCATTTTGATGCTTGTGAAACACCTCAAGACTCCAGATCCATTGGATAAGGCGGATACTGGCACGCCTTAATGTTTTCATTTCTTTGCTTTTACACTGTAAGGCAATGGGTTACCACATTCATTGTATTTTTATTGTGTCTCATAAAAGCAGGGAATAAAGTTTTCTGGATTTCACTGTCTTCATATAGTGACAAAAATGATGAGATATGTGTGTTTGAAATGAGGGGGAGTATTTTGATGGGAAAGCAATAGCAATATGTCCTACTGTAAACTTTTTTTAAAATTTCAACATTCTCCATGTATTTTGATCAACACTTTTAGCTTAGTGTGACCCATGTGGTGTTTTTCCATCAGGCAGTCTCACAGAGGAAAAGGCCTTAAGTCAAGTAGATTTCATGTCATGGAGCAAAGTGTCTTAGGTGATAGCAGAGTTATATGGAGGATTCTAAGTGCTATTGAAAGACTGTCCCAAAATAGCAATGTTCACAGGGCACAACCCCAGTTGTCAGGCCTGGGAATTTCAAAAGAAAGGGTGCCATGTGGGTCTTGTCCAAGTTTCCCCTGTAGGGAAGTATCTGAGTTGTTTTGCTTTGGTGACTGTGTGGATCTTGTCAGAGGTAAGAATCCCTAGCTGTAGTAAATATACTGGTGAGAACCTAGAGAACTGTGATTAGAAAATGAAGTGGTCCCATAGAAATTTCTCCTGGCTTTAGCCCAGGGATACCTTGGCATCAGTTGTGTGGATGTGCTTACTGATCTCCTTTCCATGGGCAAGGTTAAGGCCTGCATCTAAAAGGCACTGTGTGCTCTTGATGATGGTGAATTGCTAGCTCTTGTCTTGAGATTAGTTTCCTGATTTGTACTTAGGATATCATTCTTCATTCATTACACCTTGAAGTGATGATGGGAGGTCAAAATGAAGCTTTCAACCTGAGTTTTGCCTGAAAAGTATTGGTGAAAAGAGTACTATGATATAAATAAGTACCCAAGATTCAGCAGATGGAGGAGAAGTGGGTCCTAAGGGAGTCATATGTAAGGCTCTAAGTGCTAATGAGATGATCATCCTCCGAAACAGGTGACAATAAAGAGCAATACTAGTACACTCCTTTCTAGTCTCTCCTCCAGCAGATTTGATATTTCTGTTTTAATATTTATATCTTTCATTAATCTTGATTTGAGTTTAGTTCATAGTGAGAGATGTGGGTCTAGTTTTATTCTTTGGAATATGGAAAGTCAGTTTTCTTAGCACCATTTATTAAAGAGGCTATCTTTCTTCTAGTGAATGTGCTTGACAACTTTGCCAAAGATAAGGTGGCTGAGGGCATTTGAAATTGTTTCTGCACCTTCTAATTTGTTTCATTTATCCTCAGTTTTTTTGCTGGTACCATCCTGTGTTTATCGTGGTAGCTTATTAGTATAATTTCAAGTCAGGGATTGAGATGCCTCTTGCCTTGCTTTTTTGTTCCTATTTTAGCTATCTAGATCTCTTGTGGTTGCAGATAAATTTTAGAATTGTTTTCTCTAATTCTTTGAGGTATTCTGTTGGTATTTTGATTGTGATTGCATTAAATCTGTGTAATAATTTTGGAAGTATCACCATTTTTGCTGTGTTGGTTCTTCCTACCCAAGAGTAAGAGATAGCTTTCCATTTTCTAATATGTTATTCTATCTCCTTTTTAAGAGTACTATAGTTTTCAGTGTAAAAGTCTTTTACTTCTTTTGTTAGCTTGATTCCTAAGAATTTCATTTTTGGGGGATATTATTGTGAAAGATGTGCTCTCTCAGTCAGTTTGTTGTTTGCGTACAGGAATATTATTAAATTTTGAGTGTGGACTATCCAGATGCACTGGTGAATTTGGTTACTAAATCTAGACATTTTTGTGGACTATTTGGGCTCTTCTATGTAGAGTATCATGTCATTTGCAAATAGTGATAATTTAACTTTTCCTTTCCTACCCTTATTCCATTTGTTTCTGTCTCTTACCTAATTGCTCTAATGTTTTCAGAACTGTATTGAATATGAGAGGTTAAGGTTGACATCCTTATCTTGTTCCTAATTTTAGAGTGAAAATTTTTAGTTTTTGACCATTTAGTATGATGTTGGCTGTTGGTTTGCCATAGATGACTTTTATCATATTGAAATAACGACTGTCTATTCCAATTTTCTATAAGGTTTTTTTATGAATTATTGTTGGACTTTGTGAAATGCATTTTCTGTGTCTATTGAGATGATTATGTGGTTTTGTCCTTGGTTCTGTTGATGTGGTGTATTATATTTATTGATCTGTGTACACTAAATCATCTCTGCATCCCTAGGTTGAATCTTACTAGGTCATAGTATATAATATATAATGATTTGCTGTATTCTTTTTGCTGTATCTTATCAAGAATTTTTGTGTCTATGCTCATTAGAGATATTGGTCTATAGTTCTCTTTTTTGGTTGGATCCGTTTTTTGGTTTTAACAGGGTAATGCTTCTTTCCACGAGTGACTTTGGGAGCACTGCTTCCCTTTCAATTTCATTAAAGTGTTTGAGGAGTAATGGCATTAAATCATTTCTAAATTTCTTCTAGAATTCAGCAGCACATCCATCAGGACTTGGGTTTTTCTTTGTTGGTAAATTTTTAATTGCATCTTCAATTTCACTGAATGATATTGGCTTATTGAGAATTTCTATATATTTTTGATTCAGCGTTGTGAATTCATATGTGTCTATGAGTCTCTTCCTTCTGTGTTTTCCATCTTATTAGGGTACAGGTTCTGAAAGCAGGTATTTGTGATGTTCAGGACCTTTGCAGAATCCATTGTAATTTCATCCTTTTCATTCCTAATTGCATTGATTTGAGTCTTTTCTTTCCTTTTTTATTTTTTTGGTAAGTTCGGCTGAGGGTTTATCAATTTTGTTTTATCTTTCAAAAACCCAACTCTTTGATTCATTGATTCTATATATTGTGTTGTTAGTCTCAGTTGCATTAATTTCAGCTCTTATCATAAAAATTTCCTGCTTCATACAAGCTTTGGGCTTGACGTTTTTTTTTGAAAGTTTGAAGTTCAACATTAGGTCATTTATTTGAGCTCACTCTATTTTCCTGATGTGAGAATTTGCCACTGTAAGTTTCCCTCATAGGTTTGCTTTTGTTCTGTCCAATGAGTTCTGGTATGTTGTATTGATATTATCATTTAATTGTAGAAACTCTCTAATTTCTTCTTTAATTTTATCTGTGACCCATTGGTTGTTCAAGAGGGTGCTGTTTAATTTTTATCCTCATGCAGTTTTTGTGGTTTCTTTTGCTGTTGATTTACAGTTTCATTGCCCTGTGTTTTCATGCTGTGCACAGGATATTTTCAACTCCTTTGCACTTACTTAAGCACTTTCCATAAGCTAGTTTGGAGTCTATTTTGGATAACGTCTCATGTGTAGCTGAGAAGATTGTGTGTTCTGATGTTTTATGCTGAAATATTCTGTAGATATCCACTAAGTACATTTGTTCACGGTTTTGATTCAGTTCTGATATTACTTTGTTGTTATTTTGTTTAGTTGATCTATCTGTTTTTGATAGTGGGGTATTGAGATCCCTCAGTACGGTTGTGTTAGTGATTATTTGATTTTTATCATCCTTTAATATTTGTTTTATAGTTGGGTGTGCTAGTGTTTGGTGCATACATATTTATTATGATAATCTCTCTTCCTTTTGGAGTTTTTCCTGAATAAGTATATAGTGACCTTCTGTGTCTCTTTTGATCAATCTTGGCTTGAAGTTCACTTTTCAAATAGGATAGCCAATCCTGCTTTTCTCCTGGCTCCTGTTGCATGAGGTACTGTTTTTTATCCTTTGACTTTCAATCTATGAATTACTTTTTAAATTAAATGTGTTTCTTGTGTGCAACATATGATTGGATCTTGAGTCTTGATCCATTCTGCCAGTTTCCTCCTTCCTTCCTTCCTTCCTTCCTTCCTTCCTTCCTTCCTTCCTTCCTTCCCTTCCTTCCTTCCTCCCTTCTTTCTTTGTTTCTCTTTTTTTGTACTGGGACTTGAACTCAGGAAATTGCATTTGCCAGGCAGGCACTTATGCCACTGAGCGATGTCCTCAGCATCGTTTCTTTTGATTGGTGAATTGAGACCATTTACATTGATGTTTATAACTGGCATATATTATATTGTCCTTGTCATATTATTTTTCTGTTTTTGGTTCCCTGTCTTTCCCCTTTGTTTCTTTGTCTTGCCTGGTGAATTATTTGTATTCATGTTCTTGGAATTTTAGCCTTGATCGTTTGTTTCTAAAATATCCTTCAGAACATTCTGAGAGCTGATTTGGTGGTCAAGAAATTCTTCAGTTTTTTTTGTCTTGGAAATATCTTATTTCTCTATCAATTTTGAAAGACAGTTTTGCAGGGTATACCAATGTAGGTTGGAGGCTGTTTGCTTTCAGCACCTGAAATACTTCATGCCAATCTCTCCTTGAGTTAAGGGTTTGTGTTAAGAAGTTTTCTGTGATTATGATGGACTTACCTTTGTAGGTGATTTGTTTCTTTTCTCTACTAGTTTTTACTATTCTGTTCATGTGCTGAATTTCTGGAATCTTGATTACCGTATTTTTGGTGTAGATTTATTTTGGTTATGGCTAATTGGAGTACTATATGACTCACTTATCTGTCAGTCTTTTTCCATGGTTGGGAAATTTTTTGCCATTACTTCTGTGAGCAGTTTTTTATGTTGCTTGCAGAGTCTCCTGTATTTTCATTGACCCTGATCAACCTTAAATTACTGTTCTTTACATCATCTAGCAGATGCTAGATTCATTTTTCATTGTCTCTTGCTGTTTTTAATTAATCTTTCTTTTCATGATCGCTAACTGCAATCCTGTCTTCTAATATCTGATATTCTGCCCTCATCTTTTTTCATTTGGCTGCATATACTTTCAGCAGAATTTTTAATCTCCTGCATATCTGTTTGAATCTGTTTCATGGATTTCATTCCTTTCCTGTGTTGGGCATTCATGGATTTCATCATTTTTCTAAGCTCCTGTATTTTTTTTAATGTGTGTCTACTCTAGTTTCCTGAGAAAATTCTTATTTTGTTTGTCATCTATTTCTTTCACCTGAGAGAGTAATTCTGATCTGATTTTCTCTATAGCCTCATTCTTGTTTTATTTTCTTCTGCTCGCATTTCAGAAAATTCAGGCTAGTGACTTCCAATTTCCTCTATCTCATTGTCCACTGGATTTGTCCTAGTTGGGCTGGAGGTCTAGGGTTACATTTTGCTTCTGTGTGTTGTCATATTTTATATATTTGAAGTTTGATTTGTTTTCTTTGTTGGTGTTTGTAAATTTCTTGTGGTAGATGGCTTTATCACTAGTATCGAGGCTCACTTAGGCAAGATCTATTCCTCAGCATTGTGTTCTAGGCATAGCTGGCTCTTGGAATTTGTGTCTGTTCCAATATCCTGCCTTCCCAATTTATTAGGAATGAGAAGCTACTATCTATTTGGCTCAACCCCCAGTCCTTTGATATTGGATTATAATGATGATTATGATCCCAAACACTCAAAATGTCATCATACAAAGAAGAACAACTGATTACAACAGATACGACACCCTGGGTAAAGTAGTTCATAAGCAATTGCAGTAGCATCAAACATAGCTTAGAAACTAATAAACTGTGACAAACATTATTTTGGTACTTTTAGTCATAGGAGCAAGATCTACAGCTATATAACAACGTGCAACAGAAAACAGAAACTTGTATTTTGTGAATTTTTCCTTAATAGAGTGATACTGGCCTGTGGGTGGTGAATTTAAAAGGGATAAGGGGAAAAAGAGATAAATGAAGAGAAATGTAGTACAAGCAAGGCTAAAGGAAAAAGGACAATCATAAAATCTTTGTGAAACTCGAGAAAAGGCCAAGGGAGAAATAATGAAGACAAAAGGTAAAAAAATATTCAAGTGAACCAGAAAGACAAGAGACAGTGTTCATTGACATGAAAATATCAAAAACTCAGGAAACAAAGGACAAAGGTGAGGACAGAGAAGTAAAAAAGGATGACTAAAACAAAACAAACAACAAAGGTAAAATCCTAAACCACCCAAAAAGTGAAAAAAAAGATAGTAAAAAGAAAACAAAACAAGAAACAGCAGTAAATAAATAAACAAAATTCTTCTCATACCCACAGTTCTATTGTAGGTTACAAGTCAGAGCCCTGATCTGTGCTGGATAGCCACACCAAGTCTTCAGCAGCATTAGACCTTTGTGCAGTGCTGATCTTGGCTTCTGGATGTGGAGGCTGTGGCCAGAGTCTTTAGCCAGCAACTTTCTGTATGTTCCTCTGTGTTCCACTCATTTACCCTTACCCTGTTTGTCTCTGATTTGCTCTCACTTGCTGTGGTGCCCTCAGACAGAGACAACCTGAGGTTGATTCCAGTCTTGTGTACAATCAGTCCCTCCTGGCCATTACAACCCCTCCTCTGTTCCACTCCACTTTGTCTTTCTCTTCTGATGCCACTGGGAGCAGGATGGGGGAGCACTGTTGGCTGATTCACTGCCCCTGCTCTTTCCTCTTTCATGGTGCTGAGAGCAGGGCAGGAGGATGCTGACTTTCCACTCATTGTTCCACCATGACTTAAATCAGCTTAAATCCTGCATCCCTCTCTCATGCAGCTGGGAGCAGGGCAGGAGGGTTGGTGCTGTTCTACTCATTGCCTTCGCCACCACCCCTGCAGTCGCTAACCTTGTTTTAGTTAGTTTCCAGTTAACCTTTATGACAAATGACAAAAAGAAGAAAGAAAAAAAAGAAAGAAAAGAAAAGAGAAATGAAAAGAAAAGAAAAGAAAAGAAAAAAAGCTGTTGACACTTCTGAGAGGAAGCAGCTTCCTAGTTACCCACCCCTGTGTGTGCTGGCAAAATTTGCAGCCAGGCTGAAACATTCTGTTTGGAGGAAGACAAAATGAGCATTATATCCCACATGTATCTTGGGTGGCTTGAGTTTGCCATGCTATTACTATTGTAGTACATCAGTTTTTGGGGAACTTCCCAGAATGGCAATACCTGCTCTGTGCATAGATAGGGTTCCCACAGTCAGCACTGTGGACTGCTTCACCATTGTATGAAGTCCTTTATCTGTATTTTGTTTGATCTACAAGGCTCTCATTTCGGATTGATTTTGGCATCAGGATGTATGTCTCTCCCTTTCTTACAATTACCTTTGTTTTTAGATGATTTTCTCTGAGGAACTCCAACATGGCTCCTCTACAATTCAGCCATGTTGGACACCCATACACATATTATCAATACCATAGTTTTTTATGGCATTCATTAATGTTGTGAGGACCAGCAGCATGGGCTGTTCTACCAGGTGATATCTGCCCCCAAAGGAAGGACCATGAGTTAGAACTGAGGATGTCAATATACCTGTGTCTATGAAGCCTCCATCAAATTCTTTGACCTAGTCCCTTCTGGCAAGGGTGACAGATGGAAGCTACTTAAATACCTCTAAGGTCCTGTAAGGAAAGGAGAACATTGCTTGGAGTTGTGAAACTTACTGAAATACATAGGAATTGGTGGAGGCACTTCTACCATGGGATTTTATTGTCTGTAATATGAGTAGAGATGACTTTCTGTCCTAGAGAAGGGGCACTCCAAGATGGAGACATGCTACTTCTATTCCCACCATCAGTGCACTCAAGACAAACTGTCCAACAGGAGAATAAGATATAATTTAATAATTTCCATCAAGTTTTGAGAGGACAGGCTGATCAGAGAAAAGAGAAAGGGACTATATTCAATGATATTAGGATTATTTATATTTGCAATGTTTTATCACCTCAAAAAGCCAAGTGTTTCCATATTCATCATGTTGAACTGTGTATTTGGTATCCCAGTGGTAGAACAGACATCTAGTTTGCATGAAGCCCTGGGGTTGATCACCTGTACCACAAATAATAATAACAACAACAACAATAATAACCTTGTACTAACTTCTCCCTGTAAAAGGTAAATCAATGTTAAATAAGTTATATAAAAATGTCTGTCTGACTGACAAAGGAAAGGAATATATCATGTTATTTATTCTCTGATCACCCACATATCTGGGGTCCTCTACCTTTGTGTACAGCTTCATCATCTCAAACCACTTCCAGGGATGCTGCCCATTCTTTACAATGTTTGCAGAAGGAAAACTACACTACATGTTGTATGCATAGGTATCTCTTTTACAGTATTCATCCCGGTGGGATGCAACATAAATCTTGTGAACCTTAATATCGTTATGGGAAAAGTAGGGAGGTCAACACTCCAGAATATGAGATATGTCACAAGGAGACCCATCAAGAGCATTCCCAGAATATCTTTAATATCTTTAACTTTTCATTGACTATCACTCCAAAGTAAATTTGGAACTAGATGATAGATTTATCAATTTAGCAACTCCACTCCTTGTTTCTGTTCCAATTTCTCAACAAGTCACAATTGTGGCAGAGATTGCTTCTTTGCAGAACTTGAGGGAGAAAACTGGTCAATTTTATGCAAGGACTAAGAATTTCTCAAAATTCTTTAATGAAGAGTAGTCCAGGTGAGGCTTCCTTTGAATGATTGAGAAAAGAATCACGACAGATGTCAGAGTTATCCAGAACCTTAGAGAAAGTGACCTCAGTTCAGTAGAGGGAAGGATATCAAACTGTGATAGATGTGAATGTGAGGATCAAAAATGAGAAATGAGAGATCTGAGACAGATCATCAGATCCTGTAGTATCCTGATTTAGCTGTTTTATTCTTGAAGGTCCTGAAAAGAATGTGATCACAGGAAGACCTTCAGAGTTTGAACATGGAATTATCAGGAAGGCAAGAACTTCATTTGAAAGGAAAAGAGTTCAGAAAAGTGCCGTGCAGAGTTGCAAGATTGGTTATCTCTTTAGGTGAATATCTGAATGTGTTATAAATATAGCCTCCATTCAGACAAGAATCCATCAAAGAATGCCTCAAGAATTGCCCCTATTTTGTCTTTCTAAGAAGTTAGTCTGATTTCTATGTGAAAAAAAACTGGTGGGCCTGAAGTCCTCTGTCAATGAGTTTAGCATCAGTTTACCTAAGGAACAGACCTAGAATCAAACAGCGACCAAAAAGAAAAATTCAAGTGCTATGAGAGGACACTCACTCTCATAAAAGGTCATTATAGTAAAGATTGCCTGTCAGAGCCACCAGACTAAAGGACCTATTTATACGTTGAGGTCTCAGAATGCAGACTACCAGCCTATGGTGGGCAGTTCGCTAGTCAAACAGAAGAAGGACTTTGAGTAAAACCTGGGTAAAGGTGAAGACCCTGCTTAATACTGAGCTGACCTACGTACAAATATGGAGGCTCACAAAGTCATGTCCCTGCTCTGAGTCTAGTGATGTTCTAGTAGGGGGAACCTGTGGGTATGCATGGATTTCGCCCTCAGTGAGTGAGGAAAATGTATACTTGGATTAGATACTGTGTGGTATCAAGGCTAGGACCTAGGGAGTACTGAATGACTCTAGAAGAGTACAGCCCCTTTAAGGACTTGCCCCTGATAATGGCCCTGGAGACCCTGAATCTGTGGCCAGATGTGGATCATCCGTACTTCCGTTCTTCCATTGTTTAGGGCTGTACCGCGGCTGGTCTGCGCCATGAGAGACGTGGCATCCGGCTTCCTGTAGCTCAAGGTGAGTTCCTAGGGTATGGGGTCAAATTCAGGTTCCTCGATGTGAACAGAAGAGATTCTTCCTTTCATAGAGCCGCTCCAGACTGGTTTGGGTTGGTTCGCGACTAATCCTTGAAACTCAGAGGCAGAAACGGGACTGCGGTTTCGACGTCAGGCAGCAAAAACATGTATTTAGCGAAGCTCTGCTTCAGAATGCAGAATAGGAAGGGCTGTGGATAAAACTCTGGGTTTTTTTTTTTTTTTTGACAAAGGGCCACACTGTGTAATTCAGGCTAGTCTTAAACTCACGATGTAGGCCATGCTGGCTTTGAACTCACAAAGATCCTCCTGCCTCAGCCTCCCAAGTGCTCGGGAGAAGCTCAGGATGAAGACTGTGGATTTAAACCCACTTTGTGAAGAAGAAATGGTGCTTGGGGGTAGGGCAGGTTCTGTCCATCAAGCAGCGCCCCCCACCATGAGCGTGTGGGCAGAAATTTTCCTCGAAAGACTCATGGAGCAAACAGCCATTCTCTAAGGAAGCAGCTTGATTCTGCATGTGGAAGAGACCTAGGCCTTACCCTTTTCTTTTCTATTTTCATTTATTTCCATAGTGGAGACTGAACCCAAGATCACCCCCCTGAATTCCATCTTCAGACTTTTTTATTTTGTATTTTGAAAAAGATCTCCTCAGTTCCTTAAAGTGCCCAGTCTGGGCTGGAAATTGCAATGGTCCAAAGGAACTGAGGTCTATATCTGAGTTCCACATATTTTGTTAGTAAAAGGAAGAATATGGTAGAGTCTACAACTGGAGATTACCTCTCCTTACCATGTACATTGGTCAAGAAAGAGGAGGACCGTGTCCTACTATGTTAAGTGTAATTAAACTGAGGTAAACAGGCCATAGCAAGAAGAATGACCAGATATTTAGTGATGAGGGTACTTGCACCAGAAAGAACATCACCTTTGAACACCACCAAAACTGAGAGTCCTAGACAGGTTGATATGCTGAGGTAGTCACAGGGCTGTCTGGTTGTGCTTCTCATTTATTTCTCTGTTTTTGTGTGTGCACTTTTGTTTGTTTTATTTGTTGTTGGCTTGGAGAATTTACCTTGAGCCATCACAAGAAAATAAAACCTTCTGTGGAGTCAAAGTAAAGTGCTTCAGGAGGACTGAGCCAAAAAGCATGCTACTTTCAGAATTCTTAGCAGAGTAGTAGACTGAAGATCATATAAGTTTCTTCTGTGAGTGCCAAGCTTATGTGGAACCAGCATAGGGACCTTCATGTGCACTGAGCCTAAGACAGATAGAACCTTTAGAATTCTCAGCAGTGTCTGTCACTTAGCAGAGCACTAGATGGAAGATTCCATCAAGTTTCTTCTACAGGTACCAAGAGGCTTCAAGTTGTCAATCTCAGAGTAGCAACAGGGAGTGACCCTGCTAATACAAGGAATGACTGTGATTATCTAGAAGAAATAGAGTCTCAGGCAACCAAAGACAGGAGGCCTGACTGCCAGACTGCCCGTGCCTCCTGTCACCCCTAGATAGACCAAGGCAGGACCAACAAGGTGCAAAGTAAGACTCCCTCACCCTCAAGATTTAATAGGACCTATCATCTGTGGGATCTTAGAGGACAAAAAGAGTAAGAGAACAGATACCTGTGTATTCCCACACCACCATCATAGAAATCAGTAGTGGAGCTATGTTTAAAGTCACTGTTATCTGTCCTTTCCGATGGTGCTCACAGTTTCTCACTCTCCTGGCTGCAGGTATCCCAGTCTCCTGGAACGCGTCTGCATTCCTGCCTACTGTTTGGGAGCATAGGCAGTGTACCCTGTGACTGAAGAGTAATCTTCGTGCTGGTGAAGAACGCCACCAGGCCAAGGTGAGACCCAGACTCGCAGATGCTCAGGTCACTTTCTCACAGGCTGTCCAGCACTGTGGTAATGTGGTGCTCTCCCTGCATCCCCAGTGAACCTCTCTATTACATCTTTTGCTTTCTATTCTCTCTCTACTCACCCCAGTCCCCTGTGGGCATACATGGGCGCACAGTGCCCTCTTACCCACCCATCTAGTCTCTATTTTCAGCACAGTTGTGGCTATTCTGTCCTCAACACAGGGTCCTCATTTATAGTTTTCACAGGCCTTTTGTTCTTGCTGATCCCAATCCCTGCCTCTCCCCAATTTCTAGCCCTGTTTCAAACCGTCCTGTGAGATAGGGACTTCGGCAATACTTTCTACTTGGTAGCATGTTAGTATGTGAGAACTTGGAGGATTGCAGTTTACTGGTGACCCGTATTTCCTCCTTTTGAAGATCTTAGTTCATGTCAATGTGTGTAATCCTTCATGTAAGCAGCCTGACTAGCTCTGCTTTGTTCTGCTGCCTCTGTTCCCCAACATGCCATGTAATCCTCTTAAATAATGCTTTTCACTTTGTTCCATCTCAACCAAATCTATTAAACATGTGTGACTTCCTTCCCGTCAATGTGACAGAGTCAAAATGTTGTGAGAGGCGTTCTTACTTTAAAAAAAATAGAGGAATGATTTGTATCTGGTGTTCAGTCGCACCTGCAGCCCCTGTGTGTTCACGTATTAGATGATGAAAGTTTTTATCAAACCTGAGATGTAATGAAGAGGTTCACTGGATTTATGTTCATCTGGTTACCAAGTTCTCAGACAATAAAGAGAACAATCTGGTCTTACCTGTCAGGACACAGAATGCTCAGACATACAGGAAACAGGAATGCATTTCCATTTCTTCCCTCTCATTCTTAGGTTATTTATCAATTGGTTTACTTTAACATATATTCCTTAACATTTTCCTGGTATTGAGGATTGAACCCAGGAAGTTATCTCGACATAAGTTTTTTTTTTTGGGGTGGGGGAGGTTTACAGGATCGAATTTGGATGAGTTGCCCAGTTTGGCCATGAATTTAAATTCTTCCTGCGTCCACTTCCCAAGCTTTCCACAGGTCTAGAATATTTGTTACAGTGAAGCTTGTTGATGGTGAATCCTTGCACTTTTAATATTTTGAAACAAAACAGTTTTTTGTTTCTGAAGATATATTCACTGGATATAGTATTACAGATTAAGCTTTTTTTTTGTCTTTGAGACCCAGCCTTGTTATGTAGTTCAGGCTCTCCTTAAACTCACTTTGTAGGCCAGGCTGACCTGGAACTCACAGAAATCCCCCTGCCTCAGCCTCTTGAGTGCATGCTTCCTAACACCTAGTTTACATTAAGCTTTTTTTCTGTTTCAATAATTTATAGGTATAAGATCCTTCTACCTTGTGCTGTTTTTAGAAGAAAAATCAACGTTTCTTCCTTTGATGTGTCTTTCATAAACATATTCTGAAGAGATTCTGTCTTACAACACCTAAGTCATTTGACTAAAATGTGTCTTACAATTGTATTTGCATTTCTTTTAAGAGGGCTTTTTAATGTTTTAGGTCCTTGAATTTATAGTCCTCATTCAATTTGGGGTGAGTATACATCTAATATTTTTCTCCCCATATTCCAGAGATCACTGTCTTTGCTTACTGAATGTCCAATAACTTAAACACTTTGTTTTGTGTATTTGTTACTGGTGTTATTTCTAATGTAATAGGTATACTGGTCCCTGTTACTCCATGTAGACTGGAAGCACAAGTTCTTCTACACTGAGTCTTTGAGATTAAAGTACATTTTCAAACTTTATATTTATATGAAGTTTAATTTACATTTTGGCCACAGCATATATAGTCAGGAAATAACAATATTCTAAAGAATTAACAACTCTTAAAAGTTGATGTTTGTAAATTGCCCCTTCTTTTTTATTCCTATGCTATCTCAGTGGTTCAAGTCCTTGCTGGCTGATCTCCTGCAATATTTGACTCCTGATTTTCACTTTTTAAGATTGTCTCCACTTAATCTATTGCAACAGATGGCAAATGGCAGGAAGGCTAACATCACTAGAATGGAGACTGGATAAGAAACAGTCATTAACTTGGCTTCTTAAAGCTCCGTGGGTGTGGATATGAAAGACGCTTGCCAAATCTAAACTCAGTGGCCCACCAGATTTAATTCCTGTCGAAATGAACTATCAGTTTATTTCTTAATCTGTGAAATAATTGTCATCTCTTAGAGATAAAAGGAAGCAATTGCATCTAATGTTCTTTTCATTCTGCCACTCTTCATAGTTCATTGTGTGGAACACTGATTTAAATTCTTAAAATATTAGTAAAATAACAGAAAATGTAGTGTCTCACCCCAGGTTTCTACCAAACTTCTTTGTGCAATGGTGTCATACATAAGAATATTTTAATGCAAACAAGTTTTTATCCCATGCTACACTATATAGTTAGGAAATGATGTCTTTTTAAATTTAGTGGTGTGTACTTTACTTCTATAATTTCTGACAAGATTTTCAAGTTATTCAAATGTGGAGCAGGAAATGAAATTTTTATAATATGTGTTGAAAATTTTTGATGATCTTCTGGTGTTCAAAAATTACTCAGCAAATAGCACACCTCATAATGTTACATAAAAGGAAATATATGTTATGCAGTACTTTATCCTTATTACTTTCCAAATGAGGATTATTCATTCAAAAATATATATTCAGTACCAAATGTGTGCCTTCTGTATGACTCTATAAAAAAGTATGCATTCTGTAAATATACAAAATTGTAATTCAAACATTGTGTTTTTTTAATGAGATGCCTTTAGATATTCAGAGGATGATCTAGAGCTTAGGGAATCCAGTACTGAGACCACAAGTGAAGTGCTTATTAAACACTTAAAGTGTAGTTATTCTGAGCTGAAATATTGTCTAAGTGTAAAGTACATTTACTGTGTCACATACCCTATAAAAAGGATAAGTGTCTAAAATCTCTCACAAGTAACATATATGATTAAAGTTATTTTTACATGTTTCTCCTTTTTTAATTAGACTGGTAGATAGTTTAATATTTTAAGTGTAGCCTACACTATATTTTCCTTGGAAGTTTCTGATCTAAAACTTGTTTGTCCCTCAAACTGCAGGCTATTTTTTCTCAAAGAACAATAAGAGAATCATTTTTATGACATTTATAATTATCAAAATATTTCTAGCTCTAGTAAGCAGTAATTGAGTTGAGAAGGCAATTCTTTCTCCATCAACCTTGTCATCAGCACCCCTAGTTCTAAATCTTTATGATGTAATTTATTCAAATAATCCTCCAATTTGCAAAGTTCCTAGTGCCAGAAAATTTATTATGTGTGCCTGAATTAATTAATGAAGAAGGGAATGAAGGAAAGATGCAAAGAAAGGAGTTTTTAATACAAAAGTATGTTTAGGTATAACTACATTAACAAATATAGGAATAAGTATCATTCTTTCATCTGTAATTTGAAAGATTTTTAAATAATGATATCTAAGACTATGGAAAGGATAAATTGAGCTTGTCACTATATACAAAGAGCTTTTGAAAAATATCCTTCACAACTTTTCAGACCACAGTGCTTTTGGAAATTTAGGTTAAGGAAATAGCAAGAGGTACAAACTGAGATCAGTACATAAGGACAACTGTGCTGACCAAGCATTAACCACAATGAAGGACTCTGGGAAAACCATGGCAAGTAGGGACCTGCTGCTGACAGGCACATCTGTAGAGCTATGTAGATCATGCCTTGTTAACAGAAATAACTAGGGGGCACATTGAATGTGTCATTATTCCTGCTTGGCTGGGAAAGATAACTATTACCTTAATTTACATTCTACTGTAGATATTGGTCCATTTCTTGGGATAAAATGATGATATCAGCGAAAATTTAGATAGCATGTGTAAAAGATGAATTTAAACCAACACATATATCAATAATCAGGTAGATACTATTTTTAGTGGTTGAAATACACAGTGTTAGGTTGAATTATGAACCCAAGACTTTCACCCTTCTCTGTACCTCAGTTCTTCTTGTAGTCATGTTATGAGCACACTGCACTCAAAACCTTTGGGTTTGGTGATGGGGCTTGACTTTGGCTGATTATGACTGAACCAAAGGTTTACAGTTTTCTTCCACATTGAGCTGCACTTGAACACTTTTGCCACTGCCACCAGAAAAAGTTACAAGCAGTCTTCTGATATGAGCCCATCTATAGTGTGAACCAAAGCAACAACAGCTGATAGACAGATAGTGACCACAATTGGTGGCTGTGTTAACTTGCTGAGTTTGTGGCTGTTCATTAGGCAGGAGCAGTTAGCTAATAAAAGCATTAAGGTCTAGTAGGGCTTACATGCTGTTCATGCCTTAGTCTTAGTATGTTCTTGTTTGTTTTTCATGGGAAGTAAATGTCATTTTTTAAGCAGTTTTAAATATTAAAAAAAAAAACAAATGCTAAAGGCCTTGGAAAATTCCAGTTGTAGATGTTATGGATGCCACAAAATGGAAAAAAATTAGAAATAATTTAAAAAGAGTAGTAAAATGATGTTTTACTTAGCCAATACAATGTAGAAATTTAAATATTAAGCCGTAGCCTCTCTCATGTTAGCATATGTAATGGATTGAATGATTGTTTCCTTTCAATTCTTATGCTGAAGTTTATTCCCCCTTCTGTGATATTATGAGTTTGGAATTTAAGGTTAATAAGACTTGGTAAAGTCATCATGATGAAGCTTCCTTGAGTGCATTCTGGTGGCTTTTTAAGAACAAAAAAAGAGATACGCCAGAAAATGCACACACAAGAGCATGTGTGCTCCAGGTCTGTGGCCAAGAGATACCCTGTGCTGCTTCAGGACTCTACAAGCAAGAATGCCATCAGGAAATGTGTCCCCTAGACTTTCATTTAAATTGCAAGCCAAAATAAACCTCACGTGTTGTCAGATTCCCCCCAGTTTATAGTATTGTGTTTAAGCAAGAGTAAATAGTCTTAACACTTATTTTACCATACAGAATATACCAGTGCATAAAATCCTAATAGGCCATGTGTGGTGGTGCACATCTGTGATCCCAGCACTCAGGAGGCTGAGGCAGAAGGATCACAAGTTTGAGACCAGTCTGTGCTACATAGTGAATTCAAGGCCAGCCTGCACTGCATAGTGAGACCCTGTCTCAAAAAATAAAAATCTGATAGCTTGTGGTTTTTATACAGTTCATAGGCTTGTTTATTCTAGACATGCTAGGAAAACAAAGTACTTAAAAATGGGATTCAAGTAGCAGATACTTGGCATTTGTATCAGACTTCACTATTTTCTAGATCAGTAGACTTTGGTATATTACTTAAATCTCAATGTTTTAAGGCAAGACAATTCAGTCTGCATTTCTATCTTGAATGTTTCAATCAAACTGTAAGACCGACATACTGTATAGTTTATATGTGTTAAGATGTCAATTTCCAGTTCAAGTTAACTCTTAATTATATTGATTTGATGAGCGCACTTCTTAGCTTAATGCAAAGGACAATTCAGATTCTCTAACAAATTGGTATAATTGAAAACCCCAAAATTACTTGAAACTGTTGGCTCAGTTATTCCACATCTGAGAATCTCCTGTAATGTCTCTTTTTAGGACATGTGGTATATGTGGCACTGTAGTAGTAAGCATGCTACTGCCTTAGATTTATTGTTAGTCAACAATAGAATAGTTAAACTAGGGTGAAAGCTTAATTCCTACAATATTTTAACAGAAGAGAGGTTTATTTCTGATGACTTTACCTGTTCTGTATATACCTGTGATGGAGGGAATTTATGGATTCCGTAAACATTTTCACCATGGAATTCAGCTTGACAGATGACCCATATCATGTACTTCCCATTTTGCATGTCTCTGTCTGCATACAAATGTTGGAAAATACAGTTCTCCATTGCCAATATGGTGCGATAAGAAGCTGAATTTAGTTGGTATTCCGTGGTCTCTGCCATAGTTTTGGAGATATTATTTGTCCTAGCTTTTCTTTTATTCATCAGACTCTCTTTTCTCCACATCCTTAATAGGAGTCTCTTTCTCAACTCACTCATTAACAAATCTTGTTCTTCACATTCCCATATTCAAGGTCCTAATCTTTCCTGTCTACAGCTGTCACCCAACAACTTCATTTAGTCCTGCACTTGCAAGGACTATTTGATTCTTACTTCAAGATATAGCATCTCAAATCATCACCTACATATAAAAACCTGAAAGCCATTTCAAGAATAATTCATTAATGAGTATTTCAAACTCATTGTGAAAAAAACACAGTCATTTTCCCCATCTTACTTCCTTTTCTCATTGTTGGGGCAAAATGTCTCATACCTAAAGTTAAAGGGAGAAAGATTTATTTAGCTCAGTTTGTAGAGATTTCAGGCTATGGTTGACTGACTGCAAGGTAGAGTGACACATGCAGGGGCAACCATTTAATGTCACAGAAAATGGCAAAAGCAACAAGGGAAGGGAGTCAAAACTCTGTCTCTTTTATCATATGCAGGCTACCTGCCCTACTGCAGGTGCAGCACTCACACCCTTAATCCTAGCCAGAACTATGTGAAACCAATCAGTGAACTGATCTAGTAATCACACACCCTTAAACCCAGCATTACACACTCCAGATTTAGGTACCTCTGAAAAAGCTCTGTGACCGCATCAAACTTTGGAGGGGACATTTAGACACAAACCATAATACCCCCAGACCTACTATCATTTCTTCCACTTTGTTTTGCCCCAGTTACTGATAGATAATTTTAGACTTCCAAGTGTGAATTTCTCCCTATCATTGCTAGAATTTCTAAGTTATCATTTCATATGTTCCCTTAAGACTATGAAACCCAATGGTTTGGTTAAATATCAGGGATAGTGTTGTACAGTGTTGGATAGGGGCCAGGGATTGGTTAAGATGTGATTGCTATTAAACTACTATATTGCGAGTAAAGCACATCACCCTTCATTCATGTAGGCGGACTCTTACAATCAGTCAAATATACCAATGAGCAAAGAGGTTTTGGGCAGAAGGAATTCAGCCTGAAGTGGTCAGTATCAGAACCCTGCCTGATATTCCCACTTGCCAGTTCAGCCTTACAGATTGTAGACTTGAAACTGAAAATGTTGCTAATTGAATTTTTCACACAGCAGACAGGGTCTTATTAATTCCAGACTCAGTACCTCCAGTATATATACAAGCATTGATCAACAGAAAAGATGCATGCTTAAATAATGAAAAAAAATTTACACTAAAGGGCACATTACCATTAATCTTCCTCAAAATACTCCCACTAACTTTAAACACAGTTACCCACTTGTTAAAAGGACACTCTTTAGCTGTGCTGTCATAGCTGCTCGATCTATAATTGTAAAAATTTGTCTTTTTAGTCAACATATTGATAATTCTTGAATGTCCTGGCATGCTTTGCCACAATGCAGTGTGTCATAAATAAGGGGATTATATTATTACATACATTTAACATGTGTAACATCATGTTGATACATGTATGTGTTTATAACAGAAATTACTACACATAAGCTGTTTAACATATCCTTTATCTCACATACTACCTATTTTTGTGGAAAGTACCACAGTCTGCTCGTTTAATAAATTTCCAAGAAACAAGTCAAGTATTTGAAACCGAGGCAAAATTAACCTTGTGGGTAATGTACAAGTTACCTCCACAAAGACTAAGTGACCTGTCGGCTTCATTTAGAGGTGATTCGGGAGGGTAGAAACAGGTTTCTCACACTGCTGAATATCAAGGTGAGTACCTAATCATTACCGACTCTCAACGTTGTGGTTCCTTTAATGCTTGCTGCTCCTGTCAAACCTGGAGACCCCAGGCATCTGTGGCCAGATGTGATTCACCATCTCTTCTCTTGTGAACGCGAAGCCCTCGTTGTGAGAGTTGTGCTTCCGATTGGTTGAGAATACATTTTCAGAATCTTTTAAGGTTCTTGGTGAGGATCCTGGGTGTAGATTGAAGGGATTACCTCCTTTTCATTGCAGAGTTCCTCCCCTTCACTCAGGCTTGAGTATTACTGGGCAGAACTGCTACAGAAAAGACCAACCCAGCCCACACACATACCCCACCAACCTGGTACTGTACTTTCAACCTGGAGGATCTCTGGAAGTGGCAGTACGTTACAGAAATAAAAATTCCTATGAACAGTGAGACTGGTAAGGAATACCATTAAGGCCCTGAGTGCCAAAGAACTATTTCCTCAAAATAGAGGGGCATGCAGACCACACCCACCATATCCCCATCACATCTGTCTATATTGAAAGAACAATATGTCAGATAGGGAGTACACCAACTCTCCTTCTAGTGACTCAGGGAGATGTAGGGTTTGGTGTCAGTTTTCTGTGTTCAGATCAATAGAGGGAGCAGTCCTAAGTCCTAACAGGAGTGAGAGGCAAAGTTCATTTTCCACTGAGGGAGCCGTGGAAATCTGGAACTGTGTGTTCTGAGAGGTCCATCCCTGCTCTCAATACATGCAGGACTTAACAGGATGTGGCTCCTACTTCCTGTCAATTCAGGTCCAAGGAATATGCTGATATTTGTCTCTGGGACGTGGGTTCTGCACAGGATACAGACTTCCATAAAGGGTACAGGTGAAAGTGAGAGACTGAGTAATGAAATGAAGGCTAATCAGTGCACAAGGGAGATTGTTGAACATCATGCAGTCTCCAGAAATCCCAGAGCGACGCTAAGAGGCTTCACTCTGTTAACTCACAGCAATTTGTTGAAGGGAGATGAGAGTTGCATTTAAAGGCTGGGAACACCACTTCAGTATAAACAAATGAGTCCTGGACCAGGACAGGTGTCAAAATCCAAATCCCGTATAAAGAATGAGTCTTTGCCCCAAAACAGAGCAAACACTCAGTTTTGCCTTTGCACTCCATCTTGAGAAGCCAGGATGAGCACTCTCAGGCTGAGGTACTCCTATATTTCTCCCTTTGGGAGAACATCTGGTTCTAGTAGGAGTTGAGTTGGTAATTGTGAGTACATGGAGATTTTTTCAAGACAACAATGACACATATAGAGTCTTGTGCCTGAGAACTGCAGGAGCAGGGTAGGTGACACAACTGTTATTCACTTCTTCCATGAAGATCTGAGGGAGATGTGGAATACTTTCAAAATGAGAAGTCTCAGTTTAGCAGGTGCAGGATTCCATTTCATTCCAGGTGTCAAGGAGAGGACCCTGCGAGCTAAAAGAACCATCCATCCCATAACTGTGAAGGCAATACAGAATTCCTTCCCAGTTTTCAGACTTGGGAGACCAGGGCCAGGTGTGGTGAGGCCAAAAGAGAAGATGATCACAACATATTTAGAAATCTTAAGAGAGTTGGGATAATTATTAACACTTGATAGGTGATAATTAAAGATGAAGCAGGCATGGAGGGAGATCTTTGATGAGCACCTAATCAGAAAATGACCTTTCACAAAATTTCATTGCCTCTCAGCCTTGGGGAACCCTAGGCATAGCCAAAGGTATCACCGCTTTGAATCCATCTCTGGGATTTGTGGGGCTAAAGGCCTTGGTATCAGCCTGGAATCCTCAAACAGGCTCATGATGGAGCTCAGATGCTGTCCAAGTAAGAAATGTGGAGTACAACGTGCCCAGAACAATGGGGTTCTATACATGAGAGGAAATCTTGGGTGTGCCAGATATTTTGGTTATCTTGGAATTCTGAGGTAACCGATAACCTTTATCTGATGCAAAGAGGCTCAGGTCTTTAGAGAGAGCATTTCCAGTATGTGTCAGGAATCACAGAGGCAGCCTTGAGAAATTCAAAGAAAATAGGCTGGGGGTTTAGCTCAGTGGCCCAAGCACCTGCTGGCAAGTTCAAGGTCATGAGATCGATCTCCGGTACCGCCCCCCCAAAATTAAAAAGAATAATATATCATCTCCAAGACTCCAACAGAGCTCTTTTCCTGTCATGGCTAGCTAGTCCCAGGCATAGATGTTGGGCAGAAGTATTCCTTGAACCTTTTCAGGAATACCAGAGAAATGGGTGACTTAGTAATTAATATGTGTCAACAGGGACATAATTTGTAGTTCAAACTGGAGACTGAGTAAGAACCATAAATAAAAACACAAATCTTAGGGTCTCAACTATTGGCCACAGCTTTGAGACTCTGAGAATATAGCAATGTGATCAGGCACAGGCATCCTTCCATCCTCCACTAAGAGTCAGGAAGGAATAGGTGTGGGCCTTGCTCTATTTCTTCACTTATAGAGAACAGGGAGCCTAAAGCCCTACTAAAAGTCCAAGTACTAACCATAAGTGAAAGCTGAAAGCACCACTCTCTCAAAATCAAATGGAAGAACAGTGTGGCTCTTACTGGGCACTCCTCAGAAATCCTGAGCAGTGTTCAGTTGAGACTTCTTGTTATTTCTTTGTACCAAGTATAAGGAAATAGACAGTAGATCAGTGAATGCTGAGGACCAAAGAGCACAGGATAGAGAGCTCCACAGAATCTTTAGTAATGCCCCTCCCCCACAGGAGTAATGGAAACACAAATTCTCTCATTTTCAATTTCCTCATTCCAAGGTTGCACTGAGCTTGAAATTCAGAGTAGCACAACAAAGTCATGATAGGCCCTGACATGAATGCCTATAGGTCTGGGAGTTTGGCTCATTGGCAGGCACAAGGTTGTGAGTTTGATCCCCAGTACTGACAAAAAAATAATAATAAGAAGAATGCCTATGATGGTTCTTTGTGCAAAATGAGAGCACACTTGCACACGTGGAGAACACATGGTCAGACATTGCAGTCTCCAAGGCAGCCCTAGGGACGGGTACAGCCAAAGAGACAATATGACTCCCTGCACTGGGTCCTGGGGGCCAGGAGAAGGAAACATCTAGAGTTTGGCTGGAGCAGTGGTGAGGCGCTGCCTAGAAGCACAGTGGAATCTTCTTGCTGAAAGTACTCACAGGATCTCTTTCTCCCTCCTGCAGGTTCCAGCAACACCTGCTCTCCAGCTGACAGTCATACCTGTTGTCCCTGACATCTGTCATCATGCCCCGGGGACATAAGAGTAAGCTGCGTGCTCAAGAGAAACGGCGCCAAGCCCGAAGTGAGACCCAGAATCTCCAGGTCACTCAGGCTCCCGGGGCACAGGAAGGCGAGTCCCCTTCCTGCTCTCCTCTCTCTGGAGATGCTGCTCTAATCTCCTATGTGGCTAACCTTACCCTGAGGTCGGAAGGAGAGGCCCCCACTGCCCCTGTTGCAGGTGCGCCTTCGCACAAAAAGTCTGGTAAAGGAGCTAAGGGCAGGAGGCCTGGAAGGGCAGCTTCCTCTAAGGCCACACCTTCTCCTGAGAGCTTAATAAAAGAGCTTCTAATGAAGAAAGCAGGAATGCTAATGCACTACCTGCTGTACAGGTATAAAATAAAAGAGCCCATGTTGAGGGGTGAAATGCTGAGGATTATCCACAAAAGGTTCAGGCAGCAATTCCCTGAGATCCTCAAAATGGCCACTGACCGGGTCGAAGTGCTGTTTGACCTAGAGTTGAAGGAAATCAAGCCTGGTGGTGGCTCCTACGCCCTTGTCACCAAGATAGATGGCTCCAACTATGCGAGAGCCTTCAGTGCCTTGAGCTTCCCTGTGAATGGGCTCATGATGCCTCTCCTGGGAGTGATCTTCTTAAGTGGCAACTGTGCCTCTGAAGAAGACATCTGGGATTTCCTGAGTGTGCTGGAGGTTTATGACGGCAAGGAACACTTAATCTTTGGTGAGCCACGAAAGATCATCACCCAAGATCTGGTAGAGTTAGAGTATCTGGTGTACAAACAAGTGCCTCACAGTGATCCTCCTTGCTATGAATTCCTGTGGGGCCCACGGGCATATATTGAGACTAGCAAGATGAAAGTCCTTGAGTTTTTGGCCAAGATTAATGAAACCGTCCCTACTGCCTTCCCAACCCACTATGAGGAAGCTTTGAGAGAGGAAGAAGCGAGGGCCCACGCCAAGGCTGCAGCCAGCCGTGGCCGTACTTCTCTATTTAGTTGAAGTTGCAGGGCAAACTCCAGCCACTCTACCCCTTAGTGAGAGTAGCATTACTATTTCACTATATTTTTGAGGAGGCTTCCTAACTTACAAGCACCAGGGGAATGACGTGGAGACAGAGAGGCTGTTAAACATTCCTGTGTTCCTGTTATATTTCAGTATCTTTCAAATGTTTTTCCTTTTGATAGAGTATTTGTTGAATTAACCAGCTCACACGTTTATTGTTGCTATGAAACTTATGTGTATTAATATTACTTTTCTTTAACACATTTAGAAACCTTTATTTGTTTGTGTTAAGAATAAATGTATGGTTTTGGAATGGAGGTATTTCTTGGAAATGTGTGAAAGAAACTCCAAAAATATAACTGGCGTCTTAAAACAGTACTATCAAAGCAAAGCATATTAAATACTGGTTTTCCTTATTCTCATTTGTCTGCTTTTTTGTAAAGTTCAAAGAGATGCACCTGGCTGCCTTAGCTGATACAAGAATATAAATAATTTAAATAATAGTAAACTGTATCTTGCTCAGTGGCTCGTTTATTCTCATCGCTATATTAGTATCTGGTTTTTGGAAGGTTCCATGCTTGTAGTAGTGATGCTAACATGAAAATGACCCACCCCTGATCTTAGATTTTTAGAGTCTAAGAGAAATTTTTATATAACGAAGATAGTGTGCTATAGCTTGATACACAACAAATGAAAAAGTCAGGGTGGAGAAGGGGGAGATCTTGATGAGAATGCTCAAAGCACTTAGTGTCTTGGAACCTTAAGGTCACGTCTTGTGAGCTCTTACTTAGTTCACCACATCCTGGGCTCGATAAGGCTCACTTGTATGCCTTGCCCAAGCCCACCAAAGGTGAATGTCAGAATTGAGTCCAGAATGGTAACTTGTCCTTAGAAATTTCTCTTGAATTACAAAGCAGAAAAGCATTCTGCCTGGGGAAGAATAGAAAAAGAGTGGCACTCCCATCTGAGTGCATTTGAACGAAGTGCACAAGCTAGTGTTCTGTAGAGGTGTAGAGTGTCTGTGAGAAATAAGGGGCATTTTCTCCTGAAGTGAGAGGCCAAGCATCCTTTGGGTGACACTCTGCCATGAGGTGAGAGCCTGAGGCTTTTGTGTTCCTTGCATTGTCTCTTGTGTACCTTGGTAAAACTCTAAATGATGTCTAGATGCTGCTGTAGGAAGAAAAAAGTTGGATAATTTCCCAGGGAACATGAGGGAAAGAGAGGCATTGTTGGTCTGTGTCATAAAGTCTAGAGGTGTGTTGAAGAATCTTGGTAAACTCCATGCCTCCATATTAAATAACATATTCTCTCCTGTAGAAAATTTACTTATTTTGGTTGCTTATCATAAGCGTTTTTAGTAATTAGATTTTCTTTTGTCCTGGAGCACTGCATGTTCTCTAAATTTTTGAAGAATCGAAAACTTGTCATGGGTGTAAGTGGTCTGTATCCTCCTGAGCATGTTACATCGTTAATCTTTTACTTTACTATTAGAGTAAAATTTTTTCTCAGTTTAATCATTATAACTTTGTTTTCTCATTAGTTTGAGAGGAAAATTTACTTAATCTTTCACCCATATAAAGTGAAGTTTCTACAGTGTGATAGTGAGTAACAGAATTCCTCCGAACATCCCTTGATACTGTAAATTATCAATAAAGCATAGCCGTTTATTTGAGAGGTCAAGAGTTAGTCAGAATGAAATGATTCCAGACAAGAAGTTGTCAGTTAGCAGGAACATCAGGAGAAAAGGTGTCTGCATCAATTTTCAAGGTCCACAAAAGAGACGACCTGATGAACAGTTCCACAGAGTTTCAGCCACAGTGCAACATAAGGTAAAGAAGGAACCAGAGCAGAGAGAGCAGAGAATATGCTGGAGCACCTGAATGAATTGCATGAGTTTAGGAATTATCTGAGTGATTATTACAATACTGAATTATAGGGTGATCTGAGCAAGAAGACGTGTTACATGAAAGGAATTGATGCAAGCTGGACATCCACCCTCTTTTAGAATTTTCCACACCCCTGTCAAGCAGAATACATATAGCTTACTTGTGTCATCTAGTGATATTAATGATGGATTCTGGAGGCACCCAAGGTTTGATCCCACTGAACATGCAGTACATGCTGGCCAAGTAGCAGAGCTGAAAGTTGTCTTGATGTCTGCTTGAGATGGGCATTGTTTTCCACTGGCTACATCGACACTCTCCACTGAGTTTAGGACTGAGAATGAATAAAGTTACTCATGAATGAAATATAGTCAGTGACGATGTGATGACATGTGAGGCTGGCCAGGAATACCTGTGAGCAGTGCAGGGAAGTGTGCAGCTGCCAGGAGAAAGACTGGTGCTAGTCACTTCACTGTCATGACAAATAAGTGATAAGATATGAATGGGTCTTCTTAAAGTCCAGATGATTTCCTCAGCTCTGATTTTCTCCCATAGTTCCTGAGTTCTTGGCATCCTTGCCTCATGTTTTCCTGCCTATGTTGCCACCACATGCTTCCTATGGGAGGGCAGTGGACCAAGGCACAGACATTCGTAAGGATGAGATGTACTGCTGGACATGGCACATAACCGTGTTAAGATGATGGAGATGAGGGAGATGTCTGTGTTCTGATTAAGGATGTGTAGTGAATCATCCTGTTGACAGAACTCTCAAATCGAAGATGAACATTTTAAGGCCTAAAACACAGCTGTTCTCAGTCATACTCAAAGTGGTAGTTTTCCATAAGAATTCTTGTTAGTTGAGCATTTGTATCATTTGAGATTCTTCCATGAAAGCAGGGGCTTCTAACAGAAGGCAAGCTCCACATTTTGATACTTGATCCATTCCTTTATCCATTCTTTGAACACTTATGGAACATATTCTGAAGCAAAGCAAATCTTAGTTCTTGTCTAGGTGTCCAATTCCTCCAGAAAACTTTGGGTCTTGGTATGGTATTCTTTCATCTGCTGCCTCTGCTCCATAAAATGCCATGCAATCCTTTTATATCATGCTCAATCACTTTGTTCAGTCTCAACTAAATATATCAAAAATACATAGCTTCATTCCATTGAATGTGTCACATTGAAGATATACTGATAGGAGTTCTTGCTTTAAAAATTGAAGAATATTTTGTATCTTGGGTTCACACTGCTACCTGCAATCATTCTGTGTTGGCACTTGAAATAATGAGTGATTTTTTGTACATTTAGTCACAGAGAAGGCATACAGTTGGTAATGAATAAAATTTCTTGAATAAAGAACCCTGGTTGGGAAATTAATCAGGATATAAAAAAGCTCTAACATACATTTCTTCTTATATGACATATGGCATTTGCTTACTTATTTTTAAAATCTATTCAAGAAGACAATAACTAATTCTCCAAGAGGCATTATACAATTTCCATTTCATGCTTCACATACGAATAGCTTAGTAACCATCTAAGAAAACTTAGAACACATGTAGCCAAATTTGAAAAGCGGTAATTTCATGACTATATAGTTTAATATAAAAACTTTCAATCCAAGAAAGAAACCCACTGTTGGAGGTACATGCCCCAGTGTGTGACCATGCAGGTCTGTGCCATCCACTCCTGGGATGCGCTCTCCATATCCATTCCCAGCCCTCTATCTGTCCTGTGATTCCTTACAGGCATACAGAGCAGCATACAGTGCTGCCATTTCTCAATCCAGGAATACCAGCTCTTGGCTCCCTTTCATAACTGTGACCAATACCCAAGGGTGCTTCTGCTTCCCCTATTTTTGCCATAGGCCTCAGCCGAGTCTATTATTATCCACACTGATGATTAGGATAACTGGCAGGTTAGAGTCTATGACTTGTAGGACTCGCACCTGTGCAACAGTTCTCTTTGAGTCCTGAAAAGCAACTTCTGCTACGTCTATCCAGCAAGCAGCTTCCACTGGATCTGGTCCAACCTGTATTGTGTCCCTTTTGGTCATCTGGTATAAAGGGCACAGCAGAGTAGCCAGGTGCGGTACTTCCGCCAAAAACCTAGCAAGTCCACGTTCACCTGTAATTGGTGTACTGTTGTGGGTCTGGTCTTACTCGACCATGTAATGCCAAAGCATTTGACAGAAAAGCCAGCTCCATGGCCCACTCCCATGTCAGCAAAGCTTCCTTCAGACTGCACCGTAACTTTCAAATCTGCAAGGGAATCAGAGGTTAACATAACGTCATCAATATGAAACAGTGACACAGAGTGTGGCTTGACCCAGGTAGTCAGGTCCTGGGCCACTACACCACGACACAAAGTTGGGCTATGGAAACAGCCTCATGACAACATCTGGAAGGTCCGTTGCCTGCCCTCCTGGGTGAAGGCAAATTAGTGCTGACTGTCTGCATCAGGGTGAGACTTCACATTCATTCACCAAGACCCCTTTGGCTTCTGCATGGCTGTACTGAAGGGCTCAGCAGGGATTATCACCCCTGCTTTTTCCAATTTCAAGACAGCCTGTCCCATCCTATCATGCCCTCCAGGTAGCCAGTACTGTTTCACTCATACAACCCACGTGGTCTGTGGGACTCAGTACTGTGTGGTGTTAATGGCCTTGGACTATGGCTTTTACCCATGCCAGTTCACAACTGGAATTCTCCCTGCATGGTGTTGAGTCAAGTACCAGTCAGTATGTCCATCTCCAGTACGTTTTCAGCAGTGGAGGATACAGAAACATCATACAGGCATGGGGCAAGTGCTGATTACCCAAAGTCACCTGGGCCTTTCAGACCGTGAGGTACTGACCATGATATCCTTCTATGTGTGCAGTAGGCCCTGTAAAATGGTATGGGTTGCTGTATATTAACATTGACTCAGCTCAGGCATCCACCCATGCTAGTACATGCTGTACATTTTTGAGGGACCAGTACGTAGTCAATTCCATATGTGGCCTCTGGTCTCCTGGGAGCCCCAAGTCCCGGGTAGCATGGCCTGCCTCCTAATCAGGGTAAAAGGAGGCTAGTGCCACTTCTTCCTGCTTTTCTGGGGCTGATTTGACCTTCCGGCCCTGACTTATCAGCCAGTATTACTGCTCAGGATGTAACTGCCTCCAGAGTTAGCAACACATCCAAAGGCTGGCTGTCTGATTTATCTGCAGCTAGGCTGGCAGCCAGCAAGTCAGTCCACATATGGTTCTGACTGACCTTTAGTGGCCCCACAGCCTATCCTTTGGGAGATGGCCCCACTTGCCCAGGTCCCCCTGCTTTTTCTCCTTTGCCAGTAGAGTTTTTATGGATCTTGCCTTATCTTGGCACTTCAGTTTCGTGTTTCCCAGCCTGGCCAAGGCATCAACAGAATCACAGATTAGGCAATCTGTAAAGGGGGCTAGAAAGGTTGCCACTGACCTGAGTGTACCAGCCAGCCTGCTGGCCAGTATTATATCCTTCATGTGTGCCGTTAACAGTTCCTTATCTGGGTTATGGTACTGCAGTGCAAACATCATCTGCCACATGTCTATTTCATGTAGCACAGTTATCAAATCTAGCTAGTGACTTGCTTAGGCAGGTTGCCTGGATTCTCCCAAACCAGGCAAGCTGCTGCCATGGAACAATTTATCAGAGTCTGATGATCTGCTTCTGGGGCTGTCCTCTACACATCCTGCAGAATTTGTCTCATAGAGGAAGTGCTGGCTATGTTTACTATTTGAGACATCTCCTGTGAGTTTAACTGCATGTTATCAGTCCCATCATCCCACAGCTGTAGCAGCCACATAGGCACTGTATCACCCACCTTCTGATTAAATTATTTCACCAGCTGCCACAGCTCCATGGCTGTATAGGTCATGTATGTCGTGTGCTGGGTAGAGGTAGGCGGCCCTCACAGTACTCCTTCCTGGGCTAGGGATTTCTGTACCTCCACTTTTTGAAGAACAGCTGTCCTAGCATGCAAAAGCAGTTGATTTTCCCAGGGGTTTTCTCAGTCATGAGGACTTACACTTCTGGAGACATTTCTGGAGAAGGTAGTGCTTCCCAAGTCTTGCAACCTGAGCTCCGCAGCAGCCAGTCATTGCTCAAGGTTCTCCTCTATCTGTTGTAGCTGGTCTACTTGCCAGACAAGGCCATCTACCTCTTGATTCATACAGCAGGAAAGAGTGAAAAGCAGGCAAATCACCTGTTCTGCCATTTCATAGTGAAGGGGAGGAATTTGTCTGCTTATTGCTTCTAAGGCTCGCACGACAATCCCAGGCTCCAAATGGACTGATTTCTAGTCCTCTGGGGCCTTCCAAATTGCCAAGGTGTCTACTAGTAACTGTTGCCAGGCCAGGGTCGCTCATCAGCCATTCCCAGAGACTCTCCCTCACCTTGAGGTACTCTTTCCACAGCGACCAAGTACCAGTCACCTCAATATCCTGCCATGCCAGTTGTTAGCCTACTGAGGGTGTCCAAGGGAGATTTTCACAGGTGAAGTCCCAAGGTTAAAGAATGTACATGGGCAAGACATGAGCAACAGTAGCAGGCAGTGTAGAGCAGAGTAAAAAGCCAGAGCAAGAGCACAAGAGTGCAAGAGAGCCCACTGCACACTTTATTGTATAATTCTTGTATAGGTTGTTATCTCATGCTTGCATTGATACATAATGCTTAACCAGCAATGTATGTTTACCTGGGCTAAGTCATGGTTACACAACTGTACCCCACTGTGTGCCTGTGATAGGTAAATGAGGTCATATACTCAGGTGTCCTTAGACATCCATGAGCTTTGAAGCAGTCTGAGAAGCTCTCCACACCAGGAAAGACAACTGTCACTTTAATCTGAATTTATTTATTTATTTAGTGGCACCGGGGATTGAACTCACAACCTCACACCTGCCAGGGCAGGTGCTTAAACCACTGAGCCAAACTCCCAGTCCAAGTTTTTTTGAGACAGGGTCGCACTATGTAGCTCAGGCCGGCCTTGTGCTTATGTTGTAGCCCAAGCCGGCCTCAAACTCACAACGCTCCTCCTACCTCAGCCTCCTGAGTGCTGGGATTAAAGGCGTGCGCCACCACGCCCAGCTTTTAATCTGAATTAAAGCATAGGTATTGGTCCATTTCATGGGATAAAATAGTGAGATGAGGGAAAATTTGAATGGAACATATGAAAGATGCATTTATACTAACATACGTCAACAGACAACATAGATATATTTAAATTTTAGTAAATGAAATACGCTATGATAGATTGAATTATTAACTGAAATTCTTCACCCTTTCCTGAATCTCTCTTCCTATCATAGCCATATCATTAGCAGGTCATACTGTCCCATTTATTATCTTTGGGCTCAACACTAAGCCTTGGCTTTGGCCAGGTATTACTCAAGCAAAGGTTTGAAATGTGATTGTACATGGAGTTGTACTTAAACTTCTGACAATACTATTAGAAAAAGTTTCAAGTAGCCTTCTGATCTGAGTCATCCTAATGTGTGAAGCACCCTAGCCATTTGATAAATAATGACAACAAAAAGTTCTGTGTTAAGATTTTGAGTTTTGTGGCTGTTCATTAGGCAGCAGAAGTTAACTAATAAGTACATTAAGTTCTTACAGTGGTTACAAAACATTCACATGTTTGTTTTTTATGTTCTTGCTTGTTTTTCATGGCATGCATATATTTTTAAATGTATTTTTAAAGTAGAAAAATGAATGTTAAAAGTCATGGAACATTTCAATTATAGATGTTGTGGAATTCATAAAATGGAAAAAATAAGATACAATTTACAGTGAATAGTTTAATGATGTCTTTTTTTACTAATAAATGTAGAAAAAAATCAAGCCACTGATTTCCTTTCTCATGTTGACATATGTTACGAGTTGAACAATTCCTCCCTTTCAGTTAGAGTGCTGAAGTTTAGTCCCTATTGTGAGATATTATGAAAGTAGAAACTTAATCCAACTGTGGTGTTTAAAGTTGAGGTTTAAAGGTATGATGTTTAAAGGTAGATGAGCATGATTAGATAAATATAGAAGGATTGTGTTTTAGTTACTTTTCTCATCACTGAGACACATTAACTGCTCCGTGCAATTTCAAGGAAGAAACATTTATTTTGGGTTACAGTTTCTATAAGTTTCATTCCATAGTCTTCTGGCTCCAAGGGAGGGCAGCTTGGCAGTGGGGCATGAATTTGGAGAGATCAAGGGAGGAGGAATTGAGATAGACCCTTCCAGGCCACTCCTCCAGTGACTCAACTTTTCTAACCAGTCTTCACTTCCCAAATCACATTAACTATAATTTCATCAGTGGATTAATCCATTGATAAGTGTCATGACCACATGATCCAATCACTTCTCTAAGCCCCTATGTAGGAATACATAAAGTTTTAGAACAGTAATAGCAAAACTTTTAGAGCTTTCAATGATAATAAATAACCTGCTGTGGCATGAGTGTCATTAGGTTCATCACCAGTGTTTTAGAGGGACATCTAGATATAAACGATAACATTTTACCTGCAACCCCTAAGAGTAATGCCCTTTCCATTATGCAAAATGCATTTAATCCATCTCTAAGATTAGCAAATTCCTAAATATTTCAGCATTGCTGGAAAATCTAAGTCCAAAGTCTCTAAGATTTAAGGCACACTCTTAGATGTGAGTCCTTGTAAAATTGAAAAAAAAAGGGTTGAGTACTCCAACATAAATTGGCACAGGATGAACATTCCCATCCTAAAAGAACTATTGGGTAGAAAGGACTAGGAACAAAGAAAGACCAAACCACAGCAGGACTAACATTTAATCTTGCAGCTCCATGTCTAGCCACCTGGGCAATTCCATGGCAAGATGTGAACTTCAAAGGGTCTGTGCAACCCCACTCACATGGCATATCAGTGGTTGAAACCCTCATGCCCTTTCTGAGGCTATCTCTGCTTACTCTTTGTGACTTTCTTCAGATGGCCATGTTCCTAGATTTTGCAACATCTTGGGGTCGGCAGAACACCTTCTGCTTCACATTCACAACTTCACACACTGACCTCACTGCCTGACCTCCCTGGTCTTCTTCTAAAATATGGATGGAAGCCTTCTTGACTCCACAAATCTTGCATTCTGCATGTGCCTAAAATCAACATCATGTAGATAACACTAAGGTCTACTACAAGCTGAACCAGTAGCCAGGCTTCCTTCTATCTTGGCCATAGGGGTCAAGTACCTGGATTGCTGAGCACTATGAACCCTAGGGACGAATTTTCTAGGCTGCTACCATTCTGCAACATGGTGCCCTTGGGCTCTCTTCTAAAAGCAAACTCTTTCACTTTTGCAATTTTGAGTTTACTAAGGGGGTAGCTTTATTTCCCTACATTCCCTGAAGGTATTTGTCCTACTCTCCTGTTCCAAAGTACTTGAGTTCCTCATGCTAATCTTTTCAGCAGTCAGATTTCCCTCTCCTCCATCTTTGGAGGCCTCAGCTTTACTGGAACTTCTTTTCTGGACATCAAAGAATTTATAAAATTATTTTGTTGGACTGTTTGCTCTTATTTCTCAAGGTAGATGATTGAAAGCCACCCACAGAGGCCAGGAAACCTCCTCAGCATTAGACTATGTAGAAATTTTTTCCATCAGAATAATTAATCCACTGTCTTTCATCTCATTCTCTCACAATGTCACCAGACATAAGGAAAATTTCTGGCTAGAGGCTAACCTGCAAATGAACTGCCAATGCAGTCCTTTTACCCAACTGAAATTCCTAAGTGTGACCTTTAATGACTGCATTTTTATCCACATTCTGGTCTTCTGAGCTCTCACCAGAATATCCCATCAAACTCAGTTTATAGCACTCTAAGGTTGTTTCTATAGCTCGCATTTCCAAATCTTTCCAAACTCTTGCCACAAACCAGTTTTAAAGAACTCTAAATTACATGTTCAGGTAGTCACAGCAACAGATGGAATCCTGGTTCCAAAATTTGTCTTATTTACTTTCTTTGGCTGAGAAATTATACCTGACACCCACAATTTAATGAGGAAAGGCTTAGTTTGCCTAAGAGTTGGTAGAGGTTTCATTCTACAGTCAATTAGCCCCAACACAGGGCAGCATGCAGAAAGGCATGGCAGAATATAGAGAGAAAGATCAAGGGCAGAAGGAGGGAGGTAAACCTTTGCAGGCCACATACCCACTGATCCACCTCCACTAACCAAGCTTCACCTCTTAAATCTCATTTAGGTATAAACTCATGAGTGGACCAACCCGGCCTGCCAGACAGGCATTTAAGCCACTGAGCCAAACTCCCAGCCCTAGTTTTTTGAGGCAGGGTTGCACTATGTAGATCAGGTCGGCCTTGTGCTCACCTTGCAGCCCAAGCAGACCTGGAACTCACAACGCTCTGCCTACCTCAGCCTCCCGCGTGCTGGGATTAAAGGTGTGCGTCACCATGCCTGGCTAGCAGATGGATTCTTCATGACTAAATTATGTTGGATGCATAAGGAGGAAGGGGGGGGAGAGAGAGACAGAGAGAGAGAGACACAGAGAGAGAGAGAGAGAGAGAGAGAATGAGAATACACCCACAGACATTCATGCTGCATGTCTCTGGCCATCAAATTGCCTGTGCTACTTCAGGACACTGTCAGTTAAAAGATCATCACCAGATGTGGCAACTGGAATTTCAGTCAGAAACAAAAGCCAAAATAAATCTCTTTTGTTTATACTGATCTAGTCTATAGTATTGTATTATTAGAAAAAAAGTCTAAGGTGTATGTTAACGTGAAAAATATGTCACTGTATAAATTCTGTTTTTTTTTTTTTTTTTTTTTTTTGAGACATGTTCTCACCATGTAGTTCAGGCTGGTCTTTAACTCATTATGTAGCTCAGATTGGGTTTGAACTCATGGCAATTTTTCTGCCAAAGTGCTGGGATTATAGGGATGTACAACTATGCCCATACTGTATAAATTCTTGATAGTTCATTGTTTTCTATTCGGCTCACAGAACATGTTCATCTCACATTGTCTAGAAAGGTAAATGCGGTATTTAAAAACATGGGATTCTAGAAACAGATAGTAGGCTGTTTGTATCTAGATTCTGTTATTGCCTAGCCTAGCAATGTTTGTTAAACTGCTTAACTTCTCAATGTCTCCTTTCTAACCTATAATATTAGAATAATAATAATGTCTAAATATCAGTTATTTAGAGAATTAAATGTGAAGCATCGTGAATTTTTCCCATTAATTCATGAGCATTATGAACATATTAATGATTATTTTATTATCAACAATAGTTTACTGAGTTTTCATTTGGCACATTGGGGAATTAATTAAGCTTTAACACAAAGAATATAGATCCTATGAAGAAAGTTAACTCTTAGAAAACTGTCATAGAAATAATCTTGTACAATCTTTCTCTTATATGAGAAACTTAAATATAAACAAATAAATTAATACAATAAATAAAAGATCATAGGAAACTAGTAGGTAGACTGGTGGTTATCAAGAAGAGGATCACGTGATGAGAAAAGAAAGGAAGTGGTGGGGGCAAAAAGAATGGTAATGAACAAGTTGTCATATACATATACCGATTCTCAAAATGAATATCACTATTCTCTGATATAAACAGGTGCTAATAAAACAATAACCTGGCAATGAATGGTTCTTAAAACACTATGGAACTGTTCTCATTAATGTTAATTGAAGAGAAGTATAATGTTTAAAAAGTTCAGTCTTATCTATCAAAATTAATTATTTATTTGTATAAGATAAATGCAGTATTTCAGTAGACACAGTTTGTTTTTGGCAGTAGTAAATAAGTAAGCAGTGAAGAACAGAGATACTCAGCATGGATCACATCTGGAACTAAGTAAGATTGAAGAATGCCCTAGTTTCCAAGAATATTTCCTAATATATTCTAATAAATATCAGGATAATTTGAATATTTCTTTTGAGGGCACTATGGAAGAAGGATAAGACTATGTTGGAAGTGCTACATAATCAAACTGTTTTTATGCACATTCAATTTTTAAGTGATTATCTTTAACATTTTAATCTTGTCTAGTGAATAAGAGAAGATGTCCTACCTGTAGTAAGATAATCATCTGTTCATATGGGCAAATCCCAAAAAGGTGGTCAATTCATGGGTAAAAGAGGAACATTTGCAAGTAAAATTTCAATGGACAAACCCCTTTGTAGGTTAAAGGGAGTTGCTCCAGTTTGCTGTATTTTGGGAGAAGAGAGAGAAAAATAAATAAATAAAGGGGCTTGTGTTCTGAAGTTGCAGTATTTCTTTCAAAATGTAATTTTAAAAGTCTCAATTTACTAGTCTCCTTTTTAGCTAGTTTTCTTTCTTGTATACTACCCTACTATCCAGTCCCTTATTTGTAAGGAGCTGCAGAAGGCCGAGGCTCCAACATTTTTTTTTATTTTAAAGTTAGTAAAATCCAACAAAACAAAACAGAACAAAGTCAATCAAAGCAAAGCAGTATAATTGGTACAGAACTTCAAAGCAGGATACTAGGAAAACAATAGCTGCTATAGTATATCTTATTATCTTCACTATAATTGTCCATTCCATCAGGTATAGCAATATCAAACCAAAAACAAAACAGAATAAAACCAATCAAAACAGAATATTGAATAAAGCAAAACAATTAATCAGAGGAAAGCAAAACAGTGAGAACAACATTGGATTTCAAAGACAAGATAGAAGGAAATTCCCCATATTTGCTATATTGCATACTGTCATCCTCCCTAAAGATGCTCAGACTGCTGGCTCCAGGCCTGCAAAATGGACCAAACAATACAAGCATTTAGTTTCTTTATGTACCTTAGAGTTGCTTTCAACTTAGCCGGTCCTCTGAACCAGCGGGTTGCTTATGGGGGTGGGGAGCATTGATTCTCAGCCTGCACGCTGGTAGTCTCACAGAGGGTGCTGACTTTTCTCTTCCTGGAACCTGTTGCGCTGCTTACCAGGAAGACTGACTAGTTGTCTTCTGGTTGGATCCTCCGAGACCCAGCATGGTGGGTGCTATGGTTTATACATTATGTCAACTTGAGATGTCTAGAAGCCTAATTAAGTAAGGCAGCAGCTCTACATCCTGGGGTATAGAGCACAAACAGTTACGTGGCCATTGTGTCAATTTGAGAAGGTCAAAAGTTTAACTGAGAGACTCAGGAGGGAGCCAGGGGTCTTACTTGGTAAACATTCTCATCCTGTGCAAAGGAAGGCAAAGATGTTTGTGAATGCTACACCCACCCTGGGAGGGGGTGTGTGTCCTGTGTACTATATACGGAGGGGAAGAAGCTTGCTCTTGCTCCTTTTACTCTGGATGCTTTTGCTTGGCTGCTGCCTTGAAGTGTTGTCCCCGTGCCATGCCACCCTGCCTTGGAGCCAGCTGATTGTGGACTGAAACCTCCAAAAACTGTAAGCTAAATAAACCTTTCCTTCCCTAATTTTGGGTGTCAGGTATTTTGTCTCAGCAATGAGGGAATAGTAACCAAGATAGTGGGTTATCGGGAGATGCTGATTTTTCTCTTCCTGGAATCTGCGCTGCTTGCATCACTCACCAGGAAGGCTGGCTAGTTGTCTTCTCCATCTTTGGTGACTGCTTCAGGCAAGCTAGAATTTTTATGCTGATTATTAGACTAGTAAAATACTTCACTTTTGTTTGTATAAATATCATAAAGTTATGATTAGTTATATGCATTTTTGTCAAGTTCTACTTCCCTTACTTTGTATCATGACACTTCTGGTAATTTAGCCTTATGCTTTTCCAAATATACTACCTACATATTTGGTAAATATCTTTTTTTGTGTGTGTGTGTGCCACCAGGGATTGAACTCACAACCTCGTGCCTATCAGACAGGCGCTTAAGTCACTGAGCCAAACTCCCGGCCCCTCTACCTACATATTTTGATCATTTTTCTGCTTGATTCTATTGTTGTGCCCTATATAAAAGTGATATAGGGGAACAAAACTCCCAACCTACTAGATGTCTGTTACAAGTTTGTGTTCTCTAAAATTGAAGAATGGATTTTAGGAACAATGGAGGTTAAGAGCAGAATGTATTTATTGACAGAAAGAAAGCTTCTGTCTGAGAGAGAGACAGAAGGAGTCCTGAATGAGTTGCCAAAGACTCTGTCTTTTTTAGGGACTTTTATAGAGTAAAACTACAAAGTGAGGCATGGCTAAGGTGGGGAAAACAAGGCAACTCACAAGGTAGGCATGAGGTGGGACAGAACTATGGCCAACCAGTGAGATTGTCAGGTAAAATTTATTAAATCGGGGACAAGTGAGGAAGTGAGTCACACAGCAATTGGGCATACATAAAGAACAGTGACTCTTCCTGTACGGGGTTGGGATGGTGACTCCTGGCTTCCTCAGGGTGACATAGACCTATTTGGAATATCAATTCCTGATGCCTGTCCTTAGGAGGTATGTAGGTGCATTTGATTTATCTTTTGTCTTGAGGTCTGGCCCACAGCAGAGGTGTTTCTCTCCCCCATAGTTGCAACTTATCACATCTTCTATACTGGCTCCTTTGAGGGCCTAGCCTTGTCTGACTGCCTATAATATTTCTATCTAACTCAGCTGCCTGTAACAAAAGGACATTTATTTTTCTGCTCATTGTCTTGAATCAATAACATAAATCTTAATTATGTACTGAGATAAAGTATATTTTCTAGTTCAAACACATGGTGAGTTAAATATACTTTGGGGATATTACAGACAGCTAAGATAGGTAGAAATAGTGTAGGCAGTCAGACAGGGCTGAGACCTTGGGAGTCAGTGCAGAAGATGAGAACTCATGGAAACTAGATTGATTTTCCTCTGCACTCTGTATGACCCCACTCATTTTATTATAATCAACAAAATTTTTATGCTCCTTTTACCACTATAGTAAGAGTAGTTAGCCCATCAAACATCATTTCTGGTCCACGACTGGTATTATTGTCTCAGTTGGGTTCTGTTGAAGGGAGAATAGCCTCTCCATGGTGGTTTCCTTCCCTTTTCAAAGCATGTTGTTCATCTGCATAGTGCTTAGCCTTTAGTAGGATTCTTTGTCTTTCATCTGAGGTACAGCAAGTGGCCAAGATGAATTGGACATCTTGTCATGATAAATCAACAGCAAGAGTGCAAGTTTGAAACCCATATGCAAACTCACTGGGGTCTTCTGACAGTTGGCCTAGTCATTCCTTACACTGCTGAACATCTGGTACTGAAAACGGAATCTGCACGTAAGTATCCTCTTGTACTCCTGGGACCTCTCTTATGAGCAGGATAAGTTGTGAATTAAGAGTAGTAAGAACCACCACTTTGGGTTCAAACTGCAGGGCTAAAGATATTTGTGTGCACTCAGTGGGCATTAAGGCTATCTGAGAAGCATGATGAGGGGCTGAGAAACACTGGGTTCCTCTGGGGCACCAGATTCTAATGGAATTTCTGAGTCACTTGGAGAGGATAGACTTGATTTGTTGGCCTGAAGACTGTAAGTGGGAGGCCAAGAAGACCTTCCAGTCTCATCATGTATGTCAGACAGATTCACATCCCCATGAAAGATAGGTGAAGGTCTCAGAGCAAGGTTATCCAGAATACCTTTTGCTTCCTTAGGGACCTTAGTATCATAGTTCTTGAGCAGATCCTTTCATAAAGAGTCACAAAATCCTGGACATAAGGAATTGTATTCAACCTTGTATGTTTTAAGCAGAAATGCTGTAACTGGAGAGTAGTTTCATAGTTTAAAGTGTTGGGGCACAACTATACTGTTGGAACACAGTTATAAGATTGCAAACTTAATAGATATTTCATGATCAGTTAGAAGTCTCTGACCAAGTTTCTGTTCTGCTGTTTCTGCTGAATTCAGCCCAGCTGCATACCTTTGATGAGCACTGAGTCAGAGTAATTGTCTATACCGTAACACACCCTGGGCTAATTCAAAGGCACCTTCTTTTATAGTAATGCCCTTAACTATGCTCACTCTGTAAGGGCCCCCTCCCCTTGTTCCCAGAGTGTTTTCATATTATGATAAATAATTCCTTTGTTTCACGACTAGCCTGCCTGTTAATGTATGACTTAATGTATGTAGCCAATTATGTAACATTTTGTCATTTGCTTTGTACCTCCCACTTCTAAATTCTACATAAACTAAACTCTTCCTAAATTCAGCACTGTTGCCTTTGAGGAATTACCCCACAACAGTCCACTGGCATGAAGATCCAATAGTCCTCTGGTGTAAAGAATAAATGCTGTCTTCTTATCTTCTCTGTGCAGTCTTCCTTTCAGTTCAATTTGGTTTGACTTGGCTTGGAAATTTTCCCACAACAAAAGTACCATCCCATACCCATCTCTAGCCACCTCCCAATATGTAATGAACACAATTCATACTGCAGTAGTAGATAAGCTATTCCTGTTTTAGAATTTTGGGGTTTAACCTTTCCCAAGATGTGGCCTCATGGGGAAGATGGTGAAATCTGTGATGGAGAGGTCCAAGAGATTTCTCACTGGCTTGTCTTGAGGCTTATAGGGAAAGAAGACCACTAGATCTTGACACCTTAAGACAGCATCCCATGCAGAAGGAAGAGACCCAAGGTCCCACAAAGTGTCCCTTGTGAGATTCTAACACAGATTCAGATGTCTGAATCTCTAGAGTCATGCCAGAGTCATTGACAGAAGTATAGCAGAAAGCCCCCTGAGGACTTTTGTCCATATTTGGCACCCATCGACTCCTTTGGGAGAAGGGAGTTGCTGATCTTTCCTAGTCTTTGATTCCCATAAGATAAGGGTGGGTCTTTTCTCCAAGCAAGGTTCCCTTAGCCACCTAGTTGAACTCCTTGATGGCTCAACTTGAAAAATGGAATCAATTGGGAAAATTATCTCTTGCATTTAGTGCTTTGCTTAAGGCAGTAGAGGAGGAAATCCTTTCTCTTTTATTTTTTTTTTTGGCTCTGCTTTATTATACTGACAGTCATTTTAGTTGTTTCAAGTGCTGTTCATTTGTTCTGCTGAAGCCATCAGTAATAGGTTTTTTAAAGTCCTTGCACTTAAGGAAGAAATGCAGCCAAGAAGTGATAGCACCAGGTAAGATTTAAGACAGAAAGGAAGCCAAGTCACCTAAAGCCACAGTGGGTGAGGGCATGAGTGAGTGTATGTGCATGTGTGTGTGTGTGTATGTGTGCATGATTCAGCATTCCCATGCTCAGTACACTGTCAGGAAGGGAGGTTCAGGCACTGACTGTGCCCTCCCTGGTCTGATCTGTGGCAACCTGCGGATATCACCCCGGCACCACCTGGCAGCATTGTCCAGCACTACTCAAAGGGATTCTGTCTACTCTCTGAGAACAGGCCTTCTGTACCATCTGGAGTCAGGGTCTTCTGCTCATTTCCACACCTTAGCAAAGCCTTCTTTTTTCGTTTTTTTAATAGAAAACAGTTTCTTTTCCTTGTGGGAAGAGCCATTGTCCTGGTTAAACTAATTTAAAAGAAAAGAAGTTCCACCCTCTTGTTTTCCAAAAATCCACATGCTCTATAAAATCAGATGCTTAGCTCCTAAGACCAGTTGGGAAAAAAGTGTGGAGGTAGATGGGGACAATTGACAAAAGCCTACATCTACCTGTGTGCAGAAGAAGGCGTGATGGCCAACCACATGGCAAGGCACCATGGTGGCACCACAAACCAAAACACAAACCAAGAAAGAAAAAAATATTTGCAAACTGGGCTAAGTGGAGACCAAGCTAATTTCCAAAAAAGGTGAAAAAACAACAACAAAAAATTGTGCCCATCAGGACTTACCTAGTCTCCTCGTGGCTGTCTATGCCAAATAATGTTGTCAAGTAGCTCCTTCTAGAAATAGCTCACCAAATATATACTATGAGGTTTTGAGGTGCTTGCAACTCCTTCTGGAGCTAGCTTCCAGATTATCCTTGTCTTGAGCAAAGAATTGAATGAAACAAGTCAAAAATGGTAACAAAATTTATTTAAAAAATTAAAGATGAAGGGTGAGGGACAAACTGGCTCTGCAGAGCAAGCTTGCAAAAGAAAGGAAAAATAAAAGAAAAATCAAAGTGCATGTTGGAGGACACGGGGTGGGCTACTGTAAGGAAAAGTTACAGTAGTGAGCTCTTCATGGTATATGTGTCCTTTTATTACAGGCAGCTGAGTTAGATAGAAATATTATAGGCAGTCAGACAGGGATAGGCCCTCAAAGGAACCAATGCGGAAGGCCAGATACCTTGCAACTGTGGAGGAGACAGACACCTCTTCTGTGGGTCAGACCTCAAGACAAAAGATAAATCAAATGCACCAACATACTTCCTAACAATAAGCATCTGGAATTGATACTCTAAATAGGTCTCTATCACCTTGAGGAAGCCAGGAGTCCTCATCCCAACCCCCTACAGGAAGAGTCACTGCTCTTTATGCATGCCCACTTGCTACCTGACTTGCTTCCCCATTTGTCCCTGATTTAATGAATTTTACCTGACAATTAATCTCACTGGTTGGCCATAGTTCTGTCCCACCTCATGCTCACCTTGCAAGTTCCCTTGTTTTCCACATCTTAAATCTGCCTCACTTTGTGGTTTTACTCTATGAAAGTCCCTGGAAAAGAAAAAGTCTTTGGTAACCCATTCAGGACACTGTTTTTCTCTCTCAGAGAGAAGCTTTCTTTCTCTCAATAAATATATTTTGCTCTTAACCTCTGCTGTTCCTAAAATCCATTCTTAGATTTTAGAGAACACGAACTCATATCAGACATCTAGTAGGTTGGGAGCGTCATTCCCCTATATCACTTTTATGCCATCTACACATCATGGAAACCCATGAGTACTTCCACAGATGGGGTCCTGAGAGGTGGTGCCACATAGATTCTAGGATCCCACCATGTCTCACTTACCAGTCTTACATTTTCACATCAGAATTTCAGGTCAAAGTATAAAGATAATGTACTGTATTGTGTATATATATTTTGGTATCAATTTCCAGGTCAATTAACTATCTAGCGTATTACTCTAATGAACACATTTCCTAGCTTAATCCAAAGGACAATGCCGATTCTCCATCTAACTGTTATAATTGAAAACCTCTAAAATATTTAGGCCAGTTGGCCCAATAAATCAACTTCTAAAAATCTCCTGAATGCTCTTATCTTCTGGACTTGCAGTATACATAACAAAGTTGTGACTATTCTCTTTTTAGTTAAATATGTCACTGGCTTAGCTTTAGTGTTAGTGTAAAATAGAAAAATTAATTCCAAGATGTCAATGTCTTAGCACAATGAAGGCTTATTTTTCAATGTCATTATCTATTCAATGGTTATCACAGATAGAGAGGCATTAAGGATACTTTCGATATCTTTACTCTGGAGTTCAGATTGATGGTTGCTCTGACACTGGGACTTGCCATTTATTGGCTAGAACTGCTCATATGTCCCTGCTTAAGTGAAAGAAAACTAAGAAATGCAGTTTTCCATGTTCCTAACAGGTACAATGTGAAGTTGGATTTGGTGTGTAAATGTGGTCTCTTTCATAGCTTTTAAGGTACAGTACTATCTTGTCCTGGTTCTTCTATTCATCTGACTGTCTTTTCTCCACCTCCTCAATAGACTTCTTTTTTTATGTCACCCATTAACACCTTTGTGTGCTGCAAATTACCATATTCAAGTTCATAAATCTTTTCTCTACATGACTACCCCCAGGTATCTTCACTACTGAAGTTCTAACTACTATGCGGTTTTAACTTAAAGATAAATTAACTCGAATCCTGTTCTGCCCACAAAACTTAAAGTGTAATCAGCCATGATTTAGTCAAAGATATTTCAAACCCAATATGAAAGATTATAAGCTTATTACTTTACCCCAAACCTACTATATATACTTTTTATCATTTCTTTTCCCATTTATTGTCAACAGTATGCCTCCATATCTGGATTCCTTTCTATCATTCCTATCATTTTAAACTAATTTTATATGTCAATTTAAACTATGGTGACCAGTCATATGATTCAACATTAGTGAGGATGTTCTTGTGTGTGGGTGTGTATGTGAGGATTGTTACCATATGATTTACATATTAACCACTAGATTTTGAGTAGAGCTCATTATCATCCATTAGTGTTGGTAACTTCATCCAATAAGTTGAAAGTACCAAAGTGCAAAGGCTGAAGTTTCTGGCAGAAACAATTCAGTCTTAAGCAGACAACATTGGAACCCTGCCAGGGTTTCCAGTGTGCCTGCTCTGGTCTGCAGATTTTAGACTTGAAATTGCAATGGCAAAACTTAATTGGATTTTTTGGACTGGATGCTTGTCTTATGGAATGCAGAGTATATGCAAAAACTGATCAAAATATGTGGTGTGTGTTTAAATAGTAAAAGAAATTCTGACAATAAAAGACATATTGACATTATCTTCCCTTGAAATATTCCTACTTTCTTCAAAAACATTTACCCTGTAGTTAAAATGTACTCTTTAATTGTGTTATAGTGGTTCCTTCCATGTTCTGACTACTCAAAAACTTCCCTTTCATAGTCAGTTTGACTTTTGAGAAGAGCCAGAAGTTTCTAGATTTGGTGAATAAGCTGGACACAGACATGATGCTTTTACGATTCTGTCTTTTAATTGGGTGGCATCGGGTAGCAGCATTCTTTGTACAATTTTGATTGTGCCTTAAAAATACTCGTTAAAAAAAGAAAAAAAATGAAAAAAATACTCATGAAAGAGAAGTGACAGAACTGCTTGAGAAAGCAAAATAATGGAATAAGAGTATTCAAAGCAAGGGGGAGGATCTTGATGGGGGTAATGGCAATCTGTCTTTTGTTGCAATATTTTTAAATTTAAACATTCCTCATATATTTTGATCAACTCTTGCAGATTAGTGTGACTTACACTGTGGTCCTCCATCAGGGAAATCTCAGAAAGAAAAGGGTCTGAACTTCAACAGATTCATGTCATGGGAGAAAGGATCTTAAGCAAAACCAACATTCTGGGAAGGAATCTGGAGTTGATGGCTGGATGTGGCCCAAGATAGTAATGTTCACAGAGTTCAGCCCCAGTTGTCATCCTGGGACTCTCAAACAAGGAGTGGCAGTAGGTCTTGCCCAAATTTTCCCTACAGGGAAGTAGCTGGGTATGTGTGGGTTTGCTTTAGTGGTTGTGTGGCTCTAGTTAATACAGGGAGAAATTCTTGCCTTTGATGGATATAATGATGAGGACAAAGGCTGCACTGACTGGAAAACAGGGTGATCTCATAGCAACCTGGTCCTTCAACCCAGGAATAGCTTGTGTAGTAACTGGTCAAATGTGGTTGACTCTCTCTTCTGTAAGAAAGGTGAGGTTCTGGGTATGAGAAGGATGATGTCCTGTTGGCAGAGGATGAAGTCTTAGGATCAGATTTAATGTTAGGTTCCCAAATTTGTATTTAGAGTATCATTCTCCTTTCATTACACATTAGGGTGATACTGGGAGATCCTGGTAAAACTGTCAAGCTGAATATTTCCTGGAAAGTCTTAGGGTATGCCCTTTCTCTAAATGCATACCAGGGAAAGGAGAACTTTGGGTGGAGGTGTCAAATTTAAGAGACATGAGCAGCAGAGGCACTGCTAATACTTGATTTGATGGACCTATTACCTAAGAATATACACTGTCACAGAGTAAATGGGGATTCTCAAGAATTAGAACTGTTATCTACATTCTTATCATTAGTGAACCAAGGAAGTGCTGCCAGCAGCAGACTAAAGCTCCATTTAATGATTTCCGCTGGATTTTCAGAGGAAGAGCTGATCAGAATAAGAACTCTGTGGTTCCAAGATCATTGCTAACAGGGAAATGTGAGAAAAACCTTCATAATTCCGGGGAGATATTTCTGCACTGGAGGAGCTTATGCTTTCACATTCTATCTCCTGCATGTGTCTACATCATCTGCCCACATGCTCACAATCAGGCCTGCTGTCTCTGCCATAGTCATCACACCTCTGCATGAAAAGAGTCACCTGTATTACCTTAAAAACAATGCCAGGTACAAGAGGGCACCACAGAGACTCCAGAAAGCTCACACAACTGTGACCAAGAAGAATACATTGTGCTTATCATTTTTTTCTCCTTTGGAGGTTTCCACGCACACAAATTCTGCTTCTAAGTCACAGTGTGTTCCTAAAAGGGGGCTATTTTCACCAGTATGCATACCTGTATTTCTATGCCAACATCACATTAAAGAGCAACCTGAAAAATTAACAAAAATAACCATTCTTCCCAGCTCTAATCATCTACTATACAGTTTCTCAGAGACCCTCTAACCAAGACACTTGGCATGTTGGTGCACTTCATTATACACATGTACAAAAGGAAAAAGTCCATAAGCATTACTGTAATCATTCATTAATTTTTTTCAAAGTATTGATTATTGTTATTCTATTTCTAAACAGATGCTTGGTCTTAATTCTTTGTGATACATTGTAAGAGTGTTTTTCATTTTCCATGGACTCTATCTCTTCAATATAAATTGTGAAAAAACAGCAGTTTTATTAATTTAGCAACTGGGCTTCTTGGTTTCTGTTGTAGTTTCAGACACTCCTGTAACATGCATGGCTTCTACACAGGGATTACAGAGATGAAATTGTCAACTGTCTTGCAGAGATGTGGGATTTCACCATGTTCAGTCAGAAAAGCTCCAACTAGAAGAAAACTAGCCTGCCTTCCTGGTGACTGTGCGACTGACACGGACTACAGGGAGAGAAAGATGTGCCTCTCAAGAACCTGCCATCTTGGGCAGGGAGGCTCAAACCAGAAGAAAGCTAGCCTGCCTTCCTGGTGACTGCATGACCAGCGAGGACTCCAGGGAGAGAAAGATGTGCCTCTCGATAACCTACCACGTTGGGCCAGAGAGGCTCCAACCAGAAGAAAACTAGCCTGCTTTCCTGGTGACTGCACTACCAGTGTGGACTCCAGGGAGAGAAAGATGTGCCTCTTGAGAACCCGCCATGTTGGGTAGGGAGGCTCCAACCAGAAGAAAATTAGCCTGCCTTCCTAGTCACTGTGTGACTGGCATGGACTCCAGGGGGAGAAAAATGTGCCTCTCGAGAACAAACCACATTGGTTCAGAGACGCTCCAACCAGAAGAAAACTAGCCTGCCTTCCTGCTGAGTGTGCAACTGGTCCAGACCCCAGGGAGAGAAAGATGTGCCTCCTGTACACCTACTGACTCTTGGGCTAAGAATCAGGGACATCCCCCCCACCCCGCATGAGCAGCCTGGTGTTTTGGAGGACCAGCTAACTTGATAGCAACTAAGGCACATAAAGCAACTAAATGCTTGTATTGTTTGGTTAATTTTGCAGGCCTGGGGCTGGCAGTCTGAGCACCTCTTGGGAGGACAACAGTATGCAATGTAGCAAATACGGGTGATTTTTCTCTGTCTTGTCTTTGAGGCTCAATATTGTTCCCATTGTTTTGCTTTATTCTGATTAATTTTTGTTTCTTTCTTTTTTTTGCATCATTTCATATCCTGTTTTTATTGGATTTATTGTGATTTTTTTTTGTTTTTGTTTGATTTTACTATACCTGATGGAATGGTCAACTACTCTGAAAATAACAAGATACACTATATTAGCTATTGTTTTCATAGTACCTTTCTTTGAAGTTCTGTACCAGTTCTACTTCTCTGTTTTGATTGACTTTGTTCTCTTATGTTTTGTTGAATTTTACTATCTTTAAAATAAATTAAAAAAATAAAAAATGATGTGGAATTTCCCCAAGGGTCTTTTTCCAAGAGGCAAAGACCATTAATCATGAATTCAAGATGATGACTCCCATAAATGATTGGGAAACAACTACTTCCAAGTTGAGGAGTCATCCAGAGCCATGGGGAGGGAGACTTCAATTCAAGACTTTCTCTTCCATATGAGAAAAGTGTCATACTCCATATGAGAAAAGTATCCAGAGAGAAGAGTGTTGTACTCTAGTAGATGTGAATGTGAGGCTCAGGAAAGAGAGATGGCAGAAAAACCACAGCAGACCTGTGGAGTCCTTCAGTATACAGTCATAGCTGTCAATCATTGCAGGTTCTGAAAGGAACCTGGGCACACACGATTCCACTGACTTACAAGTAGGAAAAATTAGGGAAACAGAACTTCCATTTGAAAGGAGCAGGTTAAGACAAAGAGGAAATGGAGTTAAAGGACTTGTCATATGTGCAGGGGAGCACTGGAATGTGAACTAATATGAGCATCTACTCCAAGGGACACACAAAGAGAAAGCCTAAGGAATTGCCCAGCTTCTATGTTCCCTTGCAGAGAAGTATCACATGTGCAATGATTTTCTTGAAAATGTGAATAAACATATCTAGTTCTTAAAAAATCCAAACATAAAAGAAAAGAGCAACATGAAGTAGAAATTCCATTTGTACCAGCTGTTCTCTTGCTGTGTATCTTTCCAAAAGAGTTAAAGACATTCTATTCCAGGCATGCATTGTACCCGTGTTTATAGCAGCACAATTTACAACTGCTACATACTTGAAGCACCAATATGTCCATCAACATACAAATGAATAAAGAAAATGTGGGACCTATACATAATGGAATACTACTCAACTATAAAGAGGGATAAATTTGAGGATTTTTGTAGAAAATGAAGGAACTCAAAAATATAATGTGAAGTGAAATAAATCTGAAACATAAATTTAAATACTGTGTGGGTTCTTCCATATGAGAAAAGTATGCTTGAAATATAGAGCAAAATGAAAGAAAGAAAGAAGGAAGGTAGAAGACAGATATTTTGCAAAAGAGAAGGGGAGTAAGAGATGAACATTGGGAGGGGAGAGGAGGGGATGGAGACATGGGAAGAGTTGGGATCTGTTATATATATGCACCAACTTCCCATAAAGAAGGTAATTATTATGACTAGAGTAAAGAGGACAGAAGTGGAAGGAGAAGGGTAAGAGATTAAAAAGCATTAAAATGTACTAAATACATGTACCTACTGATAAAAGTGAATGGAAACATTATAAGCTGAAATCATGTACTATAAAATAAAATAGAACAACCATTAAAGAAGAAATACTAAACAGTTGCAAATTGTTGAACGATATGATTCATTCCAGTATTTCTTATAATTAAAAAGATTGTATCTACATTTCTTAGGTGATTCATGAAATTTAAAGGCATTAAATCCTAAATTGTTAGTTCTCATATTAATTTTTTTTAACACAGGAAGTTTGTACGGGGATGCGTTGATTTCCTTTGCATGCACAGAGAAGTGTGGGAACTTGAGGCCAAGGAATAGATCCTCTTCACAGCAAGTCTACAATTCCACTCTAGGGACTGAGGAAGGTGTGGACAATGTTTGGAGGCTGATGGACTCTGTTCATTTCCAACAAGAACACCAGCATTCACAGAATACATGTGCTCATGTGGGGCACTGAACAGAGTCATCCAGCTGAGGTGCTTATTTGGACCTGGAAGGTATGAGAAGGCAATGTTCCAGGACCTAGTAGATAAGGACCAAGCTCTGTGTGTTGGGATCTGGGTAAAAATAGAATCAAGGTGATGACTCTGTCCCCTGATGAAAGGACCTGTCCACAAAAATGGAGGTTCACAAAACCCTGCCTCTGCTGTTGTCTTGTGATACTCAGGTAGGTGGAGCCCTGTGGGCATGCATTGATTTCCTCCTCTGTGATTGAATTAGATGTGGGCTTGGCTTGTTGGCAGAGTGACTTCTGAGAGGAGGAATCCCAGGCTGTGCTGAATATAAAGGCGAGGATTTAAGCAACACTGACTTCATTACAGTGTGGTCCCTTAAGGGCTTGTCCCTGATAATAGGATTGAAGAATCCTGGGACTTGTAGCAAGGAAGAGGATCATCTTTGTACTTGGAAAGCTAGGATCATATTGAGAAAAACTCAGTGTCTGCTCCACAGAAGGTAAATTCCCAGGATTCTTCAGCATTCAAGGTAAGGTTCCTGAGTGTGCACAGAAGAGAGGGACCACCCTCTTTACATTATAAATTCAGCTCCACAAAGTTCAGCCCCTGTCAGCTCTAAGGACTTCTGGGCCAATGCTGCAATGTTAGGAGCACCTCTCCTCTCTGTCCTCTGGATCTAGACACTTGGAGAATGTCTAGTGTGGCCTTATGGTATCCAAAGAGGAAGAGACCTAGTAACAGAGGGAAAGTTTTAGCCCTACAAGGAGAAAAGAGAGGCAGTAACTGTCAGGGAGCTGATATTTTTTGAAAATAGTGGTCCACATAGAGCAGTGCCCCGGCTGTCACACATGGGATTGAGTGTCCCAATAAGGTACTCAAATGAGGAACACATCAAGATTTCCTCTACCGACTGAGGGAGATGTGGGGTTTTGTTTGTGACTTCTGTGTTCAGATCAATAGAAAGAACAATGATAAATCCTACCGGGAGTGGAGATCAGAGTCCCGTATCCACTGAGGGAGTCAGGCTCCAAAACTGTGCAGTCTGAGAGTCCCACTTAGGCTCTCCACACATGCAGGTTTGACCTGATGTGGGTCAGTCTGGTGTCAACTTAGGTCCAAGGAATATGGCAACATTTGTCCCAGGGCTCTGATTTCTGGACTGCACAAAACAGAGTCCCAGAGATAGTGCTAATAAAGGTGGCAAGGCTGAGAGAGGAAATGGAGGCTTCTCCCTACAAGAAGAGATGGCAGCACCTGATGTAATCCCAGGTAGTTCCAGGTCAAAGTTAAGAGGCTCAAGTAGGTGATGGTTTTATATTGCACAGTCTTAGGGAGAAGAGAGTTGTGCTTAAAGGTTAGGAAACCCAGTTCAATGGAAGGAGAAGAGTCCTGGGTCATGAGAGGTGTCAAAGAACAAATTATGAATGAGGAATGAGACAAGGACTTTCGTATGTAACAGAGGAAATACACACAATCTGTCTCTGCATTCAATCCTGAGAAGGCAGAGTTAGAGATGACAAGACTCATGTGTTTCCTTTGTTCTCATAGTGGTAGTTTCAGGGAGAAAGAGCATAAGGTTTAATGAGAGAGTCCTATAGGAAGGAAATTTGGTTCCTGATAGGAGTTGAGTTAGTAGTAGTGTGTCGGGGAGACTTCTCCATGAAAACAACACCTCACATAGCACCTCGTGCTGGCAATGAGACCTGAAGGAGCTGGGCACGGTTACATGATAATGCTCATTCACTTCTTCCAAGGACATCTAAAGAAGCTGAGAAGCATTGTCATAGTGGGCAGCCTCAGATTAGCAGGTGAAGGGTTGCAGTAAGTGCCAGGCATCAAGGAAAGGACCCTGAGAGCAATGGGATCCTTCTTTCCCATAACATGGTAAAACAGAATGCCTCCTTAATCGTCAGCCTTGGGAGACTACAGCCAGGTGTGGTATGGACAGAAGAGAAAATTATCATATGATCTGCAGAACTCTGAGGGAGTTGAGATTATTAATATGACTGGATAAGTACTGTGTAAAGATGACAGGATAATGAGGGAAGATTTAGAAGAGAACCTAATCAAAACATGGGGTTCCATCAAGTCTCATCAAATCCCAGCCTTAGTAAACCATAGACAGAGGGAGCCAGGTGTATTTCATCTTCACATTAATTCCTCAGGTTGCCGAAGGGCTTAGTACAAGTAGAAGGTTCAGAGTTAGTGGACGGTGGAGTACAGTGCATGCATGAGTGTGCACTAAAGAGGACAAGAAGTCCAGGATCATGAGGTCCCACAGATCACAGCAGTCACTGGATGTGCCTCACACTGTCTTTGATCTCTGTGTTCTGCAGAAATTGGGAATCTTAATCTGAGCTAAAAGGCCTCAGGTTACCAGAGGGAAGTTTTGGTTGGCCACACATGATAGAGAAGGCCCTGAGGTCTTCAGAGATCTCCTACCCAATACCTACAGTGAGCCCATGAACTGGCTCTGTAGAACAGGCCTGTGAGGCCCCAGCCATAGCTTTCAAACAGAATTGCCTCTTGATTCCTCTGCAAAAATTCCAAAGAAGTGAGGGTGTTATTCAGATAGATCAGCAGGGACATAAATATACATCCTCTCAAAGTCAATTTGGAAACCTTGAATCAGTACCATCAAGGCCCCAAACTTAGACCCACACTTCTTAAGCTCTGGGGAATATGACAATGGAGTCAGATATATCCAGTGTCACATCTTCCACTATTATTCAGGGAAGGTGTCCTGACATCTGGAGAAGAGTGACCTGAGTTCCTCATGGGAGAAAAAGTACATATTTAAGGTGAGAACTGAAGGTCTCACCTCCTTAACCCTATGTAGACGGAATGATGAACTATTTAGCTTTTTCTGGGCACACAGCCTTTGAATTTCCAGAGCTCAGTTTTCTACTGGGTCTTTTGTCATTGCACTCTATCAAATCCAATTAAAAGAAGCATCAGGTTTTTATGGTGTGGTGCCAGTCAGCAGACAGGAATGTTTTCCATTGTACATGTAGACTAATAGAAGTTTATGTGTGAGGTTTAGGGGCCAATGATCCCAGGCAAGAGGGAGCACCACAAAGCTGTCAGAACTGTCTCTGTGACAAAGTAAGGTGATGAGAAATTCCTGCATTGTTTCATGATACAATGGCACCTTGAGTTGTTATCTTCAGTGTAGTGCAAGAAAGGGCCTCTAGGCAATGGCCTGTATATCTACAGTCTTCCTTAGTACAAAATTTGAGGACACTTTAGCACAGAGTGACAACATATGGGTAGCACTTGCTCTCAGCCTGGGAGCTTTAGAGAAGGGGGCAGCCTGGAAAATAAGATAACTACACCCACTGGGCTTCTACTTGCCAGGAGTGGAAGAAAAAGTACCTACTGGGGAGCTTGGGCAGTTGAGAGGGTCTTCCATAAAAGCCAATGGTCCCTTCTGAATCAAATTCATAGGATCTTATTTTCCCTCCTCTAATACTCCAGCAACACCTGCTCTCCAGCTGACAGTCATACCTGTTGTCCCTGACCTCAGTCATCATGCCCCGGGGACATAAAAGTAAGCTGCGTGCTCAAGAGAAACGCCGACGTCTCCGCCAACTCCAAAGTGAGACCCAGGATCTCCAGGGTGCTCAGGCCCCTGGGGCACAGGAAAAAGAGTCCCCCTCCTGCTCTCCACTCTCTGGAGCTGCTGCTTCCATCTCCCTTGCTGCTGGGCTTCCCCAGAATTTGGAAGCAGCTCCACCCACTACCAGTGCCAGTGGAGTTGCTACACTCAAAAGGTCTGGAAAAGGAGCCAAGAGCAAAAGAGAGGAAAGCGCAACTTCTCCTATGGCCATAATCCCCACGGAGAGCTCAGAAAAAGAGATCCTGATGAAGAAGGCAGGAATATTAATACATTACCTGCTGTACAAGTATCAAATGAATGAGAAGGTAATAAAGAGTGAAATGCTAAAGATTCTCCGCAAAAGGTTTCGACAACAATTCCCTGAGATCCTGCAGATGACCTCTGAGTGGGCAGAGCTGCTCTTTGGCCTAGAGTTGAAGGAAGTCAAGCGTGTTCGTGGCATGTACACCGTGGTCAAAAAGTTTGATGACTCCAACTGTGGAAGCTATATCAGTGACTTGGATGTCCCCATGAATGGGCTTCTGATGCCACTCCTTGGGGTGATCTTCTTAAAAGGGAAGTCTGCTTCTGAAGAAGAGATCTGGGAATTCCTAAATACGATGGCTATCTATGACGGGAAGAAACACGTAATTTTTGGTGAGCCACGCAAATTCATCACCAAAGATCTGGTGCAGAAAAAGTATCTTGAGTACCGCCAAGTGCTTCACAGTGATCCTCCACGCTATGAATTTCTGTGGGGTCCAAGAGCACACACTGAGATAAGCAAGATGAGAGTCCTTGAGTTTTTGGCCAAGGTTAATGAAACCATCCCTAGTGCCTTCCCATCCCAATATGCACAGGCTTTGAGAGAGGAGGAGGAGAGGGCCCAAGCCAATGCTGAAGCCAATGATTGAAGTGCTGCTCCGTGGGTTCCTCACCCCTGGAAAGCTTCCAACACCTCCACACCCAAATGAGATGGGAGGCTGAATCTTTATTTTATTTTGGAAAAAGCTTTTTTGCCTTACAGATAGTTACATATTAACATGTGGCTTGAGATGCCATTGTGTATTCCTGTGTGCTGTTATACATTAGCATCTGTCAAATAAATACTTTGAAAAGAGCATTACGTTAGATTGAGAACCAATGGTTATGAATAACATAGATCAAACTTGTATTGTTAGTATTAAATTGAAATGTAGTAATGTTACTGTCCTTTAATACTCAATAACAATCTTTGAATATATTTTCTGTTCAGGGTAAAACCATGATTTTTAAAGGGAGATATCATTCAGAAATGTGTAAGAACCTTACCAAGTGTAAATTAATTCTTAAAATAAAGTAAATCAAATTAATGGGTTGTCAGCTGTTGCTTGGCCTTCTCTCTCTCTCTTTCTCTCTGTAAACTTGAAGACATATGCCTGGTAACCTTAAATGATTGAAAAATGCAGGTAAAATTAAATAATAATGTGTTATATTCTTTGCTTGATGGGTCAATTTTTGTAACTCTTAATTGAGTAGCTCCACCTTGGAAATTTGTATACTTACAGAAATGATGCTAAGATATAAAGGAGTCTTCCTCCACTCTTATATGTTTCAAGACTAACATGAGTTAGTGAAGATGATGGGTACACCCTGATCCAGAACAAATAAAAAAACAAGTCAGAATGTACAAGGGGGATGGAGATGAGGGCAGTCAAGTGTAAATTCCCTGAGGTGAGCTGAATCACTTTGTGATTTTAGGTACTGCAGTCCCACGGATGAACAAGTTTATTGAGAATGGAAGAAGTATGGCAGTCCTTTCCCAGTGCACCTGTGTACAGTGCAAAGTTTATTTGTCATAGAATGTACTGTGCCTGAACTTATAATCTTAGGACTAGTGTTTATACAGTTAAGAGTGTGTCTGAGAATCGGGTGTGGGGGATCTTCTCTTGACAGAATATGCCAAGAAGCCACTATGCTGACACTCTTTGCCCTGAGCTGAGAGCCACTGAGTCTGTTCTGTGGGTCATACTGTCTTTTGTGTCATGTGAGAAAGCACTCAGTAGGACTAGATATTGCTAGTGAAACAAATGAAAATGGAGGTGTTGTATTCAGGCCACCAGGAAAGGAGGGCAAGTACTGGTCTTTCTCATAAGGGCTAAACATTTTCGGTAGAATCCTGGTGATTCAGGTGCCCCCCTATTAAATAACATGTTCTGTGCTCTAGAACATTTACTTATTGATATGGGCTTGGTGTTATGTTTGATTTGATTTTCTTTGTCCTTGAGCCCTACGTAGTTTCTGACTTCTTTATAACCAAACACTTTTCAAGATGTGAATATTCTCTTCTAGTATGAATATAATCATACTCACAATTGCTGCTCATTAAAGGTCCAATATTTACCGTATTCCCAGGTGTTTTCTGTGTACTATTTGCATTCCAACAGTTGGAGAATTTCAGCAGACTCACTTGAATGATGAAGAATAGGTAGCTGGTAGATGGTAGTACTAGGACCATTTCACAGTTCTGAATTCTTCTAGACTACATGGATTTATTCCGTCTATCCTGAGGCCTCAATTCATCTCAGGACTCCAAAGTATTTCTAGAATGATGAAATGTACCATCTCCAAAGCACTAACACAGGCCTAAAGAAGAAAATAAAAAGAGAGGATGAAAGGCACTGGGGAATATATGTAGGGTTCAAGTTCCCTGAGTCCTCTTGTCCCTAACACTGCATTTCATTGACAGCTGACTCTGACCTGGTCTCAGCTTCTTTTTCCAGCCACAACAATTTCCTGCTTTACAGTCCCCTTCCTCTGATTATTCCCCAGTGAGACTGCCTGTCCATAATGGTCCTGAACTGATAACCAGTTCTTCACAGCCTTCCCCTCTGGAGCTTATGCTGTCTCCCAAGGAACAAACAACCCAGACACAACAGCCTTCTTCCTGCTTGAATGATTCTAAGTTCCTGGAGGTCTTCTCCCTCATCATGGACCCTTTCTGACATCAACAGCCCATTCCATGTAATTGTAC
>RJWM01000682.1:0-151546 GCA_004363535.1 Dasyprocta punctata
TAAAAGTGACACCATAGCATGATCCAAAGATCTTGGCCTGTGTTAAACCCTGGCTACCCTAAAAGCACAAATAAGCAAACAATTAATTTAGTCACAGAAATTCTCTAGTCTCTTAGGAATTTTCTTCTACTCCTTTAAGAATTGTGAAGGATGGCTAGTTACATAAGGCCAATAATTTTGACACGGTATAACTATAAAATTAAAGACAACTTTGCCAATTGCTACCTTTTCAAGTACTCATTTTAGGTACAGGCATTTCACAAACATAACATGAAAATCATTTTGCTAGGCAAACACATACATATATTTTTTTGATTCCTAATGAAAGAAAATGCAATGCACTGAAGTCTTCTGGAAACAATTTCACTTTGACACAATTTTTCATTTCAACAGAAATACATGGTATATTGTCCCCTAAGTAAAAAAAAAAATCTCAGGAGTTAAAGTCAGGAATAGAGAAAGACATTTTTAAGATAATCTTTTATATTTTTATCAAAATAAAAAATTTTAAGGGCCTGTGGTATGACTCACAAATTACTATCTTAGTATGTGCCATCCTGTGTTCACTGTGTATTCTGAGTCCCTAGCATTCAATGTAGAATCCCAGGCTACACTGTTGTTTCCTCATTCATTGCTTTAGAGACAGAAAGCAGTAACTTCAAGCCAGGTGTGTCTGATAAGAAAAAAAGGGTAGTGTTGTAGGAATCAGGAAACAAAGTGTGAATAAGTAAAAGTAAGCTAAGCAGGAACTGTTCCTGAGCTATGCCAGCTTTCTACACATGTTTGGAATCAGGATCCTGCTATAGCAGATCCAGACAACTGAAAGATATTTCCTCAAAGATTACAGAGTCTAGAATTTAAAAACTCGACTCATTTTAAATACTGAGATGTATCAGAATGAGGCTGTCCCAAAATGAAAAGCTGTGGCTGTCTTTTCAGCTTAAGGAAAGTGGGGTTATGAGAATTACTCACCAATAGTTCACCCATTTAAACATCCTTTGAGAGGCATCAGAAACAGCCTGGATCAAAGTCTACCCTTGACATACTCCTGCCTTAGCATTTGAACATCCCTTTACAAACAGTCAGAAAACCCAAGACTACAGAGTAGAAATCCAAATGTTGAATGTGTACACAAGGGTTTCCTCCTCTCCTCAAAGTTAGCAAGAGATGGCACGACCCCCGACCTATAAAGTCAGAACTGCTAACTATTAAAATTGTACGAAACCTGATCAGGCCTCAGAAATCTCCTTTCTTGGAAATTTTAACATTAAGAAATAACTTTCTGGATACCTTCCAGTCTCAAGCTGTCCTGGACTTGAGAACCAGTCTCACCAGGTGCCTTACTCCTTCAGGACAAGAGGGCGTACGTGAATACACTCCTTGCTAATATGATATGGGAGACTACTCTGCATGACAATGGAGCCCATCTTTTCTGAATACAAAAATTAGGAAAGATGGCTAAGGAAATCCAAAAGGGCAAAAGTAGTTTACTTAAAATTGGAATTACCAGGAAAATCCAGAAGAATGATTTCAAAATTCAGGTCATGAGGTGGCTTACAGAGAATGCCCCGCATTTTGTGTATGGAGTTTCCCCTCCCCCAGCCATTTTCTGGCCACGAAAGGGATCTGTCTGGCTTTGTGTTCAGCCCTGTTACAAAGGCTGGAGATTCAGGGTTCTGTGCTTAGCAGGCATATGCAAATATCGGCAAATTTTAGACTCTGGCTTGATTTTAAGATGAAACAGATTTTTCAAGTTAAATCAAATTCTCATAGAGGCTTGTTTCTGCTTTTGTTTTTATCTAGTTTAACACTTTCAGTGAAAATACATATGTGTTGTGAAGGTTCATGAGAAATAAACCACCCTTTATGTGGAGGTAAAAAGGTAATTTTAGGGGCTTTAAAAAGATCTAATTAGGAATGACACTTTGAACTGGTCTTACTGCTTTTGCTAAGAAACAGTGCTGGTTTTAAATCAACAAGAGTATCCAAAGGTAATAATAAAACCGATTCCCACATTTATTAGTTATAAGTACCACTTGTCTAATCACCAATGATTCTAGCAATTGGCCATTAAAAATAGCAAGACTACTTAGTCATTATGCTTTTTTGATAGGTTAACGTTAAAACATTTGCGGGGGAGGGGTGATAGTAAAATCATTGTCTTTATTTTTTCATAGTAAGAAAACTTGTATAGAATTTTAAAAAGACTGGCCCATCAGTAATGATCTAAAAATTCATTGGCTAAGGAGAAACTGTTAAAAAAAACATTCTGTGACTTTAGTGTTTACTCTGTGTTTAAGCACTTTGCATGCTCTCCTACTCGTCCCATCAGGCTCATGTGACCTCACAAAGGAGGCAAGGCAAGCAAAACTGGACAGAACAGCAGTCCTAAACCATGAAAAAATGGAGAGGAATCCCAAGAATGCCCTGCTCCAGTGAGAAGCAACCCAGGGAGGCAAAGGTGACACCAGAACGTAAGCCAGAAAGGAGGTACAGAATCTGCCCAAGGGGGGCTGCTACACCTCTCCAGAGAAGTTCCATGATACTTTGTAAAACTCAACACCAAAAAATTAATTCTTACAGATTTTTTTTCTTAAAAGATGCACAAAAAGCTAATTGTGAAAGCACAAGAAAGAGAGCAGAATGTATTTTACTATGAATGCAAGTATTACATTTTACAGCACACTGATGTGCAAAAAATCTGTACTCTAATACCTATGAATGTACTATAGTTAAGGTCCAATAAATCTAGTTACTGAGCTTTGCTTGTCAAATAAAACTCTTTTTCAGCATGTGAAATAGGCTTCATGCATATGGAGATCCACACATGCAGCAATTCTCTTATACTCAATGAAATGTTAAACCACAGTGCTGTTTCAAGGTCCTCCTTTCTAAATAGCCATACTTGCAAAAAGAAACTGCAGGAAACTCCATTGTAAATATATAAGGACAATGCATAGGCAAAATATGTGCATCCCCAAAAAATACAGTTAAAAGGTTTTGCTGGGGTATAGATTCAAATAAGTCTGCTTCTGAGATTCTTAGTTGCTCAAGTTTGGCAATCATGAGCAAAGTTCAAAAGATATTTGAAATTGTAGATTTACCCACCTTTGTCTGTGAGATCATTAATTTCAAATGAGAGTAAAATTTCCAGCCCAAGAATAGTCACAAAGCACCTCACCCAGAAACTAATTCTTCAGACACATACCTGCCTGTTGAGGTCACCTTTTCACAGGCACAGAACACACCATATATGTACATAATTAAATGTATATGTAAGAAGATTCATGTCCAAAAGGGAGGCTTCATGGACTTTCTGCAAAACCAGTTCAAACACTGTGAGGTTTTAGAGGAGACTGAGAGCTGAAAGCTTTTCTTGTTCAATATTTCCTAAGTATAACTTCTTATACTTGAACCTTAATTTGAAAAGCTTCTTCTCCCCTATAAGAAATTCCAACCCAGAGCAGTAAGTTAGGAAAACTTTAGATTTTTGGCATAGAAAAATACATTAATATTTGGTATTTTTAGTGATCATCAAGAGCACATCTCAGCCAAGTGGCAGCTAAAATGTGAGACTGCATGAACTGCCCAGTTCTTACAAGTGTGTGCTTCCTCACGTTACCTCTAATCAAAATGAGAGCTTTCCATTTCCAGCAATCTCAAGAATGCAAACTAAGTCTAGGCAGAATTCTTATTATCTGACTCAGTGTAAGATTCTGTTTTAACTCTTTTTCTAATTGTCTTCACTAAAAATACCATGCCACTCAACATGTTACAAATATTCCCAGGAATAGTATTTGGTTTGTTCTAGAGAGTCAGACTAATAGAAGTTGTGAACAGAGTTTCTGAAAACTTTGGGCATTTATGTATTACTATAAAAACTGAATCAATATTTTCTATTTCTAAAGGCAAGGTAGGTACACCATTGTGAGACAAGTAGAAACAAAATTACTATTTTGAAGCTTTAACTAAAACTTTTGCTTTAAATTTCTAATCTTATTGAAAAATTGAAAAATATAGAAGAATCCAAATATTTTACTGACAGTGGAAACATGAGAGATAAAAGTATGTATGCATATATATACATACATATATATATTTGAAAATTATATTGTCATTTAGTAACAGATCAAAGTTTTTGTTTCAGATATGAATCAGATTCCTTAGAAAGGAGTCAAAGAGTAAATTCACCTTTTCACACACTATGTCACAAGGCTCATTTTTTCAAAATCAGTGTGCACAACACCTGATCACTTTTGAGGCAGCTTACATGTAAGTCAGTACTTTATTTATTTATTTATTGCTATAGGGCCTCTGAGAAGGTTGCCAATATGTAGAAACTGAAAAGACATTTCAAGGACATCAGAATATGACTGAGGCACAGCTAATTCATTTGGCACAGTGCAGCTAACTAGAGAAACCATTGGTCCTCGGTGTCATATTTACATGCAAAAGAACTAGATTAATGAAGAAACATCTGGTTATTTCATGTGGCATCAGAATGACCAACCTGGATGCCTCACTGACACATGCAATTTAGCAAGGAACCAAACTGGAAAAAATCTATCACTAAATGAGGTTTTAAAAAAGTACTTAGAAGCAGATGAAGACTTAGAAATTCATGCCTCCTCCTGATTTTGGGGGCAGGTTTTCATGATTTAATTGGAAAAAACTGCCCAAATGGAAGAAACTACTCACCATCCATGTTATCTGTTTTGCCTTAGCCTACATCTCTTACAAAGTATGAAAGTAAAGAACCTGGCTTAGAAACCTTAAGCTCTTGGGTTACTACTTAATGAAGTACCTGATTTTCTGCAATTTTTCTCTAGATGCATCATAAGCACTTATACTCTCTGACTCCTTTGTGAATTATCACCCTCTACCTTTCTCTAAGAAGGTTCATTTAGCTTGAAATTCTTGACTTTCAGACGGTTGCTTTCCTTGCAAGTCATAAAGAATAAGCTTGTTTCCAAGTGGAAGACACAAAGAACTGAGTTCAGGTGTAGAGAAGGAAAGCGACTCTGGTAGCTTCAGTGAGCAGGAAGACCTTCAGGAATTGGGCTGACCATGTGGCCTTTAACAACTGTCTGGGATCAGCATGATCACATCTTGGTGATTTCAGCTTTCACACTTCAGGCAACCCCTCCTGTACCAGGATACAGAAGTACTTCCACGTCTCCATTTGTCTTGGGGTAGTCTCAGAAGTCTGCCAGGTGAAGAGCTCCTGACCCCCTGTCCTATTCACGGGAACTTCCTCCCACCTAAACTCCTGACACTTAATCTAGGCTGCTTGTCTCATTTTTTTTTTTTTTGTTGTTGTTGTTGTTGTTACCTTGTGAAAGCCTGAGCATTTCTAATGTTATTGTCACCTATATTTTCATTACCTTGGTTTGTCCTGTCACCTTGACTAGACTGTGAGCATCTTGAGGGCAGAAGCTGCTCCTGCCCAGCTTGGAACCCCCTCCCAGGCTCCCTCTTCCTCCCCACAGTGCGAACAGCCTCTGACAGTATGCTGCCATGCAAATTGACTGGTTTCATACTCACAGCTTATACCTTGCTCACATGTATTCGTTTGTAGGCTAAACTGCCAAAAAAAGAGACCAATGATCTCTTTTTAAATTGTCTGTCTGGATTAATTACATACTAATCTTCAAAACTGCTGAAATACTTTCAATCCTGTTAAGAACTACTTCATTAGCACACTCCCCACCAAGGCCATTGCTCAAACTTGACAGCTGGGCTATACATACAACAATGTGCATAGATTTATGTGTATAGAGGCATTTGTCCTCAAAATAAGGCCATAAGGAAAATAAGCTTCTTCTTTCCTCTTTCTTTAAATAGAAACAATTTTTTAAAATATTACATTCACTGCTAATAATGTTAAAAATTTAAAATAGGAAATGTTAATTTTGTCACTCAGGATCTAAAAGAAGTCTGTTCCACCACAAGATTCAAAAGAGTGCTCATGAGGCAATCACATTTATTGTGGGAAATTTTAGCAGCTGAATTGAGTGCTTTAAAACTAATAATACACCTTAAATAAAATGTGTATTAACTTGGCTCGGTTAAAAGCTGGCATAAATGATTATTATTCCCTAAATCACATATCCTGAAATTACACTACAATCACATCTCCCAGGAAAAGATGTGGTGATTCTTAAATGACTAAGCTTCTATTATTAGTAGTCATTTGTCTTTATGCTACAAATCGTTTCTATGCTTGGCAAATGTGGCAGATTTTGAAGTACAAAATACTAGAACTACTTTGGTCTCACTTGTCACTTCGAAATGCTGAAACTATTACCCACTGTTGTGCAGAAACTCAATGAGTGAATCTGATAATCATTCACTGCATTTCTGAACCTATTACTACAAAGTGTTTATTTTATAATGGAAAGGAAATACTTTTCAATAAAACAAAGAAGTTACTGAAACTACCTGTTCTGTAACTGCCTTTTACCATCTCCCCTCTTAGATGATTTCTATGGTTTTTTTTCCAAAGATTTTGTTTCCTTAGGGGTGAGGGGTACTTCCATAAGCCACAAGTAATCAACTGACAAAGTGCTATTTCTGATTGCTTTAACTGCTATGTGCCTGGGTGGGGGGATGCACTGCTTTCTACCTGAAGATCTAGAGGATCTATATAAGATAAAATAAGCAACAACAACACAACAAAAACTAGAAGCCAGATAAAGGAAATATATTTAGCAACCAGGTGGAACTGGGCATCAGGGTTCAGCAGTTTGACAACACTGGGTCATCAAAGGCTGGTAATGAGATATACTAAATGAGAAGAGTTTTTTTCTCTATACTTAGCAAGCATTGCATCCTAAGGTCTAACAGAGGATCTACTCATGGTAGATGCAGAAAGAGGGAAGGGAGAGAGAAAGGAAGGAAATATTAAGTTAATGGGCTTCAAAAAGTGGGAAATGAATGATTTCCTTCTTGATACAAAGACACCTCACACATCCAACTTTCACTGGATGTCTTTCTGCATCTAAATTGGCACTTTGCTTATACATAATCATCTGTCTGCTGAGGGAAAAGTTGATCCTTTATAAGAATAGAGGCCAGATAAGGGAAGAACTACTTCTGACTCCTAAATGGCTACCCCTCACCTAGTAAGCTGAATGAAACAGGAATACCATTCAAAGGACAAAATTTATACTACCTATATGAAACAGTAGTTAGCTACTCCCAATCTTTCCAATCTCTTTCACAAAGTTCTTGGAAGAGAGATAATTGACATTTAGGACTTTAAAAACTTGGCTTGGGTGTTCTCTTCAGAGTTAAACTAAAAAGAGTTGAGGGAAAAAAAAAATGTAACAAGAGGCATAAGGTGTGTACAGTTATTTTCACTACCTGCACTAAACACTAGCCTTTGTGGGCAAAGAAAATATCAAACATTTGACAAAGAAATCCTTTTTAGAAATTTGCCATGAAAAGCTTGGGAAGAAATGGAAAAATGTTAAAAGGTACTCAGAATAATTAGTTGCTGATTCAGTGGTTCCAGCTAGATGTATTTTACTCGTGAATGACAAACCGTTTTTAGTCGAAACAGGTTGTTCTTAGAATTTAAACTGATTGTGGACTGTTGAATTAGCATCTCACCCCACAAGCAGCATAATGAAAGTCTAAGTAATTTCCTATGTCTCTTTTCCTATTTGCACAAATCTAAATTCAAGATTTCATTAAAGAATAATTTTGCAGTACATTTGCTAATCAGTTTTCAAACCTTTACATTTTAGTTAAACACACATTATGTTTTTGTTTCATTAAATAAAAATATACCAGTGATTATTTCATTATCAACTTCAAGTGATTGTTTAATTTGATTATGATTAATTTAATTCAATGGATTTGTTAGTATTTATAAAGTTGATGTTCTTGGAATACAGACATTCAATGGTAATAAAAATCAGGAAAACTCATCTCCTTGGAAACGATGTATATTATTCATTTGTTCATTCATCAGATTTTTTTGGGTGACTACTGTGTGCAAGATATTCACTATGTGCTGGAGATTATAAACTGTAGAGTTTGGATTAAGTGAGTTAAAATATTTGAAGTGATATTTATCTACATGTTCCAAGGACAGTCTCCAACTATAAATTGTCTAGATTTTGCTCATTTCATTTTTCAAAGTTTAAAAAATATATCTTTTTCTCTCCTTAAAAAAAGTCTACTTTTCCCCCTGGGATACCTAATCTGCACTCTCCACTGGTGGTCCTGAAACCCCTGAAATTTGAAACAGGGATATAAGACCCAACATTCCCACAAGCCCACACATTTTCCCTCCTATGAGTCTCATTTCTAAATCTACCAGGAAGCCTGGCCCTGCCCAGAGCCTGGTTTGCTTTGTAGGCTCTGAAAACCCCAGCAGGGGATACCAGGTCTACAGGGACAACAGCTGATGCCAACCAACATCCGGAGAAACAAAAAGACTCTCCTGTCCAATGCATGAAAGCCAAGAAGTGAATAGATGGGAGAGACCCTGTTCACGATGTAGCTCTGGATCCCTTTTACAAGACGATGAAAATTAGAAGCAGAGAAGTAGAGCATTTGCATGCAGAAATCCCTTGCGACCAAGAGCTAAAATCTCAATGCATCTTATCAATGACAGACTCACTGTCCCACCCCAGGCCTAGATCATTCTTCTCAAGCATTAGGTCCAAATAGGTCCAAACAGGGCTGGGGAGCGAGTACTGGTGTTAATTTTTGGTACCAAACCAGAGGTTCTGCCCACGAGGCCTAACAATTACCATGCTATGTCTGGAAAATGCAGTCTATTAAATATTAAGTTGGGTAATAATTCAGATAATAGGAATTACTGAAATAAGAAACCACTGCAACCGAATCCATCAACACCTTCTCTACAGTGTCCGGTCTGTTTGTGCGCGACCCCCAGCACAAAACACAAAACAGCGAGGAGGTCCGGGTTCAGCTGCCCTTGGTGCAGCTCGGAGGAAGAGCCTGACTCTCCAGGGAGAAACTTAATCCGCCCTTCTCACTGCATCTGGCACAGACCGTGGGAGGCGCTCGTGTGAGACTTTTCGCTACCCTTTGTGAGGGAACAGCCTCTGGCGACCCTGTGTGCCTGGCCCCTTCGCCTGCTCTCTAATCCCTTGTCTCACGCTGGCTGCAGAGATTCAAACCCAGGGCTGTGGGAAGCCGCAGAAGCACCTCCAGCAGGCCACTCCCAGGAGCGCGGCTCCCCCTCGGGCCTCCCCGCCAGACGGCAGAGCCTGCGTGTTGGCACTTGTGTGCTCCTCCGCTCCTCCTCGCGAGTTTCGCCCAGGGTTTGGCTCGGTCCCCCGGCAGCCCAGCACCCCACAAACAGAGGCCGTTCACGTGTCTGCCTGGTAGCTGCAGCTCCACCACAGAAGAACCTCCTTTTTGCTATGATTATTATTATTTATTTTTCATTTTCCTGCCAACAGCACGCTCTCGCCCGTTGGGCATCGCTGACCACGGTGAAGGCTGGGGTCCTAAACCGAGATTCTAGGTGCTGCCCCGCCCCCACCGCCCTTGACCTGGCCCAAGCCCCTGGAGCTAGAAGCCTTCCCACCGAGTGTTTTTCATCTACTCTACCACCGCACGCCAGGTAGGTGGGTGGGCGCATGGGAAGCCAATAACCTGCCTTTGAACCCCAGACCTTTGAAAATAACCTACGAGGGCGCCAATAATTCAAGTCGACAGGAAGGTCAAAGGCGAACTGTGGTGCCCGCAGCCCCGCAGGAGGGCTGAGGGTGATGCAATAGGGTTAGGGAAGGACTGGGGAGGTCCGGAGGCCAAGGTATGAGCAGCAGCAGGACTGGACGAGGTGGGGAGCCAGGTGTAGGTAGGCACCGAGGCGGTGCGGGCTGGGCGAGCAGGAGCCAGGGCCGCCGCTGCCTGGCGCATTCCTGGGAGGAGGCATCACCGCGCCGTGGCTGCCTGGGTTTACTGTTAACTCTCGCCAGTCATAAAATCCGCACGTAACCGCGACGCTGCAGGGATTTTCTCCCACCTCCCACGGCCGCTTGCTCTCCCCGCCTCCCCGCAAACTGCAGGACCGGTGCTTCCGCGGGGACACAGGCACTCCCTCAACCCCGGGCCATCGGACCGCCTTGGGGCGACTCGGGCGCGGTCCAAGGGCAGACTGCGGTGCTGCCTGACCACAAGCGGCTCCAACCCCGGGGTCACTCTGCGGACACACGGCGTCCTCCTCTCCCCACTGCTACCCCACCTCCTCCAGCGGCCCCCCCCCCTCCCAGAAAGCATACAATTTTCCTCCAGCAGGAACCGTGGGAATCCGTCGGAGGGGCAAAGTTAAAGGAGGGGCGCGGGGAGCTGTGGCGCGCTGGGTCCCGCCGCACACCCCCCGCCCCCGCGCCTGGAAACCCGCCCCAAGCGCCACGCGGTCGGGTGACTCTTACCCGAAGTGTCCCACAGGCTCAACTCTATTCTTTGTGTGTCGATTTCAAAACTGGCTGTATAATTCTCGAACACAGTAGGAACGTAATTCTAGACAAACGGAATGGGCAGGAGAGGAAAGAAAGGGGGCAAAGAGGTTATTATTAAAATACACGTCACTCATCAAACACTCTGAAAATCGAACCCCTTAATTCCCCATCTGAAATAAAAACCGCACCCTTCCGAAACCCCTAGCCCCTCTCGGTTCTCAAAGACAGGCTGACCTAAGTCTCCCCAACCCCGGCTCCGCGCAAGCAAGCGAACAAGTTTCAGGAGCTATCAGCTCCCCGGCCGGTTGCGTCCCAACCCCAAAGCTTCCAGCGCACTTTCCCTTTCCCAGCAGTCGGACCTGGGGGAAGTAGACAGAGGTGAGAAAGCAGATTCTAAAAAAGAAAGAAAGAAAGAAAACAACGTGTGCGGCGAAAAGAGAGAAGCAAGGGAAGCTTATCTCGAGAGCGGGGATCCCCGCGGGCCGCCCCTAGAAGCCCTGCCGGCCCCACTCACCTCGGGGAAGCAGTCCTTGGCGAAGACGTGCAGCAGCGCGGTTTTCCCACACTGACTGTCTCCCACCACCACTATCTTGCATTTCACGTTCTGATTAGGATCCATGATAGATTTGCTGGATAATTTTTGGCTGGCTCTTCTCTCCTTCATTGATGTTGCCTTATAGTCTCTTGGAACAGGAATGTTCTCTTAGGAAGAAAAATATATATATATAGGTATATATTTCTCTTTATAAAAAACAGATACAAAAATAAATCGCAAGGCTGGTGGGAACCCCTGAAGTGCAAAGCAGACGAAGAGGAGAACAAGAGGAGCCAGCTCGTTTCTCCTCTCCAACAAGTTTTATGCCTGACTCCACACTGCGCCTCCCAAGTCCAATTCCGATCCGACTGCTTTGTTTCACGCTCTCTGCGAGGCTTTATACGCCCGGCCTTCCAATCCTCTCCTTTCTCAATGAGAGAAGGGAACTGAACCGCCTCCTCCCCTTTTATGGAGCCTGGGAGCCAGCGCGGCCTCGCGGCTTGCAGAAAGTGTAGGAAGCGCGCCCTCTAGGGTGATGGTGCAGGATGCATTTCAAATGACAGCTTTAGCACAATTGGAAGACCCCAACACGATTTGATGATGGATAGGACTGTGGAGGTCCAGGAGGAGGCGCGCACACACACACACACACACACACACACAGAAGAACGCCCTGCTATCTGTGCGTGGCAGTTTGCACCAGCATTCCTTTAGAAATGTTCTCATGTGAGTTCTCAGAAGCCTCAGAAATTGTGAAAAGAAAATGATTTCCCACCCCAGTCAGAGCATATTTATAAAATGTTAGAAGCAAATCTTGGGTGTAGAAGGATGGTTGCATTGGAAGAAAAAAAAAAAAGGTCTGCATCAGGTGCACACGCTATGAAACAGTTCAGATTGTTTCAGACGCGGGAACTGGTTTGCCTGGGTCGCAGCAATGGACTGCACTGCCAGACCTGTCAGTTTTAGGCTTTCAGGAGGGGGAAGAAAAGTTTTGAGGATTGGAGTGGGTCGAGGGAATGGGAGGGGAGAAGAAAGAAGTGGAAGATGCTTGTAACTGAGTGGCATAGGCCCTATGCACGAGGGACCCAAACATAGCATCAGAAGTTGCACCTACAGCCCGCCTTGCCGTAGCGAGTCTTGGAGGGAGGGGTTCCAACTGTGACCTTAATTCCTGTATCCGTAGCCTCCATCTTTCAGAAGTCGAAGCTCTCTTGGCTGCATTCAGAATGCTCCCACCTCTCCATGATCTCCACATCCATTTCCCTGGTCTTCCACTTCTATCTCCCAAGAAGTCTTAGAAAGAACTAAAATATCCCATACATCTCTCTCTTCCTCCCCCACCCACTCTCTTGCTGTGAGAACATCATCTTCATCTCCAGTACCCCAAATGGTAGGAGTTTTCAGTTACTAAATTGAAGTAAGGACGTTGTCCCAAATTAACTTACAGATCGCCCTATAGAAACTTCTTGACCTATAGGTAAAAAGCTGAGGTGAAAAGTTCAGTGTGGAGGGGGAAGAGAAATAATGAAGGGTAGTTAAAAGCCTTGATATAAATAGCAGATGGTCGGCCGTGAAGTTTAGGGGATTCTGGGATGAACTTCTCTTTCCTTTAGAGCTGAAAACACTGGGGCCTTCTTCCAGAGGAAAGCACTGGCTTGACTGGATGTATTGGTCTGCTATACACGGGAGAAGGGCATAGCTGACCCTGCTGGGGTTTTTAGAGGACCATTTGCCAGTTTGCTCTGAAGAGCTTTGGCCCTCTTTACACAAATGATGCAGGTAGCTTCCCTCGAATAACTACAATATCAAGTACTTCGGTGTGTTACAGACACCAAACAGTCCTGTAGAAAAGCAACCTAACACAGATTAACATAGCACCTCCAAAACCTACTTAAGTACAGGAACCTTGTCTGTTTGAGAAACCATGGGCATGATGGTTGGGCAGAAGATGACAAAGATGTATCTGACCCCTGAGCTTCACATCTTCTGGTCATTGGATGAATTATTTAACATGCCTCAGTTTCATCATTTTTAAAACAGAAATTATAATAATATTTATGAGAAGATGCAAATGAGTTTGTGTTGAGCTAAAGAGCCTCCAGCTATGTTGTGTATCACTATAACTTTTTTTTTTTTTTTGCTCTTCCTGGAACCTTTCAACTTATCTTTGGGAATGTTGTGGGCTTATTAATTGGAACTAGGTCCATTAGGTCTCTTATTTTTAACTTAGGAAGTTTTTGATTGCCAGAAATATGACTTGAACTGCTGTATGCTTAACTTGGTATAGCTTATGTAGTTAAACCATCCTAACTAGCATTAATTATTAGTTATTTTGAATTGACTGATCAACAAAGAAAACAATCATATATTCATCTAAATTTAGATACTTTCAAGAGTGAAAGAGAACACTAACAATGGTAATGGCAGGATCACAGTCATAAAAATGCAAAATAAGAAGCCTAATCACTTCACCAATGAGTAATCTGGAATTAGAATAGATAACCTTTTGAAAATGAGGTGACCTGAATCTCCAGGAATCTACCAGTTATGAGTGAAATTTAGTAGATGTGTAGTAGAGTAGAAAATCACTTGCCTTAAGAAACCTGGTTTGACTCTAAGGTAAGAATTATTTTTTGGTCTTTGAGTCTCTAGTGCTCAGTGTGTGATGTTTATTGAATATATTTGAAAATTCATGGAAGACGTAGTCTAAGAATTATTTATTAGGTATCTGTTGTGTTTTAGGTGCTGTGTATATAGCAATAAACACACCAGATCTGGGTTTTTGTTTTTGTTTTTGTTTTCCTGTCATAGAACATACATTCCAGACAGGAGAAAAATAAAATATAAGAAAACAAGTACATAAATAAGAATGAATGTGTAAACTCTATGATGAAAAGACAGAGTAGCTTGTTAGAGCACAGTACAGTGAGGCATGAACTTCGTGGCCTGACAGTACCTTTGAACACAGATAGCTCTTAATGATTAGGACACACCAGCTATGAGGAGGTCCAGCAGACGAGTGCCCCAGGCAAGTTATAGACAGTGGGAAGGTTGTGTGGAAGGAAGGAGACTACAAGTTTGTGGAACAGAAGGAAAGCCAGATGCCTAAATGCCATTGAAGACGGGAGCAGAAATGGGAGACAGAAGGAAGAGATGGGCTGCAAAACTGGTTCTGGAATCTGCATTTTATCCTAAGAGCAGTGTGAAGTCAATGAAAGGAGGTCTTGGAGACAAGAGAACATGACTACATAAGTGAATGAATGAATGAACAAATCACTCTCATTTGAAGTCTGCCTCTGTCACTTACTAGCTGCACAATTTTGATGAAATTGTTCATCACCTATGAGAAAATAGACTCAAAATATAGATCACATCCTGGAAAACACTAAAATTTTATACTGTGTTGAAAAGTTTCCCTCTAAGAAGCGCATTCACTCAGAAGATGTAAATCCCCATCTAGGGAATCATATGTTACCTAATACCTTTTGTTATTTTTGTTTGTCTGTCTTTGTCTTATTACTCTCTTTTTCAAAATTACCACTAAGATCAAGAGAAAAACAAAACAAAACAAAATAAGTAACAAGGAGGTTTGGACTTCACAAGTGTTTCCTTCATGGTTAACCTCTTAATTATTAAGGGAAATTCTCCTCCCGGAGAAACTGCATTATCTCTGTCACAAAAAGGGCTGACTTCAGGGTTGAAGAGATGAATAACTGAGTCTACATCTAGGGATGACAGAGGACCTGTAAACGACAATAGTTCTTTCTTTCTTTGAGTACTGGACAAGTCGGGGAGTTGGGTTTTAGACCAGGCTGAACCAACGCGCTGTCTGACCTTGGGCAAACACTGACTGAATTCTTTTCTTTAGTTTCATCCTTATGTGTCAATAATATCTACACAACAAGGCTGCTTAGAAAATCATGTGCCCTGTACTTTCCAACGTTCTTCTTTAGAAATGCATTACAGGCACCTCCCTTTTCAAGTGTGTTGTATTCATAGAGACTTGGATTCACAGTAGAATATTGTGAAGCATAATCCTAATTGTTTATTCATGGTTTCCTGCCTCTCTTCAGATGTCAGCAGAAGCCTTTGAAAAAGCAAATACACAGTGAGGAGCTAGCACAGGTCACTTCTAAGTATTATCAGCAAAGTAAAGAGAATACTAGCATAAAAACAAGAAAATGTGCAGGATATCTTCATGGACATTATGTCAAAATATGAATAGGACTCATGGGCATTCTCTTTGAAGATTTTGTGAGATGATGGATATTAAATAGTTTTAAAAGTGTGAAGAGTAAAGGCAAGAGTACAAACTTATAAACTTTTTCTGTACTGAAATGTAACATTTTTCTCTTTTGCAGGTGGCCAGAACAAGGTGATTCATTACTAGTCCTTTGTGATTTCAATATATTTGTTCATATTTTTTTTTTTTTGAGAAAGAGGAGTTGAGGGAAAAAAAAGTTTCACAAAATGCAACAATAAATTGAACTTGTCACTTGGGAAGAATTTGTTTTCTCGGAAGGGAAACTTTTCCTTTATTTTCTCTTGATTTTACCTGTTTGTCCTGTCAAGGACATAAGTTATGCAGGCTGTTTGGTAAGAATACTTCTGCAGTCTGGGATGGAGTATTTGGTCTTGTTTTTCTTCTTAATGCTGACCGCTAATATGATTTACTACTGCTGTGTGGATGTAGACTATCTCTTCAGCCAACAGGAAATGACACAGCTGTGTGAATGCCAAATAATAAGTCATTGCCCAATTTACCATCCCGTTCTCAATTTATAGGAAACTTGAGGAAGAATTTGTTACATTGTTTAGAGACCCAGATCACACAATTTTGGTTTTGTATATTATAGGTCACACACAATTCTTTGCAACTGCTAATCCTCTCTTACATTCTAGTGTCTTTAATTCTTGATGTCATTTAAAATTTTTTTAATTTTATTAGTACATGTTTGCAATTCATGCAGTTTACAATCATCTTGGGAGTGGTTACATGTACATATTTCAACTTGGCTCCTTTTTATGATCAATTCCCTTTCCCCTCTCCCCACCCCCAGGTTCCCCCATTCCATTTTTTATACTTGTTGATATTATTTGTCTTAGCTCATGATATGGCATATAATGTTCACATTAATTGGGGTTATTAGGTTCCTGTACATGGCATATCTTTATTCTCATTTCCCTTTCCCTTTCTCCTTATTTTCATTTCCCTTGGATAACTTCCTATTGCAAGAAATCCATTCCCTTGTCCCTTTCTATTCATTCTTTATCATTTTCTTTGCCTATACTTTACCTCAGTCCAACGAGAATTACCTTACAGTATTTAAGCTTGTGTATCTGGTTTATTTTACTTAACATTATATTTTCCAGGTGCATCCATTTTCCTACAAATGTCTCAAGTGTGCTTTGATGTCATTTCTTTATGTTTCATTATTGCCTAGGAGGAGAAAACAGACAATAGGTTAATACAAAATTATCAACTGATTGATTACATAATATACTAAGCATCCAATTATACTTTGTATTGACTTGTTAATGTAATATGAAAAACATTTATGGCCCTCCCCTACAAAAAATTTTAAAGAATGAATTCTTTATAGATTGTTTTCTTTGAAAAACATTCAGTGGTTTCAGAGATTTTTTTTTCAGTGTTTTAAAGGTAGTGAAACGAAAGCAAAGATTGTTAGTGAGCACAAATCAGACTTTCAGAAACTGCCCCAGCTTCATTACCAATGTGATGAGATACACTGAGCTGAATGAATTATTTATAGGTATATGTGTGGGCAAATAGCATTCAATATTTTAATCTAAAATTTAATGAATGATAGCAGAGATGTTCCATTAAATTTCTGGAAAGATTATTTTTGGAAATTCTTGTCGCTTATGCTGAAATATTCAATGCAAGGATATGTCAAAACTTAGCCAAAGTTTATACTTACTTAATAAAAAGACAATTTTTGTTAGATCAAATTAAAAACATCCCGTAACTACTGTTTTACTCAAACTCAAAACCTTGAGGAAACAAGAGACAATTGACTAAAATAACTCGAAAATAGTCATTAGCTTAGGCAAAGGCAGAAGTAGAGAGTAAATTATCTAATGGCTTACTAGTGTTTTCTAACCCAGAATTCGATAACCCATGCTCTAGATCATTTGGGTGGTAAGGAATGTTTTCTTTTGATACATTATCACAGACAATTTGGGATTAAATATTTTGCATACTACTCTCTGCCTTTGCCATAATGAAGCTTATCTTTCATAAGTGTCTTCTAGTTCTCTATTTCCTTTCCTTCCACAGCTTCTAGAATCTCTCTGAGAGGCCCTGTTTTTTCCAATGCTAGCTGCAGTACTACTCATTCATCGAGCACTATAGAATGTGATTATGAACTGACTGCCAGTGCCTTGATTGACCATTTAAATCAATGACAAATAACTCATTAAAATCTGATATTAACCCTTATACAAGAATTGTCTGTAGGTCACATCATTGTCATCAAACCCTAGCAGACTGGCTGTAGGTTAAATGGATTTATAAGTATTATGATACAATGACTGGTAACTATCAAGATATGTAAAGTATGTGGGGAACAAAACTTTCCCATACTTTAAAAGCAAAAGGGAGGTCCTAATTCAGGAAGAATATAATCTATCTTAATTCTAATTCAAAGCAAAAAGCTACCATCAGCACATATATGCAGCCATTGGTCTTATTTACTAAGATTTATGCCAGTAACTCTGTTCTCAAGTATAGTCTGCATGTCGCCTCTGAAAATGCACCACTCATTCTCTATTGTCACAGACACACTACTGAATCAATCAAGTGACAACTCTCAGGACTGTCCCACACAATCAAGTCCTATGTATACAAGTCTAAGTCAGTATTAGATGAGGTCACTAACAGCCTTAATAGATTGTCACAAGAGCACCTAACATGGTTCATATACAATTAAAACAGACATTTGAAACTAAGCTTTGGACTTCATCAGAAATGGTAGATAGTGAGGAAAGAAAGACGCAGGGAAAATGTGAATGTATTATGTCCATTAAAGCACAAGATTAAAAACAGCATATTAGCATAATATAAAGAGATTTATTTATTATAAGTTACAATGAAAATGATCTTTGTTTTATTTTCCAAAAAACCTAACTAGCTCTTTTCCAATTAATATATTTTAGAAAGTTTTAGAAATGGTATTTTGAATTTTTCAAAAGTTTACAAAAAACTGTTCCTAAAGTATATACATAAATATATATAAATCAGTGGTTTTATTTTCCCTAAGACCTCTCAGTTTGTGTTTCCAAAACCCTTTTGAATTCTACCTAGACTATAATTCTCAGTCATTCTTCTTTCTTCCCAATTAGTTCCTGAGAAATCTTTCTCTTGTCTTGGAGTTTCCTCACATTATATGCCTGCAGAAATTAGCACAGAGGACCTAGAAAGTCAGGTCAGAAAGCATTGGAAATAAAGAGAATATGAAGTTTGCAGTTCTATGGAGCTTACCCACCTGACACAGCCCATGAAGTACCAAACTTCTTGAGTATTCCCAAACAGACTGATGCTAAAGACTTTATCATAAGACTCTCAAAAGATTCTCAAATGAAGAACTGGAGACTCTGAGAACTGCAGTTAAATTCCTGTAATCTCTTTATGTAACCATCTGGAACGTCTCTGCCATAGAATAAGGCATTTGCCTGGATGCAAAGACAACAGTCCTTTGGAAAGCAAATTATCTGGATAATTTCAGGCTCTAATATTCATTGTTTCCACTCAGAAGCTTCTCAAAGACTTTTGCTAGTATGGGTAATATCAGTTTGCATTAAAGATAAATTGAGTATTAGACTGTAAATCCATGCTCCAAAGGAAATCTGGGACATAAGCAAAATCTAGGCAGTCTAAAATTACATAGTGACTGCAAATAATGAGGTTAAAATTTGGAAAGCAAAATTTTGTATCTGAGATACATAAATGATCCTTAAATTTCAAAGAGAGAGAAAGAGCCTGTTACTTTACTATGTTTTACTTTACAATATTTACATTAAATGGAAATGGAACTAAAGGGAAGTTCAGTGATGCACTTCACACTGTGTTTCCCTCTCTGATCTTAAGAGCACTGTAGAGAAGTTGTGATAGGAATCTGAAAGCAGCTATCTTGCAAACATAGAGTTGTCATGAGACAACTCTAGCAGGTTAAGGGATGAGGACAGCATAGTTACTCATTCTATTCTTTCTAATTTAAATCTGGTTTGAGTAGAGATCAAAGGAAGCTTTAAAGGGATCTGAGAGTCTCAAAAGTCAATGTTCAGACTAAATGCCATGATGGGCTACTCCTGTTTGTTTTGAACATGGCAAGTTACTATAGTTGAGAGAAGCGTCCATATATAGTGACTCTTCATGGAATTGAGAATAAAGATATTTGTATGTTATTTTATTTTATTTAAGAGAAAAAAAGACACATATAAGAAAGACAAAAAGCAAAAGAGACAAACAAACAACAAGAGTAAATGCACACCAGTAACATTATAGGTTTACAAAACAGGATGATAGAAACTTGACAATGGTTGCAATATTGCGCATTGTTATCTTCAAAATGTTTGTTTACATTAACAGATATAGACATGTAAAATTGATCTAATCATATGAGTATAAACTGTTCTTCCTCAATAACGAATACATTCAGCAGTATGTTCTTTTTAGTTATCTTACATATACATATATACATATTTATATCTTTTCCTTTTCCCTTCTCTCTTTCCCCCTTTCCCTTTTGCTCTTTGAGCTGTTTTTTACCCTTACATAGTATTTATTATAGTTTTTGGATCATATATACTTTTTCAGTTTCTTACAGTAGGGGGACAGTACGGTATTTACACATGTGGGTTTGATTTATCTCACTTATGAGTATAGTCTCAAGTCGTGACCATTTACTTACAAAAGTCTCAATGCAATCTTTCTTGATAACTGAGTAGTACTCCATTGTATAAAAGTACCACATAATTTTATCCATTCTTTGATTGATGGGAATTTGGGTTGTTTCCAAGATCTGGCTATTATAAATTGGGTTGCTATAAACATGGGTGCACAAATATCACTGTGGTATGATGTTTTCAATTCTTCTGGGAAAATGCCCAGAAGTGGGATAGCTGGGTTGAATGGGATCTCTAATCTTAGCTTCTTGAGGAATCTCCACACTGATTTCCACAGTGGTTGCACCAGTCTACGCTCTCACCAACAGTGGAGGAGAGTTCCTTTTTCCCCACAAGCCCCTCAAGCATTTGTTGTTGGTTGATTTTTAAATCTTGGCCATTGTTTCTGGAGTGAGATGGAATCTCAGTGTTGTTTTAATTTGCATTTCCCGAATGACCGTTGATGTTGAACATTTTTCCATATATTTATTTGCCATTTGTATTTTTTTCTCTGAGAAGTGTGTATTCATCTCAGATACCCATTTTTGGATTGGGTGCTTGAATTTTAGGGGCCTGACTTCTTTTAATTCTTTATATGTTTTAGAGAGAAGTCCTTTGTCTCATGGGCAACTGGCTAAGATATTTTCTCAGTTGGTGGGTTTTCTTTTCACTATGTTGGATAGTTCCGTTGACATGCAAAAACTTTTTAGTAAGATGAGATCCCAGGTGTTGATTCTGGGAAGTGTTTCCCGTGCAATTTGATTTTTGTTCATGAACTCTCTGCCTACACCTATGTCATCAAGATTTTTACCTACTAGTAATTTTAGTGTCTCTGTTTTAATATTCAGATCTTTGATCCATTTTGACTTTATTTTAGTGCATGGTGATAGGCATGAATCTAGTTTTAGTTTACAGCATATAGAAAGTCAGTTTTTCAGCACCATTTGTTAAAGAGGGTATCTTTCTTCCAATGTACATGTTTGGCCCCTTTGTGAAAGATGAGGTGGCTAAGTGTGTTTGTAGTTGTGGTTGTATCTTCTAATCTATTCCATTGATCTTCAGGTCTGTTTTGATTCCAGTACCATGCTGATTTTATCACAGTAGCTTTGTAGTATAGTTTCAAGTCAGGGATTGTGATGCCTCCTGCCTTCCCTTTGTTGCCCAGAAATGCCTTTGCTATTCTAGGTCTTTTCTGATTCCAGATGAATTTCAGGAATGCTTTCTCTAGCTCTGTGAGGTAGGCAAGTGGTATTTTGATTGGGATTGCATTAAATCTGTATAATAATTTTGGGAGAATGACCATTTTCACAATGTTTGTTCTTCCTATCCATGAACAGTGAATATCTTTCCATTTTCTGAAATCTTTGATTTCCTTCTTCAGAGTAATGTAATTTTCACTGTGTAGATCTTTTACTTCCATTGTTAGATTGATTCCTAAGTATTGCACTTCTTTGGATGTTATAGTGAAGGATGTGGTTTCCCTTATTTCTCTCTCAGTGACTTTGTTGTTTGTGTAGAGGAATGCTAATGATTTTTGAGTGTTCACCTTGTATCGAGCAACATTACTGAATTTGGTTATTACTTCTAGAAGTCCTCTAATGGATTTTTGGTGGTCTTCTATGTAGAGTATCATATCATCTGAAAATAATGATAATTTCACTTCTTCCTTTCCTGTCCTTATTCCCTTTATTTCTTTCTCTTGTCTAATTGCTCTGGCTAGTATTTCCAGAGCTATATTGCATAGGAGTGGTGATAATGGACATTCTTGTCTTGTTCCTGATTTTAGGTTGAAAGTTTTCAGTTTTTGTCTATTTAGTAAGATGTTGGCTGTTGGTTTATGATATATGGTTTTTATCAGGTTGAGGTAGAGACCATCTATTCTGATTTTCTGTAGGGTTTTTATCATGAATGGGTGTTGGATTTTGTCAAAAGCTTTTTCTGCATCTATTGAGATGATCATGTGGTTCTTGTCCTTGGCCCTGTTGATATGGTGCATTACATTTATTGATTTGCATATGTTGAACCATCCCTGCATTCCTCTGATGAATCCCACTTGATCATGGTGTATAATCTTTCTGATAACTTACTGTATTCTATTTGCCAGTATTTTCTTGAGGATTTTTGCGTCTATGGTCATTAGGGAGATTGGCCTATAATTTTCTTTTTTGGTTGGGTCTTTCTCTGGTTTTGTTATTAAGGTAATACTTGTTTCCAGGAATGAGTTAGGGAGACTTACTTCCCTTTCAGTTTCATTGAAGAGTTTGAGGAGTGTTGACATGAAATCTTCCCTAAATTTCTGGTAGAATTCAGCAGTGAATCTATCAGGGCCCAGCCTTTTGTTTGTTGGTAGGGTCCTGATTACATTTTCAAATTCATTAGCTGAAATTGGGTTATTCAGCAACTTTACATCTTCTTGATTCAGCTTTGGTCATTCATAGGTTTCTAGGAATCTGTCCATTTCTTGTGTTATCAAATCTATGTGAGTAAGGGTTTTCAAGGTAGGTGTTCATGATCTTCTGTATTTCCACAGGGTCTTTAGTGATTTTACACTTTTCATTTCTTATTGCATGAATCTGAGTGTTTTCTATCCTCTTTTTGATGAGGTTGGATAGGGGATTATCAATTTTATTTACTCTTTCAAAGAACCAACTCTTCAATTCATTAATTCTTTGTATTGTTTTCTTAGTTTCAATTGCATCAATTTTTGCTCTAATCTTAATAATTTCCTCCTTCTTTGGACTTTGGACTTGACTTGCTCTTCTTTTTTAGAAGTTTGAGGTGCAACATTAGGTTGTTTATGTGTGTTCTTTCCATTTGTCTGATGTGGGAGTTTAGTGCTATAAATTTCCCTCTGAGGACTGCTTTCATTGTATCCCACAGGTTCCAGTAATTTGTATTTGCATTTTCATTCAATTGTAGATACTGTTTAATTTCTTCTTTAACTTCTTCTGTGACCCATTGGTTGTTTAGGAGAGTATTATTTAATTTCCATGTTTTTATGCAGTTATTGAAAGTTTTTTGTCATTCATTTCCAATTTTACTGTGCTATGGTCAGATAATATGCATGGAATTATTTCAGTTCCTTTGCATTTACTTAAGCATGTTTTGTGGACCAGTATATGATCTATTTTAGAGAATGATCCATGTGAAGCTGAGAAGAATGTGTATCCTGATGTTGATGGATGGAAATCTCGGTACATATCTACTAGGTCCATTTGTTCACAAGTTTGATTCAGTTCTGTTACTTCTTTGCTGATGTTTTGTTTGGTTGATCTGTCTCTCTGTGACAGTGGGGTGTTAAGGTCCCCTGTTATAACTGTATTATTGTTTATGTGGTTTTTCATGTCTATTAAGAATTGTCTTACATAGTTGGGTGCTTCCATATTCGGTGCATATATATTTATGATTGTAATCTCTTCCTCTTGAAGTTTTCCCCTAACAAGTATGTAGTGGCCTTCTTTATCTCTTTTGATCATTTTTGGTTTGAAGTTCATAATGTCTGCAAGCATAATGACTACCCCTGCTTTTTTTCTGGGTTCCTGTTTCATGGAGTATTGTTTTCTAGCCTTTGATTTTTAGTCTGTAAATTTCCTTTTGAGTGAAATGTGTTTCTTGTACACAGCATGTTGTTGGGTTTTGTTTCTTTACCCACTCTGCTAGTCTGTTTCTTTTTATTGGTGAGTTGAGACCATTTACAGTGATTGATATAACTGATATGTACTGGCTCATCCTTGTCATGATATCTTTCTGTTGCTGGTTTTCTACATTTTCTGTTTAATTATTTGCCCTGCTTAGTGGTTTCCTTTTGTTGTTGTTCTTAAGATTCTAGCTATCTTTTTCTCTTTCTAGAGTGTCTTTCTGTACTCTTTGTAGTATTGTTTTGGTGGCTATAAGTTTCTTCAGTTGTTCTTTGTCATGAAAGTATCTTATTTTTCCATCAATTTTTAAGGATTGTTTTTCAGGGTATGTCAATCTTTGTTGAAAGTTATTTTCTTTCAGGATTTGAAATACTTCACTCCAAGCTCTTCTTAACTTAAAGGTTTATGTTGAGAACTCTGGCATGATTCTGATAGGCTTTCCTTCATAGGTGATCTGTTTCTTTTCTCTGACAGCTTTTAGTATTTTGTTCTTGTGCTGTATTTCTGATACCCTAATTATTATATGTCTGGGTGAAGATTTATTTTGTTTATGGTTAATTGGGGTTCTGTATGCCTCACTTATGTGTATATCAGATTCTCTTCCCATGTTTGGAATGTTTTCTGCTATTATTTCTGTGAATAGTCTTTGCAGATCATTAGTATTGACCCCTGCTTTTTCATTTATGGCTATTAATCTTATGTTATGTCTCTTGGCATCATCTTGCAGCTGTTGAATTGTTGCTTCTTGGTTCCTTATTATTTTTAAGAGATCTTTTCTTTCATGGCCATAAGCTCCCATGCTGTCTTCAAGGTCTGAGATTCTATCTTAAGCTTCATTCAAGCAGTTTTTCAAACTTTCCATGGAATTTTTTATTTCCTGAATTTCCCTTTGAATCCATTTCATGCATTCTATTTGTGTCTTATATTGTTCATTCAAAGTTTCCATCATTTTCTTAATTTCTTCTATTTTTTTATCTTGCTCTTCTTTAGATACACACAACATTTCTTTATTAATGATTGTCATTTCATTTTTTAGCTGAGAGAATATTTCTGATTTGTGTTTCTCTATAGCTTCATCAAGCTGTTTCTTTGCTGCATTTGCTGTCATTTCAGAAAGTTCAGTTTTGTGACTCCCAGTGTCTTCTATTTCAGGGTCTCTTGGGTTTGTTCTCAGTGGGCTGGGGGATTGAGACTGCCTCTTGGCCTTTTGTTTTGTCATTTTCTTCTGGGACCTGTGTGGCTCTGTGTCCTATGAGGCTGACTGGGCATTCCCCGGGTGGGATGCACTGAGTCATGGGACCGGGTAGAGCTGGATCCTCTGTGCAGCTAGTGAGGGCACACTCCTGGAGTGTGCTGCTGAAGCCTCCACCTTACTGTATTGGGGCCAAGATCTTCCAGACCCTGCCAACTAGGTGGAGCATTCCCCAGAATGTGATGCCACCTGGACCCTGAGTCTGGCTCCAAGGAGTTCAGAGCCTCTGGAGTGCCAAGCAAGCCTGGGTGAGTCCCAGGCCTACAGTGCTGGGGTCTTGCTCCTGGCTGGGTGGGCCCACAACCTCTAGTACCCACCGCACCGGCTGCACCCCTGAACAATGGAGCTTGTGCCCTATACTCTGATGGGCAGAGCCCAAGCTCTCCAAGGCCCTGCATCTATGCTGGCCAGTCCCTGATGAGCAGTTCTAGGGTACTGGGCTGGGCTGCACTCAGTACCTCTGTGTCCTGTGAGGCTGGCTTGGCATTCCCCTGGTGGGTTGCGCTGAGTTGTGGGACCGGGTAGAGCTGGATGCTGTGTGCAGCTAGTGTGGACGCATTCCTGGAGTTTGCTGCTGGAGCCTCTGCCTTACTGGTTGGGGGCCAAGACCTCCCAGACCCAGGCAGCTAGTCAAAGCATACCCCGGAGTGTGGTGCCACCCAGACCCTGAGTTTGGCTACAAGGAGTTCAGTGCCTCTGGAGTGCCAGGCAAGCCTGAGAAAGTCCCAGGTGTACAGTCAGATATTTTGATTTTAGCTTCAGGTCATCATTAACCAACTGTGTGTTCTTGGACATATATTTAACCTCTCTGAAAGTCCAGTTCTCCATCTGTATAATTACAGTGCTGAACTGGATGACCTCTGAAATCTTGTATGGCTCTAATATGCCATGGCCTATGACTCAGATCATTTTCAGATCAAGAAGAATAATTGCATCCTCTCCTGCCTGCTCTGCAGAACCCACAGCGTTGAGGCTATGAAATGATTTTTAACTCTTGCCCCTCCTTTCTAAACCTTGGATCCTCATTGTCAGTTCCATATTTGACATTGTTAACCCAAATGACATGGTATGCTGAGATCATTGACCAATAAAGTGCTAGATTTCCATCTCATCTAAAGTATTGTTATGGTTTATACATTGTGTCAACTCGAGAAGTCTAGAAACTTTATTAAGTAACTCAGCAGCTCTACATCCTGAGGTGTAGAGCACAAAAAGTTACCTGTTCATTGTGTCAATTTGAGAAAGTCAGAAGTTTAACTGAGAGACTCAGCAGGGAGCCAGGGTTCTTTGTAAATATCCTCATACTGTGCAAAGAAAGGCAAGGAGATTTGTGAATGCTACACCCACCGTTGGGGGAGGGGTCCTGTGTACAAAACAAGGGAGAAAAAGAGGCCTGCTCTTGCCCCTTTTACTCTGGCTGCTTTTGCTCAGCTGCTGCCTTGAAGTGTTGCCCCAGTGCCATGCCACCCTGCCTTGGAGCCAGCTGATTATGGACTGAAACCTCCAAAAACTGTAAGATAAATAAACCTTTTTTTCCTTCATTTTGGGTGTCAGGTGTTTTGTCTCAGCAATGAGTGAAAAGTAACTAAGACAAGCATTTAAAATGCAATTTAAAATGCAATGGGAAAAATCCACTGGAGTCCAATTCAGAAGAGTAGATTCCAGTAAGCTCAAGTAAACTGGTTTATTTATGTGCACACACACAAAATATGTGCGCACAAACATGTCCTATCATATATGGCAGATTTATCTTACTGAAGTGTAATTACATGTAGTAAAAAACATAGATCTTCAGTGTATATGCAAATGAATTTTGACAATCATGTATGCTCATATTATCAAGATCCCATCTAAGACAAAAACATTGCCTTAGAAGATTTCCTCATGCTTCTCTTCAATCTCTTTTCTATGAGAAAAAAAAAAACAACATTATTTTGATATTTTCTCCATGGATGAGGTTGTTAGCTTGTTTTTGTTTTTGCTTTTGCTTTCAGTACTGGGAATTCAACCCAGAGTCTTCCTACTGAGTTCCATTTCTTATCCTTTTTATTTTTTATCTTAAGACAGTATCTTGCAAAGTTGGTACTTTGCCCAACTTAACTTGAACTTATTCTTCTATCTGGGCATCCCAGAGTGGTGAGATTTGAGGTGTGCACGACCAGGCCCAGTTTAGTTTTGCTTATTTGTGAATGTTGCATATTGCATAATATCAACATAATGTCCTTTAGATTTATTCATGTGATTACATGTATTTGTAATTTGATCCTTTTTACTGTGAGTAATATTTCATTGTATGAACATACCACAGTTTGCTTATCAATGTGTCTGTTGAAAGATGTTTGAATTAATTCCAGTTTTTATGATTATAAATAAAGTCACTATGAACATTTCTGTATGGTCTTTTTATAGACATTATTCCATTTTGACTGGTGAATATCTAGAAGAATTTTTAGACCAAAGTTGAGGTGTATGTTTGACTTGAAAAGTGACTGAACAGTTTTCCAATGTGTTCATCCTATTGTACTTCCCACCAGTAAGGTTTGAATAAATTCATTGTTCTATTTTCTCTCTTGTATTTGGTCATTTTAATTTTAGTATTCTAATGGGTATCTCTGTATAGTTTCAACTTTCATTTCTCTAAAGTGTTTACTATATTTTCATGCATTTGCTAGGTATTTTTATAACTTCTTTTATAAAGTTGTCCATACAAAACTTTTGCCCATTTTTATTAGATTTGCTTATCTTCTTATTCATCTGTAGGAGTTTAGAAAAAATATTCTGGATCCAAGTTATATGCATTGTGAATATTTTATGTCAGACTGTAGCCTGAATTATTTTCATGTATTTTGAAATTTTATTAATGTTTGTGATATATAACAATTATACTTGTCTCAGGTAATTGAAACACACACATATCACATCTTCTTTATCTTTACTTCCACCCCATCTTCTTTCTTTTCCTCTCCCTTTTTCCTCAGATTCCCTTTCCATCTCCACCAAGTATATTTCCCTGTTGCCTACCAACTATTTTGTTTTGCTTTTTAAATTATTTATATTTTGCATTTCTCATATTACAGAAACCATGTAATGTGTAGCCTTCTGTGTTTGACTTATTTCACTTAACATTATGTTTTCAAAATGCATCCATTTTTCTACAGTTGACTCAAATATATTCTTCTTTATGGCTAAGAAGTATTTCGTTTTATATACTATACTATATACATATATATATATGAACACTATATATAGTATATATATTATTTATCTATTCATCTGTTGATGGGCTTATAGCTCACTTCCATAATTTATCTATTGTGAATTGTGCTTCTGTACACCTGAATATATATGTATCACTGTAATGTAATGACTTTAATTATTTCAGGAAGATATCTAGAGGAGGTATAACTAAGTCAAATAGGATTTCTACTTTTAGATTTGTGAGGACTTTCCATACTGATTTTCATAATGACTGTACTAATTTACATTCCCCCAATGTAGATCTCCTTTTTTACCCACAACCTTACTGGCATCTGTTGGTTTTTGAGTCTTGATAAGAGTCATTTTTAAAGGAGTTAGGTGGAATTTCAGTGTTACTTTTCTAATGGCCAAACAGGATCAACATTTTTTATGTATTTGTTGACTATTTGTACTTCTTTTGACAAGTGTCTATTCATTTCAGTAACCCAGTTTTTCATTGGGCTTTTATTTTGAGGGCCTAAATTTTGAATTCTTTATGTGTTCTTCATATGAGCTCTCTGTCAGAGGAGTAGCTGGCAAAAAATTATTTCCTTTCTGTAGGTTGTTAGTCTCACTCTGTTGGTTGCTTCCTTTGTCGAGTAGAAGGTTCTCAATTTGCTTTAACCCATTTGTTGATTCTTAGTATTAAGTGTTGTGCAATTAAGGTTCTGTTCAGAAAGTTCTTGACTTCAGGAGTTTTACCAATTTTTTCTTCCATCAAATTCAGTATTTCTTCTTTTATATCTAGTTCTTTCATCCATTTTGATTTGCTTTTAGTACAGAGTTAGAGCAATGGATGTATATTCTTTCTTCTGCATGTGGATAACCCATTTTTCCAGCATCATTCCTTAAAGAGGTTATCATTTCCCCAACACAAGTTATTGGCTCCTTTGTTAAAAATTTGTAAGCTATAGGTGGTTAGGGTTGTTTATGCATCATCTATTCTATTTCATTGCTCAATACCTGTTTTAGTGCTAGTCCCATGCTGTTTTTAACACTGTAGCTTTGTAATACAACCTGAAGTTTCAGATTGTAATGCCTTCCACTATGCTTTTATTGCTCAATTATTTTGGCTAGTCTGGACCTCTTCTGGCTTGTATCTAAATGTTAATATTGTGTTTTCTAGTTCTGTGAAAAATACTGATGATATTTTGATTGGCATTGTATTAATTATCTATATAATTTTTGATAATATAGTCAATTTGACAGTATTGATTCTGCCTATCCAAAACAGGATATATTTCATTTTCTCTCTCACTCTCTTGCTCTCTCATTCTCTCTCTCTCTCTCTCTCTCTTTCTTATGCTGGAGGCAGGGTATGACTGTGTAGTCTGGACTGACCTCAAACTCATGTTGATCCTCCTGCCTCAGCCTTCTGAGTGATGAGATTATGGGTGCACATCACCACATCCAGCTCCATTATCTAATGTTCTCTTCATTCTGTTGTTTTCAAAGCTCTGTAATATTCATTTATAGAACATATTTTCACCCTTAGCTAGGCATTTAATTTTTTTGGAAAAATTGTGAATGGAATTGTTTCTCTCATTTCTTTCTTGGTGAGCTTATTGTCTATGTACAGGAACAATGTGGATTTTATATCCTGTCACTTTGCTGAATTTATTAGTTCTACACTTTTCTGGTGGAAGGTTTTAAATCTTCTACGTATGATTTATCATTTGCAATAGGGATTGTTTGACTTGCTTCCTTTCTTATTAATTCTTTTTATTCCTTTCTTTTATCTAATTGCTTTTGCTAAATTTTTGAGTACCATTTTGAACAAGAGTGGTGAGAGCGGACAGTCTTTTCTTATTCCTGATTATAGAAGGAAAGATTTTTGTTTCCCCCCATTCAGAATGATGGTGGCAGTGGGTTTATCATAAATGGTTTTTATCAGTTTAAAGTAAGACCTCTCTATAACTATTTTCATTAGGGTTTTTATCATGAATGGATGTTGAATTTTGTCAAAGGATATTTTTTTCTGCATCTATCAAGATGATGTTATAGTTTAGATCCAGATGTCCCTTAAAAGTCTCATGTGTTCAGAGGTAGGGCTTTCAGAAAGTGATTAGCTCATGGAGGCACTATAGCTGACTTGCCGTTGAGAGGTGGAGTCCTGTTAGAAGGGGCAACTCACTGGAGATGTGACCTGGATGGGTGTATGCCCTTTCCTGGCTCTCTCTTCTCTCTCTGCTTGCTTGCCATCATAAGGACTGTCAGCCACTTCCACCGTGCCATTTCTGTGTTGAAGCCAGCCAACCAGGGACTGAAAATGTAAGCCAAAATTAACCTCTCTTTCCTTAAGCTGTGGGTGTCTGATATTGTGCCCCAACAACAAAAAAGGTGACTAGCACCAATGAAGATGTATTTTTTATCCACACTTCTTCTTATGTGATGTATTTATTACATTTGTTGATTTCTGTAGGTTGAACCATCCTTGCAACCCTGAGATGAAACAAACTTGGTCATAAGATTTTATAAGTGATTTTTGCATTTTATCTGCAGCATCTTTTTGAAGATCTTTGTGTTCATTCTCATTAGAAACACTGGCTTATAGTTTTCTTTTTTCTTGATCCCTTTCCTTGTTTTGGAATATGGGTAATGCTAGCTGAAAGGAATAGTTTGGTAGTGCTACTTCCCTTTCGATCTAATGTAAGAGTATGAGAAGCATTTGCATTAGTTCTTCCCTGAAGTTCTGATAAAATTCAGTGGTGAATTCATTGAGTCTTTAGCTTTTCTTAGTTGGTAGAGTATTTTTTACTGCCTCTCTTTAATTGCTTGGTATTGGCCTGATCAGGTTTTTTATGTCTTCTTTCTTCTGTTGTGTATTTCATATGTCTTATGAATTTTTTCTATTTCTTCTAGTTTCTCCAGTTTATTGGAATATAAGTGTTCAGAGTAATTTCTTACAATATGAATTTTGGCAGTGTCTATTATAATTTCATCTTTTTATTTCTAGTTACATTAATATGAGTCATTTCTTTCCTTCTTTTAGTAAGTTGGTTAAAAGGTTATCAATCTTGTTTATCCTTTGAGAGAACTAACTCTGATTCATTGATCCTTTTCATTATTTTTTTACTCTCAACTTTATTAATTTGCACTCTGATATTTATAATTTCTTTCCTTTTACAAGTTTTGGACTTGAATTGTTCTTGTTTTTTTCCATAAGGTGGCCTATCAGGTTATTTACTTAAGACCATTTCATTTTTCTAATGTGGACACTCACAGCTATAAACTTCACCTGCAGAACTCTTTCACTGTGTCACTTAGGCTCTGGTATGTTGTCTACCATTGTCATTTGATTCTAGAATCTCCATAATTTCTTCCTCAATTTTTTTCTGTGACTCATTAATTATCAGAGACCATATTATTTAACCTCCATGTATTTGCATAATTTCTGTGGTTTCCTTGTTGTTAGCTTCTGTTTTTTCTGCTATAGTTTTATAGTATGCAAGAGATTATTTCAATTGCTTTATATGTATTTAAGCATACTTTATGACCTAAAATGTGGTTTATTTTGGAGAAAGTTCCATGTGCTGTTGAGAAAAGTGTGTATCCCCTTATTCCTGGTGAAATACTGTAGATCGCTCTTAAATTCATCTGTTCTGTGGTGTGGTTCAACTGTAATGTTTATTTGTTGATATTTTTTGTCTGGTTCACCTATGTATTTTTGAGAGCAGGACACTGGAGTCCCCTACTATTCTTGTGTTGATGTTTATCTGACCTTATATGTGCAGTATTATTCCTTTTATAAAATTTGGTGTGGCCTCATTTGGTGCATATACATTTACATTTATGTCAACTACTTGAATTCATCTCTTTGTTAGCATATAGTGACTTTCTTTGTTCCTTCTGATCAATTTTGTTTTGAAGTTCATTTTGTCTGAAAATCGAAGAGTTACTCCTATTTGCCTTCAGGCTTCTGTTGTATGGAGTAGGATTTTTATTCTTTCACTTTCAGTCTCTATGTTTCCTTGTGGATGAAATTTGTCTCTTATGGGCAACATATAACTCAGTTTTGTTTTTTGATACAATTTGCCAGCTGCTGTGTTTTGATTGGGGAATTATGATTTTTTATACTGAAAATTATTACTGAAATGTATTTACTAAATCCTGTCATTACATTATTATTCATTGCTGATTCTTTTTTTCTCTCTTTGTTTAACCATTCTGCCAGTTAGACATATTTTTTCTTTTTGGCTCTTTAGAATGTTGGCTTTACTTTCTCTGTCGAAAATTCCCTTAGGTACTTTCTGCAATGCTGATTTGATGGCCGTGAATTTCTTTAGGTGCTTTTTGTCATGGAAAGTCTTTGTTTCTCCATCAGATTTTAAAATAATTTTGTAGGATATACTAATCTAAGCTGGAAGTTTTTATTTGTTTATTTTTCCTAGAATTTGAACAACTTTAAGCTCTTCTGCTCTTTAATGTGTGTGCTAAGAAATCTGCTATTATTCTGACAGGTTTGCCTTTGTAAGTTGAAATTTTTTTCTAACAGCTTTTAGTGTTCTCTCTTTGTGCTGAATTTCTGGGATTTTCATTGTGCTGTGTTGAGAAGTTCTTTTCTAGACATAGCTAATTAGGAATTTAAATGCTTCATTTATCTGGAAATTGAACTCCTTCCTGAGATTTGGAAAATTTTCTAACAAGATTTCAGTGAATAATATTTTAATACATTTTGTGTCTTCTAACCTTTCTTTAACTCCTATAGTTCTTAGGTTGGTTTTCTGAGTCATCTAGCAGTTTTTGGATCAAGTTTCCATAGTGTCTTGTTTTTAGGATATTACTGGATACATGATCTGCTACTACTTCTGACACTCTCCTCACACTGACCATGCTTTCAATTAGTTTTTTTATAGCCTGAATTTTCACTTGATTTATTTTCATGATCTCTAGCTGTTTATGAAATAATAATTCACATCTTATGTATGTCTTGTTCAATTCAATCAGCTTTTTCCTTGCATTTTTAAAGTCTTTGAATATTTTATTAATTGCATCTTTATTTGTTTACATTATCTTGTAGCTCACTGAACATCTTATGGGCTTGTTTCTTCTTTGATCTTTTAAACATTTTAACCATTGGTTTTGAGTTCTTTGACTGTGACTTCCTCTACTTCAGTGTCTCTGAGATCAGCTTTTGGGGACTTAAAAGTTTTTGGAGATATCTTGTTGCCTTATTTTCTAATATTTCTCATGTTTTTGTCCTGAGTGTTGAGAATCAGGGTAGAAAAAAAATCTGTCCTTTCTGTGAGGATATCTTTAGTTGTGGCATGTTTTCCTTTGATTTGATCTTGGCTTTGGTTATATTTGATATTTGTACACTGTTTAACCTACTCAGTGTAATGGGAACAATTCTGCTCACTCTGTTGGAAAGGGAAACCTCTGACAGTTATATTAGCATCTACAGAGCCAAGCATATATAAATCATGCAATTTAAAACTTACTTTAACAATGTCACCCTTTCTTCAGTAACCCAGAAACACTGTGATATAGTAATGGTGACAAGTAGTTTGAAATGTAAAGGATGAGGGAAATATTAAAAGAACAGAAGGAGAAGAAGAGAATAGTTTAGAAAGAAGGAATACTGTAGGTAATAGAAAATGAAAGAAAAACAAGAGATCGAAATTTGTTGATGTTATTTATAACTAGAGCTGGAGTCTGGGGAAGAGGGAGTTTGAGAAGTTATTTGCCAGGGCAAGAAAAAGGAAGAAAGGAAGATGCTTGGAGCTTGAGGAAAGCTATGCCATCAGAACAAATTAATATGCTGATAAAAGTTTGTGTTTGAATCCCCTGTACACAATATTTTTCCAAAAGTTAATATGACATTCCCATGAAAGATATGTTTTAGACTAAAACAGTAATACATTCTTACTCTCCTATTTACACATACAAACATTATATATATCAAGTGAAAGGAGAGAGAGAGAGAGAGAGAGAGAGAGAGAGAGAGAGAGAGAGAGAAACAACCACATACACAAAAAGCACAAAAATTCTCTCAGTTCTATTTATATTGCAGTCAGAATTTGACCAGTGTGCTCTTCATCCTGCATTCACAAATGGAGAAACTTTGACTTGTAGCAGTTGTGGGGAGTGGGATTGAGCTGTAGTCCTCTTTGGCTGTGTCTAGGCAGTTGGATGTATCTAATGGTGCTTGAGCTGTTTTCCCTCCCACAGGTTTTTCTTCTGCCTGACAGTGACTGTAGGGGGTTGGGATCTAGATGGACCACTGAGTCTGTTTCTCTCTCCCTTTGCAGGCAGTGCTCTGCTTGGTTTAATTGTTCTCCTGCGGACGTGGCTAGCTGGAGGCTTTTGCCTTTGTCTTATGACCTGACACATTCCATTGTGTTGGAGGACAGGAAGTAACAGTGTGGCTGGTCAACTATTCAGTCTTTCACTGATTTCTTTAAAGTCTTGCCAAGCTCTCTTCTCTCCCTCCATGATAATCCCTGAAACTGCTTACATTTGCTCCTTCTATACTGTGCTGGGGGAGTACACCACAGAAACCACCTCTCGTTAGGCTGCTTATCTCTGGTTTTCTATGTGAAACTCTGTCTGCACCCCACAGAGTCACTATCCAGTCCATGATATCAGCGACACATAGAGTGCACAGAGCTGATTTGCTTTTGGCTGACAGCGAGATTGTTCCTACGTGGGCACTTAGTTGTGCAGCATCTACGTGAGCAGTGCACACTGGGCAGGATATTCCAGTGTTTGGGGAGGGGTAATAGGATAGTACCCACTTTGTCATGGCTCCAGTGTCATTTCTCCTCTCCCAGATCATAGCCTTTTCAGGTCTACCTATTCCTGCAATTCAGTGAACCATGGCTCGTTCAGGGTCTGGTTCCAGAACCCTAGGACTATGTTCTTTTTACTTTCTTTCCCATTGGCCTGGCAGCCCTCATTCAGTCAATACCTGTCCAGCTTTGCTCAGGCTTTCAGTTTCTCTACTGCCCTGCTGCAAATATCTCACTTGCCAAGCTTCCTCTTTCATAAGAAGGGAGTCAGGCCGGGTCTGCACCTGCATAACTATTTTGGGACTAAGGCCATTTTCACTATGTTGGTTCTTCCTATTCATGAGCAAGGGATATCGTTCCATTTTCTGACATTCCCTTCGATCTCCTTTTTCAGAGTACTGTAATTTTCAGTGTGTAGATACTTTACATCCTTCATTAGGTTGATTCCTAAGTATTTCTTTTTGTTGTTGTTGTTGAATGCTATTGCATGCAAAGGGTGTAGTTTCCCTAATTTCTCTCTCAGCGAGTTTGCTGTTTGTGTACAGGAATACCATTGATTTTTGAGTGTTTATTTTGTATCCAGCTATTCTACTGAATTTGGTTATTAACTCTAGGAGTCTTTTGTTGGAGCTTTTGGGGTCTTCTATGTAGAGTATGTCATCTGTGAATAATGATAGCTTAATTTCCTTTATTTTTCTATCCTTATTCCATTTCTTCTGTGTTTTCCATTCTATGAGAATAAAGATTTTTGAAGTAAGTATTGATGATATTCTGAATTTTCACAGGATCTGTAATGATTTCCCCCTTTTCATTTCTCAATGCATGAATTTGAGTGTTTTCTTTCCTTTTATTGATAAGGTTGGCAAACAGTTTATCAATTTTATTTATTCTTTCAAAGAACCAATCCTTCAATTCATTAGTTTTTTGTATTTTTTTCTTAGTCTCCATTGTGTTAATTTCTTCTCTGATCTTAATAATTTCCTCCCTTGTACAGACTTTTTTTGTCTTGCTCTTTTTTTTCTAGAAGCTTGATGTGTAACATTAGGTTTTTTATCTGTGCTTGTTCTCTTTTCCCAATGTGACTTCACTGCTATAAATTTTACTCTTAAGATTGTTTTCACTGCATAGCATAAGTTCTGGTATCTTGTACCTGTGTTCTCATTTATTGGTAGATATTGTTTAATTTCTGCCTTTATTCCATCTGTGACACATTGGTTGTTTAGGAGGGTGTTAGTTAATTTCCATGGCTGATTTTTTTTATAATTTGAGACTTGATTTCAGCCTTCATCTCATTTTATTTCTTATACTTACTTTAACTTTAATTTGCAATTATTTTTTTCTAGAATTTTTTAAATGGAAGTGAAGTTAATGATTCTAAGTAAATATTTAATGCTATAAATATCCATTTGAGCACTTTTTTAGGTGCATCTTACAAATTTCAAAATATTTGTTAGTTTTCAGGTCAAAATATTTTCTAGTTTCTCTTTTGATCTCCCCTTTGACCAATGGATCATTTAGAAATACATTGCAAACTTGTTCATTATGCGAAAATTTTTTTGATCTCTTTTTGTCATTGATTTATAATCTAATAAAATATCGTTATTTCAGTCCCTTGAAATTTATTCAGAATTTTGTATTTTTTTTTCTTTTTGGCTAACATTCCATGTGTGTTTAAAAGGATTGTATATTCTTCTTTAGTTTGTTTTCACACTATTACAGAGTCTATTAAGTTGCTTGATTCTGCTGTCTAAATCTAATATTTTGCTATCAACTTTTGAAATCTTCTGATTATATCAAATACTAAGATTATGTTATTGAAGTCTCCAAATATAACTATAAATTTGTCTATTTTTCCAATTATTTTTGTTAACTTTTGTTTCATATACTTTGAAGTTCTGTTATTAGATATTTCACATTCAGAATTGTCATTTTAGATGAATCCAGCTTTTTTAGCATTACAAAATGTTTCTCCTTATCTTGTATGATAATAACTGATGCCCACTTTCTCCGATACAGACATGATCATATGGGCATATTGGTTAGTGTTCTATGTATTTTTTTCATTATTTTACTTTCAGGCCACTTGTTTGTTATATTTAAAATGTGATTGCTTTTGACAGTCTATAGTTGGGTATTGTTTTAGTATCTGATTAGTTAATCTGTTTTTAACTGAAGTGTTTAATCCATTTAGATTTAATATAGTAATTGACATAGTTCAATTAGTTATGAATTTTTATTGTCTTTTCTCTTTCCATTTGACTAACTATAATCAACTAAAGAAGGAAATGCTAAATAAGTTACTTACAAACTTAGCTTCTAGGGTGGATCACATAATTTATAGTCATTATGCAGGCAGGGCTTATCAGAATATCAATGTCAATATTATTGTTACTTTTCAGGGGTTAGCCTTGCCCTAGCAGTGATAAGTATTTTCTTTGGTGATTTGTAAGACTTAATTAAGGGAATAAATGATGAAATGTCAGGTGGAAACAGACAGTTTGAGTTGCCTAGATAATATAAAACGATGTGTTGGAGAAATAGTAACAAAGAAATCTCATTTATGTGAACACTACCTAATATGCTGGAAAGTAAAGTTAAACATGTCAGAGATGATAGAATGATTAAGATTAGTAGGGAAAAAATTTTGAGATCAACAGAGATAATAAAATGACTTTTTCACAGTAGGAATCCATTAATTTAAAAATACTATTGTGAGACTAGGTATAGGCATAGTAGTAAAGCACTTAGATTGATAATGTAACCTCTGTGTCTAACATGAGTGTACTGGATTCAGTTCTAGGTTCCCTGATTAGAGTAGAAAACTAGATGTATTGTTCAGAAGATTTAAAACTCATTATACACAGGATAATGGAAAAAATTTTGACCAATGATAAAACTCAGAAAGGCTGAAATAAGTAATTCAAAGTACACAGTTAATTTGAGGGAGAATTATATCTACAGCCTTGACTTTTAATCCTTGTTTATTGTTGCTTCAAGATTTCAGTGTATATTAGGAATTTTGAAATTAGGGCAGATGAGGAAAGAAACAAAAAAGTGAGATTATTCACTTTAGAAAGAAAATGCAAGGTTAAAATCAATATCTATTATCCAACATATGAAAATTTTTTACTTAAAAGAGTGTGGTTAGATACTTATCTTCTTTAACAAGGGACTTCATTACCACTGAAGACTAAACAAGACAAAAATGCACAATAAAGTGCAACCGGAGGAACTTTAGTAAACACATGAAAGAACCTAAGTGTTCCAAATAACACTTATTACATAATAGTACCTAAGCTTATGGTATCTGCTCCTCAGAGGTTTGAATATTTAAAAATGCCATTGTGTATATTTACGGTCCAAAACATATTTTTAAATGGTTACTGTAGTAAAACAAATTAGTATATTCTTCATCTCTTACACATTATTCATTTTTAATTTCTAATGAGGCGAGTGGCAATAATCTACTCAATCTGCATCCTACATGCAGTATACTGGTATTAACTGTAGTCCTCAAACATTATAGTTTATCTTATCTAAAATGGCAAGATTGGAGAAGTAAGCAGAAAGTTGCTTCAAAATCCTTAAGATTTCCTACTAGATATTTTTATTTGCCCTTGTTCTTCCTTGTTCTTCTTTTTCTTACATGATCACTCCAAGAAAGAGAAGTAAAACTTAAAGCCACTTAAATATTCTTCACCTTGCTATGATCTGAAGCCATTTCCAGACTGAGCTGACTTCCTGGTAATCATATATTGTGAAATAATTGCTTTTCTCTTTTATTGTCAACTATATGGTTGAAGGTTTAGGTTGGGCAACTTACTTACATGTTCATCTTGAATGACAAAAGTGAGCTCCTAAAATGTATTGGAAGATATTACACTGTTGATCACAAATGGAATTTTCTATAGATAACTAGCACAGTTTTAAATGTCAAGCTGTGAACTGTTCAATATAATTATTTTTATCAGTTTATTGGAGAAATAAAATTCTTGACACGACAATCCATATGAAAACTATAATTAAAAGTATCTCTGGAAGATTTTGCTTATATGCTAAAGAGTTTTTACATAAAGTTCAAATTCAACTTAATTCTAAAATCTACATTTTAGACTGGGCATGGTGGTGCATGCCCATAATCCTGGCATTCAGGAGGCTAAGGCAGGAGGATTGCCATGAATTTGAGGCCAGCCTGGGCTTCATTGTGAGCTCAAGGCCAGCCTGGACTGAATAGCAAGACCCTGTCTCTAAATAACTAAATAAATACACATTTTATAATTTCAAAGACAGTAAAGTAGAAACAAATTCAATGATCTTAAGAAATCTGAAAATTGCTTCTTATTATTTATCTTCTCCCAAAAGATTTGATGCTATAAATAAAATAATACAACACTTTTGATAGTTGAACTGAATTGAAATTCTTTCCTTATGCAAGTACATTCAGTTAAGAAAAACAACTGTGCTTTAGTTTATTTTAAGGTTGGTTCTTCCCCATTATTGAAGAGCATTTACAAATGATTCTGACAAAGGGCATACAACCAAACTTATTTTTCTTTTGAGAATGCATCTCTGTAAGAGAAAACAAAGTGAGAACCAACCAAGGAAAGTAAACAAATTTGCTTATTTCCTTTGAACATATGTGAAGACTTTGTGACTTATCCATAATCTATCCAATTTATAAAAGCAGAAAAAACAAGTAAACTGTAACATTTGGTTGTTTGTCATGGTTTTAATGTTTTAAAAAGTTTCTAATATTTTAGGTGTTCTTACATTGTGTAATATCTATCCATTAAAAGAAATTATAAAATATTTTGCTATGCCTTGGAATTGCAGCTTGTATTTTAGGCTCAGTTGTATTCTCCACACATAGAAAAAGAAATTATTTGTACTGGACTACATAAAAGCTTGAGTAATGGAATTCAAGAGACCCAATTTCAGATTTTGACTTAGAGAACATTGTGGGTTACTTTTTTGTGAAGGAGTATTGAGGATAAGTCACCTAACTTTTAGCTTCTTCATGCTTGCAGATAATAGCGCAAATATGTTCTGCTGTTTCTAGAGGGTAGCAATCACCTGACTGCTCCAGTATTTTTGCTTGTCTTGATTCTAATGCACTGTGAGAAGGCAGCACAAACACAGATCCAGCAAGCACTTGGGTTGATCAACATTATAGACCTGTAGCACATTCTACAGTATTCTATCACCCTGAAAGGAGCACCTGTAGCCCATCTCTATCTTGGACAATACCAATCTTAAAAGGATCTTAGACTTTCCTACTATGTACTTCAAAACTACGTGTCTGGTCCACATTACCTAAAGAGTCATTTCTCAATGCCTAATCATAATTGAAAATGTACCCAGAGTCTTTGAGACCTTCCTTCGAACAACTGAATAGAGTAAATTTTTTTTAAAAGTTAGAGACCAACAATTTCTAGACTACCAAGTATTTAAGACAGAATTGCACTAGAGCTAATATAAGGACTCCTGCAGAATAATATTTTATTCATTTCTGGTACTTTTAATGCCCATGGAGAATGTATATGGGGCACTATGCTCACTCATAGTGTTTATAGCAGAATAACACAGACTACATGGTTTAAACAACAGAAGTTAATTTCTTTTTCAGTTCTGGAAGCTGGAAAGTGTGAGATTAGGATCTGGGAAGGTTAATTTCTAGTAATAACTTTCTTCCTGGCTTGTAGTGGCCATTGTCTTTCCTCTGAACACAAATGGGAAAAGATCTCTCTCTCTCTCTCCCTCTCCCTTTCTCACCCTCTGCTTATAAGGCTGTCTTGGTTAGTTTTCCTCATAGCTGAGACAAAACACCTGACACCCAAAATTAGGGAAGGAAAGGTTTATTTAGCTTACAGTTTTTGGAGGTTTCAGTCCATAATCAGCTGGCTCCAAGGCAGGGTGGTATGGCACTGTAGCAACTCTTCAAAGCATCAGCAAGCAAAAGCAGCCAGAGCAAAAAGGGGTCAAGAGCAATCCTGTTTTTCTCCCTTATATTACACACAACCCCTGCCCGCACCTCCTGGTTGCATTCACAAATTTCTTTGCCCTCCTCTTACACAGGATGAGGATATTTACAAAGTAAGAACCCTGGCTCCCTGCTGAGTCTCTCAGTTAAACTTCTAAACTTCTCAAGTTGACACAATGTATCAACCATAACAATCCTCCCCTGACAACTGGGCAACCAGACATAGTTTTGAACTAACCTCCAGATACAAAGGCATGCTTGTTCTTAACATTTTGCAACTTAATCCTTAAGAACCAGCATTAAGTCTATTCACATCATATTACATTAGAAACATAACATTTTGTCCTTTGATCCCCAAAGACTCATGCATGTCCCTTTATGCAAAAGGCAATTAGTCCACCTGAAAGAGTTGCCAAAGTCCTAACAGTTTCAGCATTGCTGAAAAGTTCAAGTCCCAAATCTCCTCCAAGATGGAAGGCAAACTTTTAGCTACATACCCCTGTACAAATGAAAACAAAGTTAAACACTTCCAACATGCAATGGCACAAGACAAATATTACCAGTCCAAAAGTTTCAAACAGAGAGTACAAAAGATTGGGACCAAAGTAAGTCCAAAATCCAGCAGGGCAAATGTTAAGTCCTATAGTTGCTTTTCCAGCATCTGAAGCAATCTGTGGCAAATTGTGACCTCCAAAGGGCTTGTGTGGTTTCACACTTCTGGTGGTTTTATCTTCTATGGCTTCGCTCTTGGGCTTACTTTGCTCAATCTTTTCGGCTTTCCTTAGGTGACCCACGCTCCTGGCTCTGTTAAACTTTTGGGTTCTCCATCGCACCTTTGGCTTCACACTCACTGCTTCACATGCTGCCCTCTCAGAGGCACAAGGCTTGGCCTCCTGGGCCTTCTGAAATTGAGGTGGAAACCTTTATAACCTCAGAACCCTTGCATTCTGTGTGCACCTAAAACCAGCACCACATGGATGCCACCAAAGTCTGCTGCCAGCTGGAGCAATAGCCAGGCTTTCCTCTCTCTTGGCTGTAGGGGTCAAGTGCCAGGATCACTGAACCTGATTGTGAGGAACAGATTCTCTATGCTGCAATATTCTGGAACCTCATGGGGCCTCCACTGCTGTTCTGGAACATGGTGCTCTGCATCTTTGTCCTCCAAGCAAAGTCTTGCACTTTTGCTGTTTTGGGTCTGTAAAGGATGGACAGCCCCCTTCACTTTCCATGATGCCCCAGGCCATCTTTTTTATTTCTCTGTTCCTTCTCAACAGTGGAGATCTCAGCTCTATTTTACAGTTCACAGCTTTATTGGAGCTTTCTTTTTGGTCAAACTCACAACATTTTGAATCACCATGCTTGGTTCTTTGCTCTTGATTAGCAACATAAATCTGGCTAAAAGCCCCCCAAAATAGCCATGCCACAGCTTCAACATTTGACATACCTCACATACTTCAACAAAGTAGCATGTGTCTTAGTTACTTTTCATTTGTAGCTGAGATCAAATACCTGACACCCAAAATCAAGGAAGGAAAGGTTTATTTATCATACAGTTTTTGGAGGTTTCAGTCCATAGTCAGCTGGCTCCAAGGCAGAGTGGTATGGCACAGGGACAACAATTCAGGGCAGCAGCCAGAGCAAAAAGGTAGCAGAGCAAGCCTCCTTTTCTCCCTAATATTGTACACAGGACCCCCCCCCTCAGGGTGGGTGTAGCATTCACAAATATCCTTGACTTCCTTTGCACAGGATAAAGATATTTACAAAGTAAGAACCCTGGCTCCCTGCTGAGTCTCTCAGTTAAACTTCTGACCTTCTCAAATTGATACAATGAACAGGTAACTGCTTGTGCTGTACACCCCAGGATGTAGAGCTGCTAAGTTACTTAATTAAGCTTCTAGACTTCTCAACTTGACACAATGTATCAACCATAACAGACTGCTTTGAAATTTCTTCTCCCAGATTAATTAGTCCCCGTCCTTAATCTCAGTATCAGGTAAAGTCTCTGGGAATGAGCAGGATGCAGCAAACTTTCTGCCAAGTCATAACACACATCATCTGGACTCCAACAACTAATGCAGTCCTTCCCAGCAGAAACCTCCCAAGCCTGGGCTTCACCAGCAGGATTTCTATCAGTCTTCTGGTCTCTTGGGCTCTGACCAGATCTCCCCTACAGAACAGCTTAAAGTGTTCCAGCTCTATGCATTCAGATTGCATCTCTGAACCTTTCCGAACTCTTCCCACCACCCATTTCCAAAGACTCTTGAACCACATGGTCAGGTACAGTCACAGCAATGACCCCACTCCTCTGTTACCAAATTCCGTCTTGGTTACTCTTCCCTCATTGCTGAGACAAAATACCTGACACCCAAAATTAGGGAAGGAAAGGTTTATTTAGCTTACAGTTTTTGGAGGTTTCAGTCCATAATTAGCTGGCTCCAAGGCAGGGTGGCATGGCACCAAGGCAACACTTCAAGGTAGCAGCAAGCAAAAGCAGCCAGAGTGAAAAGGGAGCAAGAGCAAGCCTCTTTTTCTCCATTATATTATACACAGACCACTGCCCCCAGGGTGGATGTAGCATTCACACATTTCTTGCCCTTCTCTTACACTTGATGAGAACATTTACAAAGTAAGAACCCTGGCTCCCTGCTGAGTCTCTGGGCTAGAATTCTAAACTTCTCAAGTTGATACAATGTATCAACTATAACAAAGACCATCTGTTGTATCTGAATAAGGTCTCATCTCTCTGATCTCATTTAACCATAATTATTTCCTGAAGACTCTATCTTGAAATACACTTACATTGGATTTCAACATATGAATTGGTGATGGGGGACACAATTTAGTCCAATATGGAGAATAAATATGAAGATTCACTGGTGTGGTTTTAATTACTTGATTTTTTTCCTGAAAAAGATAATTATTTAGTTATATAACTAAATATGATTTCTTTTTTTAACCTGTTAGATTTTTAAAAAGTAGAATACCTTTGCATATTTGTTCAACTTCTCTAGAATTTTATATTTATAAAATCCATTTAGACATTTCTTAAACTAGAAAACTACTTTTATTTTCATCACCAGCTGTATAAAATCATAGCTTTAGAGTGTCTTCCTAAGAACTGTGTGAGGTAAAAAAGCATTAACATTATATTATAGAGTCAGAGAATATTTTAGGTTAGATTTGGAAATGATCTCAAAAGACTGTCCCCATGCAATGAGTGGAGCCATTCTAAAAGAGAGTTAGGAGAGCTACAATAGGCAATGCCATAAAGGCAGTTTCCAAGCCCTTTGAAACTCACATCCCACATCTTGCATATTGAAATTAACTTTCTTTTTTATTTTTACAGGAGAACACAAAGAAGAGCTTGCCTTGAGTGTTAGAGGAGACTTTGGACTTCGACTTTTTTTTTAAATGGAGGATAAAAGTAGGAAATATTTATTGATGGAAGGACAGCTTCTGTCTAAAAGAAACAGAAGGGGACCTGGAAAGTAGGTTGCCCTTTTTTTTAAAATTTTATTTATTTATTTATTATTTGGACTTTGACTTTTCAGCAGTGCTGGAACAGTTAAGACTTTTGCAGCTCTTAGAGATGGACTAAATACATTTTACTTAATGAGATGCCCATAAGTCTTGTGGGAGTCAGGAGTAAAATGCTATGGTTTATATAAGAATGTTCCCCAAAAGTCACATTTGTTCTGAAGCAGGACTTTTGGAAAGTAATTGGATCTTGGGAGGACTATGCTCATCAGGTGAATATGCTGTTGGGCAGTGGGTTATAGTTGGAAAAATTAGGTCACAGGAAGTCCCCTTCCTGACTCCTGGCTCTTCCCTCTGCTTTCTGACCACCATGGTGTGAGTAACTTTTTGCCCACCACACCCATCTCCTATCTTGTTTCTATCTTGTAGTCCCCAGCCATTAAGTGAACCATGAACCAAAATAAACCTCTCTGTCTTTAAGTCATATTAGGAACTTTGACTCAGAAATTGAACTTAAGGTCCCCACATGGGTATCATAAATGAAGGTCTGATGACAACCACAGACAATTAGCATCTGAAGTATTTCTGCAGCCCTTTGCAGCTTCTGACTCACTTCACTTTGCTTTCATTATTTTCCTTATCACTCCATTCAACAATCCTTCTTGAACCCATCTATGTACTATTATAGTCCAGAATCAAATGTAAAGCTTCTGCAAAGTGCTTTTGAGGTGTAACTTGAGTTTATAACAGAATGAGTGCTGGTATCTGTGAAGCAATAGCACATCCTGGACTTATAAATTTCATCCAATAAATCTGAATTTCAGAGTAAATAGACATTTACAGTAATTCAGTAGGTCATAAGATTACTTAGAAAAATAATGAAATAAATACAGTTGGTATATTTAACTATCATCAGATAGACTAAAATATTGATAAAATGTTGTATGATTTATTTTATAAAATGTGTTTATAGAAAATTTTAGCAAATGAACAGTTGTCATTATTTAGTGTTTGCTGGAAAGAGCAGTGTTAAATAAGAAAACAATCACCTCATCTTTCCAAATTGCCTACAATATTCCAGTAGCACTTAAAGTATTTTAAACTAATATGAACATGGTCAGCAATTAAAATCTGAAAATAAAAATAACAGATATTTTAAAGCCAATAAATATTTTGTTACATGTAAGGTAGTAGAATTATAGTAAAAACTTCAAGTTTGCTTCACAGTACGCATCAGACATAGGGATTGAAGAAAAACCAAAAGAGAAGGAACAGGATCCTAAATAACTCCTTGTCCTTGTCAGTGTGCCACTTGTGCCTTTTTGGGCACAAAATCCACCTGGCTTTGGCATAATAGTTTGCTTAATCTCCATGATTTTCTTGTACCAACTTGAGTGCCTCAGTCAGTTAGGTAGAGAAAACTAGCCCTGTTTTCCCAGTGAGTCGTAAAATACTTTGTTAATAATAGTGTAGGTAAGTATCTGATTCAGAGGAGGTTAAATCAAGGGTATGGAATATTTGCACTTTGGGTAGAAGATGTATCAGTAGTGTTACTGAGTCCAAATGTCATGCAAATGACTGAAAAGTAATAATTAAGCATACTTTTAACTATGTCAAATGGGTTATTTATTTGAAAAGGTCCATCCCTCTGGAAAAAAGATTAAGCAGAGTGAGTTTGCTGGTAGCAACTGCAGTGATTATATGGAACATGTAGTTTGGGATTGTTTGGATTAGGAATAAATTGTATGTGTGGAGTGTACAACTGCTCAAGAAATACTATGATTCTTCTAGTAGGTGCTCAGTATTATAAGCTATAAACATATCAGATGAAACCAAAATCTCTCTGGAAAAAGATCAGCTCATATTTTGAGGGTCTATGTGTTCAAAAAGAAGTGAGAGAAATTTAAATGTGCTTTCTTTTAAATTTTAATACTATAAAGTTCCACATCGTGAAATGTTCTTCGGTGTTACTGATAAAATATTATTATAGAGACCAAATGAAGGAGACAGAATGAAATAAATTGAAAAAGTCAAGATTCTTGCAAGTAATGTAAACCTCAATATAGTGACAAATTAACAAACTGAAGAAACAGACATCATTCTATCTAAAAGAGAAACTGATGGATAAAAACAGCCAGGTGTCAAATTCAGCACCTTTTATTGAAGTTATGGACTTTGTAAAGAAGAGCCTGAGTCCTTTTCTTTGATTTGACCAGTCGTTTGTGTGTGTGTGTGTGTGTGTGTGTGTGTGTGTGTGTTATTCTTCCTTTTTTTTAAAGCTCTATGTTCAGTCTCTGCCTCCTCTCTTCTCTATGTAGGTTTATCTTTTAGTGTAGATTGTAAGATTGTCCAACATAGATGCCTCACAACTGTCTTCTGGGGTATGTTAATCAGTTACACATTTTTTTTTTTGGCACTAGGGGTTGAACTCACAATCTCACACCTGCCAGACAGGTGCTTAAGCCACTGAACCAAAGTACCGGCCCTTTTCTGGGGTATGTTGAGTACACAACATATAAGGGCAATGTATCAATGGATATAGCCTTTTGTCTGGACAGAAGAGTCCTATTTACTAATTGATCTTTTCTAGAGAATTGGAAAATAATTTTCTTTCTGGAGAAATTGATTCCTCTGACCTAGAAGAGATCATTTTACCAAATAAATTTATTTGTTCTGCACTTGCTCTGCTGACTCAGTGCTCGCAATTATTTGGAGGAGTCCAAAACAGCACTTGTCTCTGGTCACCTCCAGTTCCAGAGATAGCCACATAATTACCTAGAGGCATCTTAATTAAGTGAGCATGACTGTCTTAATTAGGCAAGAGTCCTCACTATTAACTATCATTAGACTTAATTTGATGCCCTAGGAAAATCTGTGATGAAGCCCATCCCACTAAGGGCAGGGCATTGTCTACTTAAATCTAAAGCAGAATGCTGAGACTACACTTGACAATAAGGTTCACTAAGTCTCAAACAATATCGTTTGTGGACATCTAGTAATGTGTGTAGGAATGTAAAGCACGAAAGTTGGAAAGAACTTTGGAAATGTCATTTCACTTGACACTCAGTTTGCAGATGATGAAATAAAAGTATATGGAGGTGTGATTTAACAGAAATAATACTAGATTTTTAGTCTCCTGACTCCTCCAACTGAAGCCTCTTTAAGACACCATCATACATCCTAAACAATACCAGCAACTGAAGCTTATCTCAATGACTGAAGCACCTCTTAATGAGTTGCTGTTTTGCTGGTGACGGTAAACTGATCCTGGAATTACAGTTTTGAGCTGTGAGCTCCAACTAGCATTTTAATCTTGATAGAGTCAATCTTACTGCATCTGATTTCTATTATTTGTAAATTAGAGGTAATTTTGTCTATCTCATGAAATTGTGGTAGAGATTTAATAAACAATTGCATAATAGGATGCTTTATTAATGATAAATCTTTCTGTAAATGTGTTAAATTGGTGGTAAAACTTTGTCTTTAGAAGCTTATCTCAACTCTTGATTCTGGATGATAGATGTAGTACAATATTTGTTCCTCTCCTACAGCCACCACCCTACCTCACATGCAATGCCACTAAAAATACCAGTAGAGGGGCCAGGGATTTAACTCAGTGGTATAAGCACCTGCCTGGCAAGTGCAAGATCGTGGGTTCGATCCCTGGTACCAAAAAAAAAAAAATTACCAGTAGAGAATAAAGAAGGTGATATTTTACAATGATGAGACAGTGGTGAGGAGTATGCATCAACAGAAAAATTATTTTAACAGGTTTTTGGAAGACAAAACATGAGATGATTGACAAATGCATGTTGAAGTTGGCTGTGGAAACACTGTCCTGAGTTCAGACAGAGAAAAACCATGGCCATGATCTTCATTCCTAAAGAATCTTGTAGAGGATTAAGGCTGAGAAATAGCAAGCATTACTAAAGTGACAAAAAAAAATGTAGGAATGATGACAGAGAAATTAAATTCTGTGCAAAACCTAGTCAATCTCCAGCAACAAAATGTATGGCATCAAAGTACCTCTTTAACATCACTACCACTGCTGCCCTAACCACAGAAACTAAAAGATTCTCCTCTGAAGAAACTGAAGTAACTTTTTAGGGGAAATCAAGTCAGATAGTGTTGGAGTTGACAAGCCACATGAAAACTCTACACCACACCACAAGAGCCCTCTTTTCCCAGTATTCTGCAAAAAGAAGATGGTTGCTATCCCTGTCTCTCTCCTTTAGCTTGTAGTGAAATTTTATGTTGCCATTTTTATTAGTATGATAAAGCAACCAAAAATCACAAGCATTTGTGGAGAACTTGCAGCATGAAAGTGAAAGAAGTAGACAGAAAATATGACTTTAGAGAATGAAAAGATAATTCAAGAAACAGAGCAATAACAAAAATATCTAAACAGCATTTTTAGATTCAAGAGGATATTATATTCATGAAAAAGTAGAATATTATGATAAATATATGAAGAACAAGAAAAGTTTCTTGGACATGAAGAATTATTGCTAGAATGAAAAAGCAAATAATACAGAGTTTATAAGAGAAAGAAAATTTTTTAGGAAATAGAGTTGTCTTCGTTACTTTTCGCTCATTGCCGAAACAAAATACCTGACGCCCAAAATTAGGGAAGGAAAAGTTTATTCTTACAGTTTCTTGGGAGTTTCAGTCCATACTTAAGTTGGCTCCAATGCAGCATGGCGGGGCAGGGCTGCCTTTCATGGCAGCCATGAGCAGCAAGGCGCGCTGGCGAGCGAGAGAGAGAGGTGGAAGAGGAAGGGAACAAGAGGAAGACCCGCCTTCCCTTACACTGTATGTTGGCTCCACCCCTGGGTGGGTACAGCAAACCAAACACAAGCAAGCACCAGACTTAGCCCCATCAAAAGTATGTGAGGACTTTGGGGTACATAGCATATCACCTGATACAAGAGTCATAAGTATACATGCGAAAGATAAAAATATAGTAAACATATTGTTCAAATAATGAGTTTCAGAAAATAAGCATAGTTAAGATGAGAAAAGATCTTATTAAAAATAATGCAAACAAATTTATCATAGAGAATTATGTAAGTGTTCAATGGAAGGTGCTCAATGACATCTACATAAAATGAAAGCAAAATACATGCTTAAGCAATATTTGTTGGAAATTTTGTAACATTTCAAGCAAAAAGGAGTGTGTCAAATCTTCCACAGAAAATGTGCTTATTGCTCTGGATACCAGAAACCAATAAAACGAATTCATCAAACTGGGGATGTGGTCATCAACTCAGTCAAACTATTAAATGTGATATTATTGTCAGCTTCCTATCGTTCTGACAAAATACCTGAAGCAACTTGGGAGAAATATTTATTTGGCTTATGGCTTCAGGGGTTTCTTTGCATGGCTGGTTGGCTTCCTTGCTGCCTGTGGCAAAGTGGAACATCATAGCAGAGAGCCCTTTGTAGAGCAAAGTGCTTATTTTATGTCAGGCAGGAAGAAAAAGGGAAAGGGATACTTAAGGTCCTGTATAGGTTGATCCTGTGTCCCCCCAAGGACTCATAATTTGAATGGGGCTGAGTCTGACATTCATGATTGGTTTGTTGTCTGGCACTGGGATTGGTGGTGTGAGTGCTATACCCACCTAAGGGTGGAACAGACATACAGAGTAAGGGCAGGATGAACGTGTGTCTCCCTCTCTCTTGCCAGTGTACCTTGCTGTTCAGCAGCCACCATGAATGGCTGCTCTGCCACACCATGCTGCCTTGGAGCCAGCTGAGTATGTACAGAAATTCAAGAGAATTGTAAGAAATAAACCTATCCTTCTCTAATTTTGGGCGTCAAGTGTTTCATCTCAGCAATGAGTGAAAAGTAACTATAACAGAATTTGGTACCAGGAGTGGGTTTGTTGCTGGGAGTAAAGCTGACCATGTGGCTCAAGAGCCTTTGGGAATGGCTTGTGGGAAGAGTTTGGAAAGGTATGAGATGTTGCCTGAAAGAGTGACACTGAAACAGCTTAGGTTATTCTGTGGGGGAGATCCTGGTCAGAGCTCAGGAGACCAGAAGGCTGATAGAAAGTCTGCTGGTAAAGACCAGGGTTGGGAGGTTTCTGATGGGAAGAAGGACTACATTGGCTGTTGGACTCCACACCATGTGTGCTATGGCTTGGCAGAAAGTTTGTCTGCATTCTGCCCATGCCCAGACACTTTGCCTGAGACTGAGATTAAGGGCAGTGGACTGATTAGTCTGGTGAAAGAAATTTCAGTGCAATCTAATGTTGAAATGATGGCCTGGCTATTGTTGGGGGCTCTTGGCCAGGTTTATGTTGTGAATCAAGAGCAAAGAGCCCAGCATGGTGATTTAAAACCTTGTGAGTTTGGCCAGAAGTGAGTTGGCCAGTGAGTTTGGCTGTGGACTGTAAAGATAGAGCTGAGAACTCGATTGCTGAGAAGGAACAGAGAAATACAAAAGATGGCCTGTGGAAGCAGCAGGCCTCTACCCTTTGCAACCTCAGGCTTTCAAAAGAGAAAGAGTTTGCTCAGAAGAAAAAGCCACAGAGTGCCATGTTCCAGAGTGGTGACAGTGGCCACAGAAGGTTTCAAAATGGCAGTTGATTGCACCAGGTTTCAAAATGGTGGTGGCCACACCAGATTACAGAATGGTGGCAGCATAGAGAAGCTTTTCCTCACAATCAAGTTCAGAGAACTCAGTGATCCAGGTAGTCGACCCCTACAGCCAAGAAACAGGAAAGCCTGGTTACTGCTCCAGCTGCCAGTGGACCTTGGTGGCATCCACATGGTACTGGTTTTAGGTGCAAGGAAATTATACAGATTCTAAGGCTAACACAGCTTCTGCCTTGATTGCAGAGGGCAATATATAAAGATGTAAGGGTGAAGCCAAGGGACATGGATTATCCAAGGAAAGCTATGGAAGTTAAAACCCCTGGAAGTGCCCCAGGGGTGGAGTCACTCAAGCCTTTTAGAGCTTGTGACCAGATTGCTTCAGATGCTGAGCAGAGAACTCCAGGACTTAATGTTTGTCCTGCTGGATTTTGAACTTTCTTTGGTTCCAATGCTTTGTATTCCCCTGTTTGTAACTTTTGGAATGGTAATGTTTATCTTGTGCCTTTATATGTTGGAAGTGCTTAACCTTGTTTTCATTTGTACAGGGGGTTACAAATAAGAGCTTGGCATAGATCTTGGAGGAGATTTGGGACTTAGACTTTTCAGCAATGCTGAAACTGTTAGGACTTAGGCAACTCTCGGAGATGGACTAAATGTCTTTGGTATGAAGGATTTACATGAGTCCTTGGGGGTCCAGGGGTGGAATGCATTGGTTGATCTTGTGTCACCCCAAGATCTCATAGTTTGGGTGGGTCTGAGTCTGGCATTTATGATTGGTTTGTTGTCTGGCGCTGGGATTGGTGTTCTGAGTGCTTCACCCACCCAGGGGTGGAGCGGACATACAGAGTAAGGGTGGGACAAACGTGTGTCTCCCTCTCTCTTGCCAGTGAGCCTTGCTGTTTGCCAGCTGCTATGAATGGCTGCTCCACCACACCATGCTGCCTTGGAGCCAGCTGAGTATGGACTGAAACTCACAAAAACTGTAAGAAATAAACCTTTCTTTCCTTCCCTAATTTTGGGTGTCAGGAATTCTGTCTTAGTTACTTTTCACTTGTTGCTGAGGCAGGCAAGTCCCAATAGCTCCTGCAAGGCCACACTCACATGATCTAATTTCTTCCACTTAGGCCCCACTCTTAACCACCACTTAAAGATTTTGTGATTTACCATTGCACCACAAGCTGGTGACCAGAACTTTTTACATTGATCTTTGGGAAATATTTAAGATCTACACTATAATGCACTCATTCAGAATAAAGCTTTTTAGTGATTTAACAATTCAAACAATCTTTCTCAGGATTTTTAAAGGATATTTTTCAGTAACATGAGAAAATAGATTAAGAGAAAGAGAGGTAGCTATACCAGGAGAACAGTTGTAGAAGATTCTAGAAGGGAAGCTGCCCAGGAGGCTCACAGAGCAATAGGACTGATGGAAGGTAAAAACAGCTCATAGAAGGACAGCTCTGATGGGACCTAAAACAAAACTACAGAGAAGAAATGATAAAGGAAGACTGATGACAATGAAGAATACGATAATAGTAAACTAATCAAGAAGAAAAAAAGTGAAAATGCCCCAAAAAAATCTTGCACAAAAGGAAACTGCAGTGAAAGTATGCATATAGTTAATTGAATATAAACACTGATTTTCAACCTTTATTAGTAATCTGTAGCCAAAGCACAGAAAACTTAACTTCGTTTGAAAGTAAATTTATCTTTGCTCCTAGAATGCCACATAAACATGTCAGTGAAAACTACAATTACAGGTTGTTTTTAAAAACTGGATTGTTTTTAGTCTGAACAAAAAAACTGTAGACGGTGCTAGGAGTGGGTAATACCTCATCTGAGAATGTATAGAATCATGAAATATTGTCTTTGTGAACTGAACAAGAAATACAAAATGTAAATGCATTTTTTATGGTCATATAAGTGTAATGTTTAGAGGGAAGAAAATAATGAGGAAGTTATATTTTAGAGAAGAGTAGCCTTAGTGGGAGAAAATGTAAATACAGCAAATTCTTATTAAATTTCATAGGTAAACCTAAAACTAATAAACCAAAATATGCAATAAAATGTGTTGTTTACAGACAGAGAAGTGACTAAGGAATAGCTAAAGGATTTCAAAGCTGTTCCTTCAAGAGGGATTAGGGAAAGAAGTTATGGGGGTGGAAACTGCTATTCTTTTTTATAATACACTGTAATTCTGCTGTTGGTTGGCTCTCCACTATCTATACCTTTTTCCTTCCTAAGGGAACTCTGATTTTATTTGTATTCATGGAGCTCAAAGAAAGCCAACTCTATATAAAACTCTAAGGATAATGTATTTTCTTGTTGGGGATGTTACTCTGGCCAGTAGGATGGAACAGAAATGGCCCCAGAGTAGGAAAGGGTGTATTCTGAACAAAGTGTTCCTCATTTGTTGGAGAGACCTGTGAGGATATACACTGCACTATCCTCTTATGGTGTTGCCATACTGAAGTGGGACACCTGTAGCCACCAGCTATTTAAAGGTAAAAATTGGCCTCCCCAGTCTCTCCAGTGCACATGGTCCGCAGGGACACACGGTGGGAGGAGGGCACAGAGACCCTGGAGAGGGCTGGTATAAAATGTCAAGGCTGCCCAGCACAACTGTCGCTCTGAACTTGCAGACAGACCCAGGGTCCTGGCGGCATCACTCCGGGGTACACTCTGCCTAACTGCCTGGGACCGGGAGGCCTTGGCCCCCACCCAGTTAAAGCAGAGGCTCCATCTACATGCCCCAGGAGGCCACCCTCCCTTGCTGCAGGCAGGACCCAGCCCTACTGGGTCCCGCAATTCAGTGTGACCCAAGAAACAGCGCAAACCTCAGGGGAACGCCCGCCCAGTCTCGCAGGACACAGAGGTATGCAGCCCAGCCCAGATCAGCCCAGGACCCCAGAGCTGCTCACCAGGGACTGACCAACACAGCTGCAGGGACTTGGAGAGCTTGGGCTCCCCACACCAGAGTGCAGAGTGCGTGCGAGCTCCATACTTCAGTGGAGTGCCTTGTGTGTGCACCATCCCAGAGCTCACGTGCGGACCCCCGCCCAGCTGGGTTGCTCCAGGCACTGTAGGCCTGGGACTCGCCCAGGCTTGCCCCAGCACAGCTGTCACTCTGAATTTGCGGACAGACCCAGGGTCTGGGTGGTGTCACTCCGGGGTACACTCTGCCTAGCTCCCTGGGACCGGGAATCCTTGGCCCCTACCCAGTTAAGGCAGAGGCTCCACTGGCATGCCCCAGGAGGCCACTCTCCCTTGCTGCGCACAAGACCCAGCTCTACTGGGTCCCACGATTCAGCATGATCCAAGAATCAGTGCAACCCTCAGGGGAATGCCCGGCCAGCCTCGCAGGACACAGAGTCACATAGGTTTTAGAAGAAAATGACAAAACAAAAGACCAAGAGGCAGTCTCAGTCCCCCAGCCCACAAAGAACAAACCCAAGAGACACTGAAATGGAAGACAGCGGGAGTCACACAAATGGACTTTCTGAAATGATAGAAAATGCAATACAGAAACAGCTTGATGAAGCCATAGAGAAATTCAAATCAGAAATATTCTCTCAGTCAAAAAATGAAATGAGAATCATTATCAAAAAAATGTTGTGTGTATCTGAAGAAGAGCAAGATAAAAAATATAGAACTTAAGAAAATGATGGAAAATTTGAATGAACAATATAAGACACAAACAGAATGCATGAAACAGATGCAAAGGGGAAATACAGGAAATGAAAAACTCCATGGGAAATTTGAAAAACCACTTAAATGAGGCTGAAGATAGAATCTCAGATCTTGAAGACAGCATGGGAGATCATGACCATGAAAGAAAAGATCTCCTAAAAATAGTAAAGAACCAAGAAACAACAATTCAATAGCTGCAAGACGATGCCAAGAGAAATAACATAAGATTAATAGGCATAAATGAAAAAGCAGGGGTCAATACTAATGACCTGCGAAGACTATTCACAGAAATAATAGCAGAAAACTTTCCAAACATGGGAAGAGAATCTGAAATACCGGTAACTGAGTCATACAGAACCCCAATTAACCACAAACAAAATAAATCCTCACCCAGACATATAATAATAAGGGTATCAGAAATACAGCACAAGAACAAAATACTAAAAGCTGTCAGACAAAAGAAACAGATCACCTATGAAGGAAAGCCTATCAGAATCATGACAGACTTCTCAACACAAACCTTTAAGTTAAGAAGAGCTTGGAGTGAAGTATTTCAAATCCTGAAAGAAAACAACTTTCAACCCAGATTGATGTACCCTGCAAAACTATCCTTAAAAATTGATGGAGAAATAAGATATTTTCATGACAAAGAACAACTGAAGAAATTTATGGCCACCAAACCAACACTACAAAGAGTACTGAAAGACACTCTAGAGAGAGACAAAGATAGCCACAATCTTAAGAACAACAACAAAATGAAACCACTAAGCAGGGCAAATAATTAAGCAGAAAATGTAGAAAACCAACAACAGAAAGATATCATGACAGGGATGAGCCAGTACATATCAGTTTTATCAATCAATGTAAATGGTCTCAACTCACCAATGAAAAGAAACAGACTAGCAGAGTGGGTTAAGAAACAAAATCCAACAATATGCTGTGTACAAGAAACACATTTCACTCAAAAGGAAATTCACAGACTAAAAATCAAAGGCTGGAAAACAATACTCCATGAAACAGGAACCCAGAAAAAAGCAGGGGTAGCTATTATGTTTGCAGACAACACAAACTTCAAACCGAAAAAGATCAAAAGAGATAAGGGTAAAAATCAATGAGCTAGATGAGCAGAGAACTGAAAGAATGTCCAGTTTTTCGCTAATATAACACCACCATCAACAAAATCACTGCCAGAAACATTTAGGTACATACTTCTTTCTTAATATCAGTTTCAGTATGTGAAATTACTGGTTCACCAGACACAAGTTACAAGTTTTAATAGATCAGACATTGAAAACTCCTTCCCTTAAGTATACTATACTTTTTTAAATGTCCACTAAAACTTAAGAGGAGATGATTCCCACTTCTATACCAATCTTTGATCCTATCAGCCACATACAATTTTGCTCTATGAAATGAGAAAATACAGGTGTCACTCTTTTCTAAATTTGACTTTAATAACTCTTATTTTCAAATGTTTAATAGAACAAATGTACTTCTATTCATATTGTCCAATTATTATTTGCTTGTTTTGTCTATTTGTCTTTTGCTTATAATTGTTTGTCTCTTAAGAATATTCCTTTTATTATATATGAAGCAAGTCTTTTTTTTCTCAAATAGTTATTTAAATTTTTAGTTTATAATGGTTGCAACATTGCATTCCAGGGTTTAAATAATTGGCTAAGATTATTTATTTGTCTGATCAGTCTCTTTATCCACATTAAAAATAAAGGCACTCAGGAGACTGAGACCAAGAGGATCTCTACAAATTTGAGACTGGCCTGGTTTACCAAGGCCAGCCTGAATGGCATAGTGAGACCCTGTCTCACAAAGACAAAAGATAAATAAATAGTCAGTTGAGTGAAGGATAATGGTCCATCAGCCCCAATTATATTATTTATATTAAAACTAGTTATGGATGATAAGAGAAGCATTCATAGATAATAAAGAATTAGTTTGTCATTTCTGTGAATTCTTAACTTTCATTTATGTATGGATTTGACTGTCAAATATTAATATTGTGTAAATCAAGTGTGATTTGGAAGTCCATAGTAGACTTGATTTTAAAAAAAATTATCTTCAATTACTTTGATAAATTCTTCCAAATCTATGTACCTTATTGCTATTAAATCATGAATTTCTTTTCTTTCTTTCTTCTTTTTTTAATTGTCTTTTTGAAACAGGGTCTCACTACACAGTTCAGGCTGGTCTGAACTCACTATGTTGCCCAGGCTGGCCTTGAATTCAGAGTGACCTTCCTGCCTCAGTCTCCTGAGAGCTAGAATTATAGGCACATGCCACTACACCTGGCATAAATCATGAATTTCTAAGAACCACTGAAGAATGAGCCTTATAAAAGAGGAAAGTATTAACAGATATAGACATGTAAAGTTGATCTAATCATATGAGTATTAACTGTTCTTTCTCAATAACTAATACATTCAGCAGTATGTTCATTTTAGTTATCTTACATATACATATATACAAATTTATCTGTTAATGTAAACAAACTGTGCAGATAATGACACGCAATATTGCAACCATTGTCAAGTTTCTATCATCCTGTTTTGTAAACATATAATGTAACTGTTGTGCACTTATTCTAGTAAGTTTGTCTTTTTTGCTTTTTGTCTTTCTTATATGTCTTTTTTTCTTTTAAATAAAAAAAGAGGAGAATATATATCTCCCTTTAAAAATATCATCCATCTAGGGCTGAGGGTTTGGCTCAGTGACTTAAGCGCCTGTCTGACAGGTGCGAGGTTGTGAGTTCAATCCCTGGTGCCGCCAAAAAAAAAAAAAAAAAAAAAAAAAAAAAAAAAAAAATATCATCCATCTTAGTATATTTATTCTGATTTTTCATTCTTGCAGAAAAGTGAACACCTCTCAACTTTTTAGAAACAATTATACTCAATTTTCCAAGAAAAATTTATAAATGCATAATTTTTTTTTGGTACTGGGGATCAAACTCATGACCTCGCGCTTGCCAAGCAGGGCTTATGCCACTGAGTTAAATCCCTGGCCCTTAAGTGCATGATTTTTTTTTTTTTTTCGCAGCACCAGGGATCTAATTCACAGCCTCACACCTACCAGACAGATGCTTAAGCCACTGAGGCAAACTCCCAGTCCTACTTTTTCAAGGCAGGGTCACACTATGTAGCTCAGGCCGGCCTTGCGCTCGTGTTGTAGCCCAAGCCAGCCTCGAACTCATAACGCTCCACCTACCTCAGCCTCCCGAGTGCTGGGATGCATGATTTTGAAAACTAATATTTTCTCCCAATGTTCTTGTAACCACTCCATCAAAACACAGCCTTTGGAGATAAGCAATATTAAAGTGCTTCTTCTAAATCTTTGGAAACTTTCTTTGATTGGTCCCACCCTTCTTTGTCTTTAGTGTTTGTCTAGTCCTACATAAACTCTCCAAACCAGCTCAAAATAAAATGATGAGCACAACTTCCCATACTGTCTCCATACTTTTTCATTGCTTAGGGTATTAAGTTCAATTGGTAGGCTAGTATTCCACCATCAAGAATCTAAGGCTCTACCTGTAGTTCTAAGCAATCAGAGATTTGCTTCTAAATAGCTCTTGGATATTTCACCATATGACTCTCATTAATGGAAATTGCTGAGCTAATCTCTCTGCGTGGCATTACAAATATTAGCTTCCTGTCCAACTTTGATGCTTCTCTGTATTTCTTTTGCTGTTAAAACAAGAACTGTAAATCTGGAAAGGATTATCAAGATTAATCAATTCTGTCTAATTTTACAGATGAAAAATAGGTTTTTAAGGGTTATTACTATTAAATGGATATATGTTTTGGTATTTTAATCCACCAACTACAGACTACCTTGGAATTTAGAAAAGATGTTTTTATATATAATCTACATAAAGAAATATAGAGTAATAAGAAAACCTGGAGAAAGACCCAAGCTCTCTGAAGTCAATATTTTAAAGCTTTCCTTTTATCCTGGAAGCATTCTTATTAGTGGTTATACTAATATTTGGAAGATCATATTTTAGAAAACATGTTAAATGTCATTAGATCAACAAGCTAATGGGTTATTATTATTAATAGGGTTAACATAATATGATAATCTTTTGAGAGTATATTTTGTCATGGTCATCTGAATTTAAATATATTTCAAATTATAGTAGCATCATTAAAATGGATTTTAATAAGTTTTGGCTGAGTGGGTTCCCACTGCACTTTAAATGCCTCTTGGATTTTCAGTGAAATTAAAGTAATTCTGAAGAACTTTTGAATGGATATGGACAAGCCATAAAAGGATGCAAACAACTTTACTTGTGTTTTGCATACCAATAATTTTCTTTCTCAGTAATTTTGCAATCATTCTTAACAAATTGTAGTAATTGAAATCTTCTGCTTTTATAGGTTTAAATGAGGTTTACAGGTTTATTTGGAGAAGATGAGATGTCTGCTTTTCTTTCATGCTATTCTAGTTTTTTTTAATTTTAGATTTTATTTTATTTTATTTTATTTTATTTTATTTTTTTGCGGCACCAGGGATCGAACTCACAGCCTCGTGCCTGCCAGACAGGCGCTTAAACTGCTGAGCCAAACTCCTGGCCCTGGTTTTTTGTGGCAGGGTCGCACTATGTAGCTCAGGCCGGCCTTGCGCTCGCGTTGTAGCTCAAGCCGGCCTCGAACTCACAACGCTCCGCCTACCTCAGCCTCCCGAGTGCTTAATTTTAGATTTTAATAAAAAAAAAAATAAAGTTTTTTTTTCCCTTTTGGTGATATTTTCCTACAATCCAATATTTTTTACAGGTTCCCAGGATTACACAGAACACATCATACTTTGGGAACTATTTTTTTCTTTCAATTATCCCTGCAAGTGGAGAGATGCATTTGGCATTTATTCCTGTATGATTCAGGATCCTCAACTTTGTATTTACAGTGGCCACAGTTACCCAGGTCTTAGGAAACAATCTATTCTTTCAATTTGAATCTGACTTTTATGTTTGTCCTGTAGCTTGCTTGGGGGTAGAATACTGTGAAAATCAATAACTTATAGTTTGTTTCTCCTCAGGAGGGGGCAAATGTGTGACTTACTAAAAGAAAACCTCTAAGTATTGGTGTGATACCTTCCCAGAAAAAAATCAATCATTTTGCAGTGTGTGTGTTTCTATATGGAACCTGCTTTTTCATCAAAATCTCTTTTGAGAGATGGATGATAATTGATTTTAGTTTGTAAATATTACAACAGAATTTTTCATGTAGGCTTTTAATGTTTTTTTTCCTTCAAAGATCTTAATTTCACTCACTTCTTAAAGAACAGATACCTTGTAACTCACCCTATGTTGAATTTTATCATGGTGGAAAGACAATTAAATAATTGCAATGTAACTACTTATGTTATTCCTACTTTGTAATTCCTGAGGAATGACTCATTATTTGACATCAAAGCAAGATTTTTCAATGAAATAAGGGTTTGTATTAATTGCATTTTGAAAAAAGAGAAAACCAAAAATCACACCAAATTCTTCAAATAACAGAAGGGAAGGTAGAACAGTGAAATCCCCACAAATCTGTCATTTTCTTACCTGTTGTAACCCTTGCTTCTTCATGAAATTAACACAGATTGATTGGAGTGACTTTTTATGAACAAAAGGTTTTAACTGCAAGACATTCTTTAGGAATTTTTGAAAGGAAATGACAGAGCAGATTTATTGAGCCTGGACAAAGCATATGTGTGTCACATTTTTCAGTATTGTTATGCCTCAATACTCATTTAGAATCTCAATTTAGTAATGACACTGGTGGATTCTTTCACATATATTATGTAGAGAAGATTACTAAACTCATGGCAACCAAACAAACAAAGAACATACTCAGCAACACATGCTGTAGGCACAGCTTATGAAAAAAAAATTCTCTCCCTAGGTATGTGTCAGCTTTGAGATCAAAGCTCTCAGAATATGTCTCAGAACTGGATCCCTATGTTGTTAGGAATGAGCATGGCTTTTCTGGCAGCGCCATTTTAAAAGGCACAGATTCATATATACAGAGACATTTTTGGAGTATTGATGACAGGCGGCTGTTCCCCTCTAAGTAGGATGGATAGAGCGAAGTACAATAGCTTGCAATTTTCAAAGGCTGTGATTCTTTTTGTATAGGTGGAAGCCATTATTTTTTAAAGCATGTGGTTTCAATGGTGTATACTTGATTTATGACCGAGAATATTTTTCCCTGTATGACATGTTGGCATCCTCATATAATTAATTTTCCTTTTGAAACTTAGATTGAATGGTTTTAACAAAATAGTAAATATGACATTACCAAAATATATGTGATACATGTGTATTTGTGTCTTTGTGTGTGTATGTGATTGTTGAAATAAGTGTGGAACTGAATAATGATTTGGACAATTTAGGTTTAAAAAACATCAGAAATACGGAAAATTGAGATGTTTTGCGTCTTGGATTTGGGCTGAAAATCTCTATCCCTTCTCCCCCTACAACACACTTGGCAGACATAAATATAAGGTTGGTCTGAATGACTTTGAGAATCCTTACTTTTATCTGCACCTCAGTCTTGTCAAACTGTGTGCACTTTGGATTTAACTGGATATGAACCTAAGCACTTATTTCAAATGCAAATTAAGTCTCCATTGTTTTAACCATAAAAGGCATGAGCATGAATTCTACATCTGATTTCACATGAAATGACGTGGCACAACGGTATTACTTCCTTTTGTGGACCTGTTTCTTCTCCCACAGGACTTAACAACTTCTTTACCTTTCCTCAGGCTTGTCAGTGCAAGCCCATAAGCATTTATGTGAATAAACTTATAATTAAACACTACTTCCTAATCCACCAGCAAGTAATTATATTGAGTATTATTCACCCTTTACAAGAAATCCCTTAAAGATCTAAAGAGTGACAGCCTCAACAAGTTTTCCTGCCTCCCTTGATGCACTTCCATTTTTGGAAGTATTCTCTCACTTTCTACTTTACATATAGGAATACAAAAAGAAATTCAAAGGGAAGTATCATGAGAGAAGCACTTCATTAAGTAATTATCAAATTAGAAATTTATGTGCTCAAATATCATATATATACATAAGATGAGATACACATGTTTTTGCATGTTTGATTGGAACTGTGCAGTCTCTGGCAGATATAAATATGCATAAATTTCTCATGCGACATAATTAGAGAAAATTACACATCTAGCCAGTTAGCCTTGAGAAAGATTTTCTTCTCCCTTAACCCAAATGGTCTTGACAACTCTACCTTCATTTTCCTTAGTTTAACCCTGACCTACTGTCCTTCTCCGGCTCTCCTCCATCATCCTTCACATTTTATGCTCCCTTTAAAAAGCAATCTGCTTTCCTCTGCTCTTGCCCTATTCATTTTCCCAACCCTTTCCCAAGTCTCAGATACTGGGCAAGACTCCAGCTGTTTGTGGGTGGACAAAACAATTACATAGAAACTCTCATAGAAACAAAGATGACTCTCCATCCAATCTCATGGATGGTCCACAATGACTGCTGATTCTCTCCATTTGTCCCTCAGTCACAAAGGGGACAATGTGTCTTCACTCAAAGCAGAATTTATTGCCAAAGTTCCTTCTATGCCATTCTAGTGGCTTGCAGAAGCCCCAGTATAGCCAAAACACTTTCTTCTAGAGGTCTTCCATTTTTGGTGGGAAGAGCAAGATTTGCCTGCTTTGAAGAGACAGCACTTAAGGGCAAGCTCAGCCTTGCATATCTGTCTGTGAGCATAGAGCAATATAGGGAAACCCTGTCACTGTCATAACAACCTGAGCACCAGGAAGGTCATGGGAATTCCCACCCTCAAGTTCAGTGCACCACTCCTAAACTGGCACAGCACCTTCGTTACTTTTCTCATTGCTGAGACAAAAGTACCTAACACCCAAAGTTACAGACAGGGAAAAAGAGTTAGTTTGGTCACAGTTTGTAAAGGTTCCAGCCCATAAACAGCTGGCTCAAAGGCAGGGCAGAAGGGCAGACAGGCCTCATAAAAGAGAAGCATTCATGGTGGGTACAAGGTAGTAAAGCAACAACAGAAGGAGGGGAAACCTTAGCAGCTTCCTTCAACTCCTTTTATACTCTATCTAAGCTACAAGGATTAGGGCGGTGACAAACCAATCAGTGGACTGATTTAGTTATCATACACTTAAATCCCAGCATCAGACACTGTAGATCCAGCCACTTCTCAAAAATCCCCACCTATGACCACACAAGGCTTTGGGGGGACATCTAGACACAAGCCATAACACACAGCTTGCCTCATCCCCAGCTTCCATCCAGCAGGCTCTGAGCCAGTGCTACCATATTGGATAGCTCTGCCTCAGTTCGGGACTGAAATCCAGATGGGGTTCCTCACAGGTTTTCCTCTTTTGCTCTCTCCACTTTCTCTGTGAACCTGCCGGTGCCCCTAAGATACCATTTCTCAGCTTTTCTCATCATTTTCTCCTGAGAAGACAAAGTTAAGACATTTTGTCTTAGTACATTATTAAGTAAATAAAATTCTTCCATAACAAATTAATACCACAGTTATACTAAGTATCTGTTTACATAGCATATATAATGCTTATTATATATGCATGTATGTTATATATATGTATATTAAGTTTTATACACAAATAAGATTATTTGTAACACAAATTAAATGTTTTTATTTGTTTTCAGTGTTGTTCTGTGAACATGGAGACTGTATGGGTTTCTGTATTTCTGAGGTAAAGTTGACACTGAATTGGTCACACCTAAGGTCTAAAGCCTTAGGGTACCTATTTGGGATATTCTCTTGTGGTTGCTATTTCACTGCCATTTCCTTTTACCTGTAGTTTACTCCATACCCCTTTGAATCCTTTGAGCATTAAGAAGTCCAGTGATCTTTGCAAGGCTATTTGAGGCCAGAGGTAGAATTTGAAGAAGACGGCAGTGGTCTCCAAATAAGGTATGTAAAACATTCCTGTGAAGTTAACCATTGTATCATCCAGAAAGCATTTCACTGATCTCAGGTTGATCGTTGCTGGGTTCTTTATCTAAACACGAAGGCATAAAAAGCTGCTGCACAGTACTTGCATCCTTTATGAGATAGTCCCACTGTCACGAGGACTGACGATGGAAGGAGCTTAGCTGGATGCCTGGCATAGAAAGACTGGCTGGGGACAGCGGTGAGGAGTAAGGAATGAAGTGTTGTGAGGAGTCAGTGGAGAATGGGGAAAGGATATTCTCAGTATGCACTAAGAGACACCACTGGGCTTTTCTGGAGACCACAACTCACAACACCTCATAAATCCCCTCTTGGCAATTGCTCTATACGCTCCTTCAAGATATCAGTATGGTCAAGGCTACATTTTAGGAAGCTCAACCACTGCTTAAAAAAAAAAAAAAAAAGAGAGAGATTTCATGCCTTTCTATTATCTTCAGGTTGAACCACATTTTTCTTAAACTAACATTTTAGCTCTCCATTAAATGATCCTTCATATGCTACTAATCTTCCACTTACGTATCTGTTAGTCTACATTCTCTCTGTAACACTAATTATTAACTTATGGCTGGAGCATCGGCTAACATATTTTTACTGATGCTGTGTTCACTACTTGTAATAAGTTCCTCTTTATTGGCACCTGATGAAGTCCTGTTATTCCTGCATCTTCTGGTCACCTCTGGAAAGTAACTATTGAATATGTATTAATTCTTCCTCTTTTGAGCTCTCATTTCATTCCTTTATGCAGGAATGAAACAGGTAGAACAGTGTGTTTATCTCTTCCACTAGACTGCCAAATGCAAAAAAACAAAGATTGAAACGTTTAACTTTTAATCTTTTACAGCATCCATTGTCCACACTAATAACAACATAAAAGTTAAAAAAAATTGTATTGATTCAGTTATGTTGATGCTCATAGGCACTAAGTGGAAAGAACTTTACTGGAAACACCTCATATCCTCTGTTCTCTGAGTAACAATACAATAGTTTTGAGCTGACTCTAACAAAACAAGGCATACATATTTTTTTATTTGTTTGTTTTGCTTTGCATTCTCATATTTTCCTTGAGGAAAAAAAAGAATTGAGAGAACCAGTGAATCGTATTATGTAATAGTTTGTCGTATAGTAATTTAATATTTCCTGTTAACTATAAAGCTAATAGTAACCACATTAACAGGAATCGAAAAGAATCATTGAGTTGCTTCACTTGGCCCAAGGACCTAACTCGAAGAATCATTCGTTTCATCTTTCCATCTTGCTTTTTTAAAAAATAAATTTCTCTGACAGCCTCTTTATGGTTAATTTTCCTGCTCTTCAATGCCTTCAGATTATTTAAACACTGCTGTAAGTAAGATCTTAGTTTTCATTATCAAGAATATAGAAAGTATGCACTGTTTGTTTGTCGTGGGTTTTTCTGCATTGTTTTCAAAGGGAAGATGACAAGTCTTATCCAAATCAACTGGAAACAATGAAACAGTCCAAGAAATAATGTTCAGATGAAAGTTTTGTTCTTTTGTTTTTTGGTGCATGGAGTTGAACAGCAAAGTAGTTACAATCTGAAGTACTGTATATTGTTTTTTTCTCTCCTTTTAGTAACCATGAGAATAACAGAATAATGTATACACTAAGCTTGTGCAAAGGAATAATCTTAGAAATTTTACTGACGAATGATTTAAACCTTGTTCTTACACATGAATCATGGGGAGGTGCTGTCTGTCGACATTCTTCACTCTTCCAAACCAGAAAAACCAGTATCATTCTGGTTACTAGAACTGCCGCCACTGCTGATAAATAGCACTCTGATAATGCAATTTTTCTAAAATCATTATGAAATATTTGCATATATTCAGGAACACTCAAATAATAGTTTCATCACAAGTATTTTTTTGACTATTGATATTCTGGACTATATATATGACATTGTGAACAACTAAACTGTACCCTTAATTCAAAGAAGGAGAAAATATTCAAAGAAATGATTTTAACATCTGGACAATATCTTGGCATTGAGGTGATTGAAATAATGTGTTTCTTTCTCTTTATTTTAATGCAGTATTTAATCTGCATTTCCTAAAGTCACTACATATATATATAAAACTTCTTTCAAATTCAAGTGATTTATATTGTCTTCTTTTGCCTTTTGTGAAAATTGCTTTTTTCTTCAAAAATAAAGATGAATGTAAACATTTTATAAATTTTTCAATAGCATCTTTAATTTAGAGCAATCTTAAAACATTCTAAAAAGAATTAAACTAGGCCTCTTTCAGTGGATTTTACCCATTAAGTAGCAGAAAATGTTTAGAGCAGCCTAATAAATTTTATTTACTTATCTGAACATTTTATCAGAAATATTTTGTGTTTTCTTTGTTGGTTGTAGTGCTGTGAATAATTGTGTCCATATTATGTCTTATTTTACACTCACTGACATAATTTCACTGCAAATTATCCCTCCTACAGCTTTATAGAAAACAATGTTAATTTTAAAAAACCATCTTCTTATATATGACTTATTATATTTCCATTCGTGGTTCTTCCATTTCCATCATAACTTCAACAGCTTTCTTCATCTCAACTCAAATACATGTTTATCAAAAACCTAGCTCAATGCCTAAACTCATAGGGCACTTTTACCTCAATTTTCCCACCCCTAAGCAAAGATTTCATACATGATGATGATCTCACACTACTTCTCAGTCATAAGAAATCTTTTCCTTTCCTTAACCCATCATACTCATGTTCCCTTCTCTCTTTGCACATTTTTTTTAAATTTTTATTCGGATGGCAGAGAACAGTACAGGAGGGAAGAAGTCAGGAAAAGAAGACAGATTTCTGGTACCTGCTGTAGCTTTATCAAAATTCTAAAACAGATAAATTTCATTTGGGACACTCTCCCACATTTAATTTTTTATTTGCAATTGTCTCCAAATAACACTGTGCTGTTCCTACCCATTCCTCCATCCCACCTCCACAATGACATTTTGGTGATGTATATAGTACCTTCACTATAACATCTCTGCAGACGTGGACAATGAAAAAGGCTAAACAAGGAAGTTAATTTTAATGAGAATGACAATAGCCTGATTAAACTAATGTCCACTAAGGTTGAATGACATTGCATTTTTAGTTCTTCTGTTATTTGTATTTTGAAATCTTGCTCCATGGCAAATCATACATTTCTGCTTTCCATAGGTTCTTTTCTCTACATTTATTCTCTACATCTGGTATTTAGGATGGTAAAAGTTGTTACCCATCCAAATATTCTTCACAATATCTATGTGATGAACCAACATTTTTGTACAAAGGTGAGTGTGACTTCTGTGGAAAGAGTGAATTCTCAAGCTTGACATTCTGATGTATGACTTTGGGAAGTCAGGAATGCGTAGGATGTGAGAAAATGTTGCTCTAAGATCCCCTTTTAGTCTCCATTTCATAGTCTTTACAGCCTGTAAAAATAATACAAAGAAAATCTTTGGTGGGGAATGTAGCCTTCAAACAAGTTTTCTTTATTCTCCTGTGATTCCAGAAATGTGATTATATCAATTAAGCAAGGTTTAAATTTCCTAAGTATCTCTAGGGAGTTTCATATTTTATTCTTTAGCAATTCCCATAGTTATGAGTATGAAAAAACTTCAGATACCAGAGAACATTGCCAGAAGAATCCACATGAACAGTCCACATAAAAAGAATTGGGTCAATAATACGTGATATAAAAGAATACATCGATTGCAATGGTATTGTCCTACATTGTTCTCCTTAATAAATATGAAATATTCATATAACATGTGTATTGTGAAAGATGTATACACAAACTTATATGTAGAATTAAAATATATAACAACAAATGTATACAACACATGTACTTATATATATTTATGTAAGTTGTATAAATGATGTGTAGATAAATTAAATGTAGTTATTTCTGAGTCACAAATATCACATTAACATTAGAAATTTGTATATAAGTTATTGAAAGCCCTACAACATGTTCTATCTCCCAGCTTCTCTTCCCAGCAAAGACCTTGCTGGAGCAGGGTGCAGCCTGAACAGCTGTGTGAGTGAGACTTTCTCAGCCCCTCAGACCTTTAGTCTTGTGCTTTTCATCCTTTGCAAAGCTGAATTAAAGAGTAGGTTCGTGTATTATTGTGTCTTGTTGACATATTATTCTTTGGTCAACTGTTATCTCGCTAAAACAGCAGATTTTTGCTGTAATTATTCTCATCGTTATTTAGCATATGTTCTTATGATCAAAATATTTATCAAGGCCCTACTATGTGCAGATAGCAAGATAAAGAAGATGCATCTCTTTAGCGAGCTCATAGTCTAAAGAAAAATTTCCTTATGTTAATCATGTATATATAGCCACGTTTTATAACTGTGTTCAAGTTTATTAAGGGTACTTGTATGCACAGATATGTTGAAATACAAGATTATTACAATACAGAGTTATGTGCAAGTAATTTTAATTGAAAATCTAAGAACCAAATTTAAAATGGAAAAGCTAGTGTAATGAAAGGGTAAAGTGCATCTTACAAATGAAAAAGAATTTTGAGCTTGTGAAGCAAAAACAATGAAGTGCATTTTTCTGACAATGATTGGTGAGTTTCCAAATATCTTGAGCCTAAGTTATTAAAGTTAAATAGTGAAACAATATATCTTCATAAGTCTTTCTGTACTTTGACTTTACAACTAACTGTGCTATTGATCAAATGTGGTTTCCTTTTTCTAGGAAAAAAATGACCTTTAAAACTCTCACATAGCTTGCTGGTGATCAAATTCCTTGTGGAAAGTGACATTCTGATGAAAAAAGTGAGACTAAATCATGACCACGTGGATTACATTACCTCCAAATACATGGAATTTTAAGAAGTTATAAGGGAAATTTCTAGCAAAATCCCCCTTGATTTGCAATATGAAACAGATCTGAAAAACAAAAAAAGGTGGGTATTAGGAAATTTTAATACACAAACTCTGCAGGAGTTTGAATTACTTTTCCATTCAAAAATATCTAGGATTATTCTAGAAATATCTGGACAAGTCCTGGGATGACTTGTCCATAATAGAAATTCAACTGTGTATGAAATTTGTGGAGCATCCCCCAAAAGCAACCAATTGTACAATTTTATATATATCAACCTGAATAATTTAAGATCTCTAATATGTGACTTGTAAAATCTCTTACTAGTGATTGAAGGAATTTATAAGGAATGTATGTTCATATGTGCATGAATATGTGTAAGACATCTTCTACCAACATGTTTTTGGAAGTAGGACATTTATATCTCAGTAATGCACCCTCCCACTACTTTTATGATATAGCTACACTGATTTCATTTACATGTGCACTGCTATTCAATTTTTCCCTAGCTTATATGTATAATAACCTTTCCAAGAGGAAGGTGTGCACACCTGAGGTTTTAGAAAAATACAAAGAGCACATTCCCCTCCCATGCAGGAACAGTGACATTGTTTGTGAGTGTCTCTTAGTTCTCCTGTGCTTTTGTTCACCCATAGCCTATGTAGGAGCAATTCCGGACTTTCTAAAAGGACTGACAAAAAGCTTCTTAGGGTAGAACAGTAATGCACAGTGCTCTGTGAGACTCCACTAAACCAAGATGCATCACCCTTCTCTCCCCCACTTCCTCTAAGGCAGGAGGAGAATACTGTGAAGCTCTAGGGATTGACTGGAGGAAATGATTTGGAAAACAGAGACTCAAAGTAGTATGACATCCCAGGGGTGGGCAATCCTCAAACCTGATTATAGCCTGAGATCAAGTAATCAGATTGCTCAACACAAGAAGCCTCCTCACTCAGGTCCTGATAACCTCTGAATGTGTCTTGCACTTCGGTATTTTATTCATGACTGACACCAAACCTCAAGGAATTACACTTATGGTCTTAGAATTGAGCCTTTATCTGGGGCGCAAGGGGACTTAAAATTTTGTGAGTCCTTGTCTCTGTCGTCCCCATGAACAAACTGCCTAGCTCCCTGCACATGGCTTCTCACAGAGCCACAAGTTTCTTAGTACTCATGATGTGCAGAGTGACTTTGTGAGAAGAAAGAGGAACTGCTTCCTACACTTCAGTAAAGACTGTGCAAATTTTTCACTGAGGTGGATTTCTTTCTTCAGTTAATAAATACAATGCAACCTTCTTGAATGATAATTATTACATTTTTTGTAATGCCAGAAATTGGTCACTTTCTGTTACTCATGTCCTCATTATAATTTTTTCCCTAGATCACTTAATATTCCTGACTTTATTAATAGCATTTTGGAATTTCCAAAGCATTAGTCTCTAATATTTGACCACAAAACACAGAGAGGCCTTATTCTTGCATTGGCCCCATGAAAATGTCAATACCATAACTTTTTAGGTATAAGCAAAAAGAAAGTATAACTTTGTTTCCTACCTGCAGATCTTGATCTATGTGAACCCCTACTTTGACTCAAATTGAGTAGACAGTGTTTTCAAGACCCCAAAGACCTTATAAGTTCTAGCAGAGGAACCTGGTAAGAAAGATCTCTTAGCTTCATAGCAACCGTATCAATGGTAGAATCACCATAAACCTGGCAGATGCGTCTCCCTTCCCAAATGCGTGTGGGCACACATACGGCTGGGGAACTTCTGGGCCCTGTGCTTCCAGCACCACCCTCTACTGCATCTTTCTTTCACCATACTGCCAACATACTGGTTAAAAATGGAAAAATACATCAGTTCAATGTTTTTGATGAACTTGTCTCTATACTTCATTAGATTGATTGTCCCTTAAAAGAAATGATACAAAGAAAGTCAAATTTACTGCTATTGTTTTGTTTATTGATTTGAATGGTGCTATTGGTGCTGAAGAATATGTAAATCATGGTGATTTTAAAGGGATTTTTGTCCCCAAGCTCATTACAACATTCTGGGAGAATACAGAAGAAATCTGCTCTCTCACTGATGTTACTAGCTGTCTCATCAATTCCTGGCATCTTGTACTTCAGTACCAGACTGGGTGCTTTCAAATTCTGCCACTTTTGCACGACCTGTATTTTTGGCATCTATTGATACTCCAGGATTATTATACTTTTCAGTTCATATAGAAACAGCGTTCTATCTGTCTACACCACTATTTATGCCCTGCAACAAGCCTTCTCGACCAAGTAGCCAGTTAGGGAAAATGGACAGTAGATCTCCAGCTAAATAGTAACTTTTGTGTCCACTATGCTTGGTTAATGCAGCTTCTTCCTCACAATTAAAGTGTTAGCATGACAGTCAAACTCAACTTATACAATGACAATCAAAAAGCATTAAACCAAACAAACAAACAAACAAAAAAAACAGAAGTTGCCTATATTAATCTGATGACTGAAAATCATAATGCAGAAGCACCAGCTGGAATTTGTTGATCATTTTCCTCTGCCTTGTTGAGAAAAAAAGGAAATCAGTTACAATTAAATAGGAAAAATGTTATATGTACAGGTTTTCAAGCCTTGATATGGTTTTACTGTTTTTGGAAATAGCAAATCTTCGTTTTTTTAAAAGGAAAACAGAAAAAAAGGTAGAATTAATATAGAATTTCAAAAAAAGTAAGAAATCAATACTAGTTAATATATTACATATTCTTATCTTAGAAGTGGTTGTTCAAGTTATGAAACATAGACATAAAAAATCAGACAAAAAATGGCAACACAAACTTCTTTTGGATGAAGTAACGGAGAATTAGTAGTATAGTTATCTGTCTTGCATACTTACACATACATACAGTTATATGCATTTTGAGCACTTCCTTTCCTTTTCCTTATTACAATATCTGTTGTACATTTTGGATCTTATTACTCTTTCAGTTTTTAAAAAAATTATTATTTATTATTTACTGTAGGGAGACAATATGATATTTAGAAATGTGAGTCTGATTTATTTCACTCACGGGTATAGTCTCAAGTTGCCTCCATTTACCTATAAAAGCCTCAAGATCGTCTATTTTATAGCTGAGTAATATTCCATTGTATAAAAATACCATGTTTTTCATTTATTCTATGGTTGATGGGCATTTTGGTTGTTTCCAAGATTTAGCTACTAAAAATTGTGCTGCTATAAACATGGGTGTACATATGTCACTGTGACATGATACTTTCAATTTTTCAGGGAAAATACCCAGAATAGTTAGATTGAAGGGAATTTCTAATCCTAGTTTTTTGAGGAATCTCCGTATTGATTTCCACAGTGGTCACACCAGTCTACACTCCCACCAACAGTGGAGGAGGGTTCCTTTTTCCCCACAGCCCCACCAACATTTGTTATCAGTTGATTTCTTGATAGTAGCCATTCTCTCTGGAGTGAAATGGAATCTCAGTGTTGTTTCAATTTGCATTTCTCAAATGACCAGGGATGTTGAGCACTTCTTCATGTATTTATTTGCCATTTGTGTTTCTTTATCTGAGAAGTATGTGTTCATTTCAGATGCCCATTTTTGGATTGGGCCTTTGAATTTGGGGGGCCTGATGTTTTTCAATTCTTTATATGTTCTGGATATAAGTCCTTTGTCTGAGGGACAGTTGGCTAGAATTCTTTCCCAGTGTGTGGACTTTCTTTTCACTTTATTGGTGATTTCTTCTGAAGTGCAAAAGCTTTTTAATAAGATGAGATCCCAGTTGTTGATTCTTTGAAGTACTTCCCTTGCAGTTTGCGTTTTGTTCATGAACTCTTTGCCTACCACTGTGTCTTCAAGATTTTTGAAATAGCAAATCTTAAGGCCAGTTCAGACTCAAATACCTGTGTGACATGACCTTTAATAGGTCAAGAGATAGATATTAGAGGCATCACAGGAAAAAAGAAACACCCTACTGTACTGAAATAAAACTGTCCAGAGGAGAACTAAAGAAGTACTCCTTAAAAAACAATGGGACCAACACATATGTAAACAAATTAGTGAATATGATAATTTTTTAAAGACATTCAACAGTTATAAGGAGTAATTAGTCCTCTAGCACACCATTGGCAACATTCTTCTATATGTCTCATTGTTACTATGTGCAATTCCTGCATTAGTGATAGTGTGCTGATGTGTAGATGTAGTTATGTATTTATTTATCTCTTGATTTTTCTACTTGTCTCTGAAGATCTACTTAGAATTACAGTAGTCAAAAAGTTAAAGGAGTCTAGACATATCTTGAATTTTATTTTCTTTTAGTGTCTTTGGTAGTTTTTTTAATGTAAAATTAAATTTGTAACAGATCAAGCCATAAAAATGGCCCTATTAATGCAGTATCACATGATATTTTGATACATGCAGGTATTGTATAAGCAATAAATTAAATTAAACATCTATTTCCTTAAAAATGATCACTTTTTAATGGTAAAAACTTTCAAAATTCTTTCTTCTAGCTTTTTGAATATTCGGTACATACTGTTATCTATATTCACCCTTTGGTGCATGCCAGAACTTCTTAATCATATGAAAGTATAACTTTGTGCTTGTTAATCTACCTCATCTTATCCCTCCCACCAACCCTAGTAATCCTGGTACCAGTTTTAAGAGAACAGAGCCTTATATTTTTTTTCACTTGGTTACTATACAGACTTCCTTGGATTACAGAGAAATATTTTTAATATTTTCCCCTGGTAAATAATAATTTCTTGATAGGTTGAAAAACCAAGTATCAATCATCTTGTGCCTGTTTCCTTGGTGTGTGGGAATCCTCCTTTTTTCCATTAGAGCCTTAAGATGACAAAACGTCTCCATGTGACCATCATAAGGCATCAAGAAAATCATGAATCATCAAGTATACAAGAACTGAAAGAAATTCTGACAAAATGTTAAGAGGATATTTAACCCCTATAAGGCCATCTGCCCTTGTCAACCCATGATTACATAAGACAAATGGTAGCCCTCAACTCCTTGGAAGAGAAACTAAAGAAAATAACTTAGAAACAACATGAAAAGCATATAGACAATGTTCAATAGACAGATTCCAATTTAATCAGCCAGCCACACCCAAAAGGCCACTCACTAGAAGTAAAATTCAGAACTTTTATTGCTAGTAAAATTCTGGAAAGTCAAACCCTCCTGGAAGATCAGAGAAGCAAGTAATTATCCATCAAAATTCACCTAGGCTTTACAGATGTCAGGGCTATTTTTTGACTTAATGGAAAATTTTTGTAATTTTTTTTTAGTTCTAAAGTAATTTCTAACCATGTTCACATTTTGTTGCTTCTGTCATGAAGCCCCCCAGAAAAGCTACAATTTAAGACAATTTATTTTATGTAGTATTACACCATGCAAAATAAACCAAAGCAGATTTTCTGAACATACTACACGTGACAACAAATGCTAAGATATGGTTGGGTTCCAACATGGATTCTGCTTTAAATATTTAGTTAGGGAAGAAATTATATAATTTTTAAATATAAATATATTCTTAAAAATCTAAAAATATGTTCACATAAAAAAAGAACAATAACTGAAATTTGCAATGTTTTGTTTCATCTTCAGTCTTTTTGAGTTTTTAAGTACTTTTATTTATTATTATTATTATTATTATTATTATTTTGGCCACACTATTCTGAACACAGGATGTAAGACAGCCAGAGGCAACATTCCTAACCTACATACTCACTTGTGATGAGGTCTTGTGATGAGCAATAACAAAACTCATAGCATAAACAAACATAAGGTTTTTAGCCCTCAAAATCATGGTTTTAATGATTTCACACAAATAAAACATTGCAAAATTGTGTATGGATAAGTTAGTGAATAACAAAAGCATTCTTTCCATATGAAGGCCATGAAATGTTAATATTCTCATTTCATTTTCTCCTGATCCTGAGGGAGGTTTGTGGAATAACAGAAATCCTTAGGTGTAAACTGCTCAGGTGGGAAGTAGGAATATTGAGTCTTTTGAAGCCCCAGTCTCTCACTGGTTTTCTAACTGGCATGGAAAAATGAAACTTTAAAAGTTAGACTTTTTTCCCATTGGAGACAAGTGCCTCTTCAAATTTCCTCAGGGCAAAAACCACCACCTGCAACTCTCCTCAGCCAGATGAAGGGACAGAATATGCAGATGCTGGCATCAGGAGGTCAAAGTCTAGTTTCATTTCCAGAAGGAAGGGAGGGAAATGAGGTAGGGGCAGCAGGGACTCAGAAAGGGATGAAACAAACCCATACATGTCTATGCTTACTGTATTTCCTTCCTACACTGTTCTTTGTTATAAGAAGGCCTAGCATGGTGAGATGGTGATTTGGGTGGTGAGGCCCCTCATCTCTTTGCAGCTAGCCTTGAAAAATTATTTTAGTCCGTTAGTGGTGAGCAAAGAAACTAAGCATATAGAACTAAGTGATTAGTAGCAGTTTCGCCCACAGTGGGCCTCAACTTTCTTTTCTAAAACTGAGTGCAAAAAGTCAATATCCAAGACTGTTTTCTCTCTAAATTGGGAGTTGTATGATTCTTCCAGAACTTGCTCTTTAAGTGTTTAGGCGATAAACTGTCTTACTAAAAGAAGTGAAAGTTTATTTTGCTCATTATGCTGATTGTGTAAATGTACTGACTTCTGTGCCATGATTCTTACCATTTCCATGCTGGAGATGACTACTTCAGTGATGCCAATCCAGGGTCATTCCCTGTTGCTTTGTGAGGTGGCATCATTGATCAGTGGCCACAGTTTTATGAAGCTTTGCAGCAATTTTTCAGGTTTGCCTTAGGTTTTCTTTTGAAGTGGAACTGGTAATAGAAATTTCACAGTCTAATTAGCAAGAGTAAGATAATTTTACAAGTTAGATATCCTCTGTTATTTACACCTCTGAGTAATCAGTGATTGTGAAGGCAAATATTATTTCAATATCTCAGCTTATTTGTGCCACACCTCCAAGGGGTAGAGAACTGATAAGGTCTCATGAGGCTGTATTGTAACATTATGGCCCTACATATTTCCTCAGTCTTTTAACACACATTATCCTTTTTAAGTTTTAGGCCTCATTTAAAGGAAGTGAATTTTGTTTCCTTTAAGTCTTATCATCATATGTAAGGAAAAAAAAAATAAAGGTGAAGAAGCTCTGTTAGATTCAAGGAAGAATAGAACAGTAAAATGGAAACAGGAAAAAATCAAGTCCATTTCAGTTTGAGTCTACATCTTATACCCATATTACAGATAATTTCCATTTTTTAAAATTTATTCCACTCAAAGACTAATTATCCTAGTCGTGTTGTTCATGTTTACATAAACTTTGTAAATAAGAAATTAAAACTTCAATTTAAAAATGGTGGGATGACTTCTAACCTCTTATTAACTTTTCAAAAATGCTATTAAAGAGATAGTAACATTTAAGAAGACATAAGCTGTTCTGGGCAGCAGCCAACTCTTATCTGCTATAAAGACACTATTGTTAAATATTCAGAACACTTGCAAGCCATTGTCAAATGATTGGTGGCTTAAAAGTAATCAGAGTAGGAATGTTTGCAACACTGATACCTTCAAATGCTACACAGCAAAGCTTTTTCTTTCTTTTGTTTTTTTCCTTAAAACGTCATTTAGCAGAACACCATTAAATAAACACAAGAGGGAGATGACTCCGGGACATCAGGGAGGTAACACAGCAGATGGGAGTTATCTTCAGGAATTAGGATCAAGAAAGCAGATATTTAAATGGTAACTGATGTAGCCCACTAAAGAAAACAAGTGAAACCTTCACAGCGTGAAGGTCTACCCTCATTCCAACACTATCAAAAAGAAATATTACTCAAGGAGGAAAAACCTTGCAATGGTTTATGAATTTGAAACTTCAATTACCTGTGGTACTAAAAACAGAAAGGAAGGCTGAAAATTTATTAAAAGAGAAATTGGATACTTAGATCCCCTCAGCTACCACACTCTTCACTCCAGATGGTCACTGAGTTCATTACCTAAAGAAGATAGCACCATTTAGTGCAGCGATGACACTTGGTACACCTGCCATACTGAGAGTCATTCTGCTGTGTTGTAATGGAAACAGGGGAGTTAGGTAAAGATTCACATACTAAATGAAGACTCTCAACTTTCTTCTTCCATTCAACCATCAGTGATCTAGCAGTCAGGTTCATACTCTGCAGGTATGAGGTTAGAGGCCTAAAGTCTGAGGAAACTTTCCTAAGGAAGGAGGGTGGCTAACGATAATAACAGGTGACGATCTTCCTGTAAGGGGCTAGTCCCTACCAGATTACTCTGTGGGAAAGCCCATCAGCCAATTATTACAGACAGCTAAGCTACATAGCAATATTATAGGCAAAAAGGCTAGACCCTCAAGGAAATCAGTGTAGAGGATGATTTATAGGATTTTTAGCACTCCACAGATGATAAAATTGCCATTTTGGTAGAGAAGAGAAGTATGGGGTGAAAAGAAGTACATCCAACACAAAATAATAACATTTTCAAAATAAAACCATTTCAGATTTTTTCAACGATTGTTAGTAAAGTCGCCTATAGTATGTCATTCACTACAGAAACATTGTTTTCATATTTAATCAAAGATCACTCCTTTTTTATTTAATTACAAAATAAATAGTTATAATAAGACACAGTAAGAGTTACTAGGAGTCAGTATGAGAAAAAATGTATTTCAATTATTAAATTTAAAATAGTGGTGATTCTTGGCAGCGAAATAAATTGATGCAATTAGTGAAGAGTAGGACCTTTAAATAGTTGGATAAAATTTTATTTCCTAAGTAGTTATTCTTCTTAATTCTACGTATTGTATTTAAAATAGAAGAACCTTGTGTAAACACACACTGTCAGCAGAGTGTGAATTACTCAATAGATCTGATTTTGCCACATTCCGATTTGTCACAGGAAACAAAGTCAGTTTTAGTACATAGAGGCTTTGTAGCTTCAGCTCTCCTATGTGAGGACTGAAGGCAATAGTAATTTTGCTACAATTTAAGAAACCCCCATTCTTTACAAGACAGCTTGAACCACTGGAGAAAGATGTGTTCTCATTTCTGAAGCTGGAAGTACGGAAACTGGTGAGAAAGGAAGTCTGAATGAATCTCTTTCTCCCTTCTCTCCTTACCCCATCCTCTCCTCCTTCTTCTCTTCCCTCTTCTCTTTCCTCTCCTCCCCCTTCTCCTCTTCCTACTCTCTCTGTCTCTATGCCTTTCTGTCTCTCTCTCTGTCTCTCTCTTCTCTCTCTCTCTGTCTCTCTCTCCCTCTTCCTCTCTCTCTCTGTCTCTGTCTCTCTCTGTGTGTGTGTCTCTCTCTGTCTCTCTGTCTCTCTGTCTCTCTCTCTGTCTATGTTTCACTCTCTTGCACTTGAACTTCAAGGCAGATAAATACCCCAGGTGCTGACCATAGCACATCATCTATGGCAAACCAATCCAGGAGCTACAGGGGAGGAAATTAATTACCTTGAGTTCTGCAGTTTTATTTTTGTTTTTGTTTTTGTTTTTACTCTTGTGCCAGGAATGATCTCTGTAAATGTCTAAGTTACATTGTCTAGCTTTATGTTACAGTTTAGGATTTCCTTCTTTCTTTTCCTTTAACCTTAGAGCCTATATTAGAATATCATTTATTCTGTCATTCCTAAAAGAAGGGATTAGAATCAAATCTGAGCTCCCCTGTATCCAAAATGGGCCATTAAATCTCTACCTTGTTTAAATCAAATGGTTAATCTAAACTCTTATACAAGAATTAACACAAGCATTTTCTTTATAGGATTCCTTGAAAGCTGTGCAAACAAATGTGAATGTAACAGAGTTGTTACATCCTGCAAAATAACATAGTTTAAGGAACAAAAAAGAATAGTCATGGATAAGGTGATCAATTGTGTCTTAATCTGCAAAACGAAGACTTGTATGTAATTATTTTTTTAAATGCTTTAAACTATATTACTGGTATTGACTTCAATTTTTGTGGGTAAATGCCAGAACTTGTCAGTCAGAGATTCCAAATCTAGTGAGCAATCTTATGGCTAAACGTGTTAACACAAAACCTTAGCTATGCCAGAAATCCTCTTTTACTGGAAACTATACAGCCAGAAAATCTGTACTCTGAATGTAAACTGAACAATTGACAATTTGTTATTCATTCTACTAAGTGAGGAGAGTGATTCATTCCTCTTCAGAGCCTGGAATTCCAGATATGGCAAGGAAAATAGTGAAAATACCATAATATAGTCCAGACCATCAAAACACTTCATATAATTTCCCTATAGGTTATTCTCTGACTAAATGAGTCATGTGATAATAAGTATATGATGTTGAACTACCAAAATAATTACGTGATTTTTAAAAACTTATTTGCTAATTAGAGTTTAGAAAAAATTTCTCCTAATGCAGTAGATTAGACTGTGCTAAAGAACTCCATGTAAACAATCACATTTCTTAAAAACTTGACAATAAATTTTTTCCCTCTTGTAGGTATTTTTGTGAGGAAAGTCATGTTACTTTCATTTTTAAAAGGACTGCTTGCATGAAATTGTTACCTCAGAGAACATTTATTGCCATTCAAGGACTGCGGAGGAAGAGAACAAGAAGTCAACAAGAAACAAACACTCCCTGCGAGTCAGCACCATGTGCGTGCAGCTGGAGAGAATCAGATTCCAGCCCCTTCTGGAGCCTGGGAGACAAGAAGAGCCAACCCCTCATAAGTGATTGGCTGATCTGGAGAAACACAGGCTGAGATGATAGCTATTGAGGTGAAATACAACTTAATGCTTGTAGTGTTTAGTGTTTCACTGACCTTGCAGGCCTAAAGCCGGTAGTCTGATCATCAATTCAGAGGAAAACAATATGCAATGTAGCATCTATGAGGGATTTCCTTCTGAAGTTGGTAGCTACTGTTAATTCCCTATTATCTTGTTTTGAAGTCTTGTATCATTTTCATTGTTTTGTTGGGTTGGGTTGGGTTTTATTCTGTTTTGATCTTATTATATCCAATGACATGGTCAGCTATTTCAAAGGTAACAAGATATATTATGGTCGCCATTTTGGATTTACTATTATCTTGTTTTGAAGTCCTTTATTGTGTTCATTATTTTGTTTTTATTGGTTCTATTCTGCTCTGTTTTGCTTGATTTTTACTATGTGTGAAGGTATGGGCACCTATTTTGAAGACAAGAGGCATAATGGTAACCATTATGATTTCCTATTATCTTTTTTTTGAAGTTCTGTATCACTTACACTGTTTTGTTTTGACAGGTTTTGTTTTGTTTTATTTTATTTTGCTTTGTTTCATTCTCTTTAAAATAAAAATTACAAAAAATATATTTATCAAATGTGGACAAGATTATTGTTAACATGTTAGGACAGGGAATTGAAAGAGCACATAATTTTATACATAAGATGAATTGTCAAACTGTAACATTAGAGAAATGTCCAACTGTACAAGGCTAAGTGTCTTCCATTGAAGTTTCCATTCCTAATGGTTACCCTTATGAAAGTTGATTAAAAAGAGAGCACCTTCTAATTAAAATTATGGAATGGACAGTTTTTTGTTTATTTTTAAATAACAAACTTCACATAACTAATATTTCAAAGAATTTTTATCTTTCTTATGTACTTTTGGACTAAATTCATCTTATTTATTTCAGCAGTTACCTACACACTATTACCTTAAGCATTTTTGTAAATAAAAGTTCTTCAAAGCTTCATCTTTTTGTGATAATTTAAAGACTATGACTGGAAGTCTGAATGAGAGAGTGATAAATTTAGGTAAATATGATGCTGCATTATATTTATTTGTAGTAATATGATAGGCTTTTCACAGTTAGTGTAGTATATATTATTATAGCTTACAAATCTGAAAAATAGTTTTTTATACTAGATCTTGGACAAAGAGTTAAATAACGCAAATGTCTTATGCCTTCAAATATTCATTTTTACCCATTCCCCTACTTTTCTTGTGTTAAATTCATGGTTTAAAGCACAGATTTTGATTCAGACAGATATGGATTTTAATTTTAACTCTTTCTAAACAAGTTTCTTTTCTTCTGTTTTTAAAATGGGTTAAAATCACAAGTTTATCGGTGAGTTTTGTCTTACAGTTTTGTAGGTCAGAAATACAACTTATGCTACATGGGGTAGAAAGGTACTGGCAAGGCTGTGTTACTTTCTGATGGCTGTAGGAGAGACGCTTCCTTGTCTTTTCTAACTCTAAAGGCTGCTCACATCCATTGGTTTGTAGGCTCATTCCTCCATCTTCAAAGCCAGCAGTGTAGCATCTCTCTACTCCTGCTTTTCTTTTTATATTTCCGAGCAAGTGTCATTACTTTTTCATTTTACAAATCTTCATGTGTACAATATTGATAATAATGTGAGCATCTGACAGTTATTGTGAGGAGTTTCTGCCTTAATGTATTGTATACATGCCTGGTTCAGTTCTTGACAAGTAGAATGCACCTGAACAGTCATCTCTGTATATCTTTATCGCAAAGACTGGGGCATAAAGAGGAGTAAGGGCAGAGAAAGTTAGCATGTTTATAATGGTATTGATGCAATCCCTTGCCCCATACCATGTGCTTCTTTCCTTATCAAAATATCTTTATGAAAAATTTCTGATAAGTCCTATAAACATACATGATTTATGGGCCCTCTGGAATAATTATTTTTCTCATAAATGTTTATATTTGAATGAACAAAAATAAAATAAATGACATGAAATTAACATTGACATGAAAATAATAAAAATAATATGGAATTTCAGGCACCAATAAGACAAATATCAAGATACCCTGAAACTTTATGGTCTGATGCGTCTACTTTTTGACCTACTATGGCTTTCTTGATTAGGAATGTTTTCATTGCCAAGAAAGAAACAACTGCATATATTATATAAAAAGGATAAAATTAATGAAAAAATATGTTATATCAAGAGGAAAAAAATAATGACAGGAAAATATTAAGAAGAATCAATTGCATTTCATACAGCCCAAGGACAGGACACATCTTTCCCTTTAGTTTTATTCTTCTTTATAGAGACTTATTCTCAGTTGTCCTTGGCTTGTGAGTCAAACATGACCATCTCTGCCCATGGCCATGCTCAGGAATTTTGGGAATACTCTCCTTTTCTATATGCTACCCTATAGCAAAGCTTTCTGCTGGATGTCACCAACTACTGTGTCTTCTAAAGAAGGTGAAGCTGCCCTGTCTTAATTGTAAAACAAAGCAATCTTACATAAGATTAAATAGTACATCCATTTGTAGCATGTGCTATAATCTGCCTAAAAAATAAGAAGCTAGAAGTCTTTATTCTTTTGTAAACTAGATAATCTTATTTCACACACTTAATTTTGGGGACATGGAAAGTAGAAGTAAGTTTCTTTGGTTTACTTATACTGTGTGAGTGTGTCCTCTAAAAATATCTGTATTTCTATTTTCATCTATATCTTTATCAATATGTATATTTGTGTATGCATCTGGATCTATATCTATATCCATCTCTCTATGTATATCTATACCTTTTTATTATTTATTTTTATTTTATTTATTTATTTATTTATATATTTATTGGTACTGGGGATCGAACTCACAATCTTGTGCTTACCAAGCAGGCTCTTATGCCACTGAACTAAAATCCCTGGTTCCTATACCTACATATTTTAGTTTCAACTTTGGTGACAGAAAAATAGTCTTCAGTAAATAACTACACTTTCTTCTTAGTGCCCAACAGTAGCTGACCAGATTTTAGGTCTAAATGAGTTTACTGAAAACTCCCAACCCATTTTGATTCAGGGGACAATCCATGTTCTAATTACTCGAACAATTAACAAAGGCTGTACAACTCGGATTCTTCAGGCACAAGGTGAAGGCAAGTACTTTCAGAATAGAATGAGGGAGTGAGAAGGGAAGATTGGAAAAGAAATATAGAGAAGGATCTTACCTCGTAGACTGGCAGGCTTCACTTTTTAGAGGCATGAGAGTTATCTGGGGCATTTGATTAAAATGTGTCACACCTTTTGAACATGATTACTTACACTAAAAAGTACACATTTTCACTTGTGAGACCCATACTCCTAAGATATTGTAAGGGACACACACCAAATTTAACTTCTCAGTATAATAAAGGGATTTTCAGAGATCCTTATAGTGATAATAAAATGGGAGCGATGCTTTTTTATATATAAAATTACACGAGATGACATTTGATTAAATTGGATAAGTAATATAAAAGAAGTAATCTGAAGCTTACTTACAGAGTCGCTGTGATTTAATTATTCCTGGTGAATGCTATTATTTAAAATTGGAACCATTTTTTTCACAAAAGATTTTCTTAAAACTTCAAGTTTTCCTTATTGTAACTTGAAAGCAATAGTGTATTATATCTAGCTCTGGACTGTAACCTAAATAAATATTTCTGGATAATTTCCAGGGTCATGATAATATGACCACTTGGAAATATTGCTTGAACATGGTGACTTACTTACATAAAAGAAGAAAAGAATGGATTCCTTGCTTTGTGTATTTTGGGATAACAACCCTAATTAAGCATTAATCTTATATGAAAACAAATAGACTTGGTAACGACAATGTAAAAGTTATCTATTCATTTGGCAATATTAAACTCTGAAAGGTAGTTGCTTTCAAAAGCATCGATAAATCGACCATGCAGATAGGAAGTTGCACAGCCAGAAGGCAAATCCCAGTTATCTGTTTCCAAAGCCCAGGAACTCTTTAGCCCAGTGGGTGTCTTTCTTACACATTGCTCCTTTAGCTAATTCTTCTAAAATATTTTCCTTAGAAAAATTTTATAGCATCATTAATTATCAAACAAACTTGGGTAAACCTAGGATCAAGTCATTTGTCACTTGAAATTCATGACTATACTTAGTGATCCTTAGCTAAGTGGCTTCTCTAACCCTCAGATGCATCAGCTGAAAAGGGGAGTGATAATAGCATCTGTCTCCTTGGGAAACTTATAGGGATCCAGTGGCAGAATATGTGTAAAGGGCTTAGCATAGAAACTGTTAGTAAATCTCATTTACTACTTTACAATTTACAAAAAACAGGCATAACAAATTAGGCATCCTATTGGTGTTCTACTCGCATAAATGTTTTTAGTTCTGGGTGATTAACAGAGATTTATTAGAAACCACTTAAAGATATCATAGAAACTTCAAACAATAGTTGGGACTAACACTATTATTTCTCCTAATATATTATTATTATAGTTTTTCTTTTTTCCAAAGACAACTGAGCAGACTGATAGGTAGATAGAAAGATAGATAGATAGATAGATAGATAGATAGATAGATAGATAGGAATTAACTACAAAAGTAAGTGCATGCCATATCATTAATAGCTTTTAATGCAATGCCTTTACATTTTCCTAGGATTTTCCATACATATTTTTAATGACCACTAAATATTTTCCAAGTTAGAGGACTGTACATTTCAGAATTGTTTTGTTTCTTGAAAATATATTTAGCATTTTTATATATCCATCCTGCAACCTTCATCAGTCCTATTTTAAAGTTATTCTCTGATTGTATCCTCAGCTCTGTGTACAAGTAAATAATTTGGATAAACTGCTGCACTCTAATCTTTAGAATCACTTAACTGTCTGACACATACTTCTGCCTAGTTTTGTTCCCATCTTCTCTCTAGCAATCATCTGTGAAGGAATCCTTGCTGTCTACTCTTTCCCAAGAATTCAGAGTTGGTTTCCTTAATCTTACAACTGTCAGCTAATGGAGATATTTGCCTGCAGTGAAGATCTGAGGGAAACTGAGCCGTGGTCTAATCAGCTTGCTTTCCCAGACCTGCTATCAGTGCTGACAGTGAGGAAGCTTCTCTTTGCCATGAAAGTCATTTGGGAATTGTGTTGTAAACATCCTCTTCTAACCTGCAACATTTGGAAATACATTGAATATTAACTCCAGCCTGTGTCCTTGGCACTAAGATTGTCCCTGGCATCAAAGGTTGAGTTGACAGTGGCTTCCTTGTGGTGCTGATTTACAGGACTAAGAGTTGTCATGAGGAACAGCGGGTTTGCACAGGGTCATGTCTACCCGGGAGTCATAAATGTGACAAGCAAACTCTAAAGTTTCCTAAGAAATGTTAATATTTAAGAGTAAGGCGGATCCAGGAATTTGTAAGTTAGCTATTTTACTTTGAACAGACCACCAGTCAGTTGTGACATTGTTGAGGAAATTGACAGGTTATTTGCTGTTGTTTCTTCTTTTTGAAATTTAAACTCTTGGAAAAGCTGCAGTCTGGGCTGTTCTATGTCTACACCTAGGCCACCAGAGGAGACCACTTAAAATTGTTTTTGATCTGGGCTACAAATTCCCCTCCAGCAACTTTCTTTCCTCTTTTTAAGTCATTTTGACAGAGCATCTTTTCTGGATGCAATTTTTCTGTCCTTTGAAAAACTGAGGGCAGAGCATTTAGGGTAGAACATATATTGGTGGAATATCCTTCTACTTACATTGTAAAACGAGAGAAAGTTTTACAAATTTTCAACCAGTAGTGGATTACTTTTAAAGCCAGTTACATGATATCTATTTCCATGCAATAGCATTTTAGATGTCAGATTTTGCAAGTATTTTTTAATAATATGCAAACTTACAAGTATATCACAGCTTCATGACTTTCATATTGTAAATAATAGTTTACCATTTGCAGGTAGCTTCAAAGGAAGTTTGTAGGGAAGGACAAGTTTTGTCCTAGGATATTTATACCTTGAATAAGTTTCTCCATGCAGTGGATAGGGTATGAAAATAATATGATGGTTCATGATATTTCTCTTAAATTAAAATTGGTCTGAGTTGTTCTGTACCAGAAATAACCTTACACAAACAGCCAGAACCCGCTCTTTTGGTTTTCTTGTTGTTATTGTCTCAAATGTCAGTTAGTGGAATTCCTTGGGAAGGAGACTTTGAAACAGTCAACCATGTTGGTAAAACAATGTTTTGTTTAGAAATATCACAGACTGTCTCTTCGAAGTGCTTAATGAATGGCTATGTGTGTGTTTCTATAACATTGTTTTTTTTAAAAGAAACTGGAAAACATGAAATACAAACCTACATATTAAAGAGTTGTGCCAAATGAAGAGCTCTGTACTTTTTTATAAAGAAAATTTCTGCCAAGTGTTTGCCAAAATCCTATCGAAAATGAGCATGACAAGTTATAAACAAATCGGGAAAGTTTGTGAATGGATGCCCAGTGTTCTGTATGCATTGCCAAGGAATCACTGCTCATGGGCAGAGATAAGAGAAGAAATTTACTTCAGTGTACACTAATATCCTGCGGTTCAGACCATGGCTTCAAAGCCATGAATACAAAGTATTAATTTCCATAAATGTTCTGTAAACAGTGGGTCAGACAGAGGAAGAAATTTTATAATTTATAGGTTCTTGTGGAAAAAGAAATGTTAGTGTCTCTTTCCCCAAAACCTGGAAATATAGATTTTACTTTTCTACCTAGAGTTGGTTCAGCTTCACTTTTAAACAAAGAAGCTAGAAAATTCCAAATATGGGAAAATAATTTTATGGATTATAAATTTTAAAGCAGCAGCCAGAATTTAATTGACATGCTCTAAATATAATGAATATTATTTCCTGGACTTACAATAAGCAGTGTGGTAACTGCTTTAGTTACTCGTGATTAGGCCAACATTTTAGATATTCATGAAGTAGGAAGCATATCTCCTATCTTATATCATCTTAATCATTTGTTCCAGAGGTTAGGAAATTTGATTGAAATCATTTACTTAGCAAAATGGTAAGTCAAGCTTTTGACCAGAATTATGACTTACTCTAAAAATTGTACTCTAAATAACTATATTCTAATGATTTCCTTATGTCACTCATAAAGAAAAGCATCTTGCTTGACATCAAAAAACAAGTTTAAAATTTCACTTTTAAGATAAATTTATCCAAATTACTAATCTGGTATCTTTGAAACAAAATTAATATATTTCATTGCAAAAAACATTTTACACTTTCTTCCACCATCTCTCATATTATTATGCAGTCATAACTGCAGCCACCACCTTTGCTTTAAATTGACCAACAGCCCACAAATATAAGGTGCAGCTGCTCAGCCTTCTTATATCAGGCAGTATGAATAGAAGACTGTACTCTTCTCTTTGAGGCCAGTCTCACCCTCCTAGTCCTCATCATGGTGCTCCAGGTGAACATTTCCAGTCATCTGAGATTTTACCCAAAAAGCATCATATTTGCCATTGATGATCTATCTCATCCTGTTGCCTATTACAAGGCAATGAAATACTATTTTCTTAATTTCACCATCATGCTACAAATTAGCCAACAGCTTAATATTGCCTATTACCCAATGTCAAATCCCTTAGTTCCTCCAAGACCTGCCACAAACCCAATTTTTTCTTCCCCTCTCTTTGCTTTTCTGCATGGACTTCTACATTCCCTGCTCTAAACTTCTTGTTTTCCTACCATTGATGTGTTTGCTTTCATCTAAGAATGATGCTTTGTTTCTCTACAGTGATGAAATCACACCAATCATTGTAAGTTAACCTCACAATTATTTCTTCTTCCAAGTTGTCAATTTAGTAGGATTTCTCCAATCCAATGAGGATAATACTGGTAGTTGATTTATTACTCAACTACACCAAAAAGAATGGCTAGAAAAAATCATAACATATCTATATCATGAATATTTCAGTTCAAAATTTTTTAAAAATGTAATTAAATTAAGCTTTTAATATAGGAATCGTTTCTGTAATTAAGGGCCTGCTGTTAAGAATTAGGTAGCATCTTTCTTACACAGAACATACCCATGGTGCATCTCCCATGACTTTCATCTTGGTTTAGTTAAAGTAAAGCAAGAACATTCCAAGTATTGTGAGTACAAAAATTCTTCTAAGTTTCTGCGGTGTTTCCCAGTCAATCTTTTACATTTTCTGGCAATACTCAGTTAATTAGTCAGTATTGTTAATAATTCATGTTTACAAGTCTTTACAAAGCTATCTAACCTCCATACAGCTCTTTCCCCAACATTTGATTTACGTCCCATATGTTTCATTAATGTACATTATATTATTTTAGTAGCAAGTACTAGTGACAGTTTGGTAGAAACGCAGTGGACTGCATACTACTCAACTGATCCAAACAGAGGCTCAGATGTCCTACAGAATGACCCACTAACCAAGAGCAGACAGCAGCATATGAGAAAGGGCAATGTATTTTACAGATTGAAATAGAGGTGATATTATTTCAAAGGATTGGTTAAATAGATGGTAAAGAGAGAGTCTTCTCATTTATATTTATAGTCTAATTCATTACTTGGCTCTGATTATATGCTGCTTTTTAGGGGATAATTATCTTTCTGTGTAAACTGTTTTCGTTGGCTTCATGGAGCAAGAACATTGTTTAAGATTCCTTTAGCAGCTTCTTCATAGCAAAATACAATAAAATTACACTGAATAAATATATGAGTATTTAATAAATTCTTTTTACTGGTTGAATTCATACAGGAAGGTGAAATGAAAAGACTTTAGAGATCCACAAAAAGGAAACACTCTGAAGTTTACAACATCAAACAATACACTATAATTTGGTTTGAGACAGATAATCAGAGCACAGGAACATTTAGGAACTAACAATATGGTTCTTGAGCTAAATTTTTTGATATATTATGAACATGATGCAATATCTGAGGCATAAAATTGTTAATTAGGGTAACTCTTCATAAATCTGATATTTTTTTCTTTCTAGAATGAGAATTGAAGAATTGAAATAATATTCTAAAAATTTAAAAATTTTTTAAGTTTTTTTGATTCCATTGTCTAGACATTGGCAAATCACTCTATCATTCTTAGCTTAACAAAAGAGAAAAGGCTAGGAGATTTGTCCAAGGTCACAGAGCAAGTGGTCTAAACATAGCCAGCCAACCACAGGGTACCCAAAATGTTCTTAGTCAAAAGACTTAATAGCTTTTTACCAAAAATAACTATTTCGGTCAAAGATAGAGGGATAATTACTAGTTCAATGGACAACATAAGAAACCACATCATTTCAGCCCAGAGAGCAACATTAAATGCCCACCCACATGTCCCTCACATATTTATCTCCTCCAGCTGTGAGATCCTCTTCTCTTTGGCTTTTCTATGACCCCAAAAAACGATCTAATGAATGTATAAATTCTAGAACAGTTGGAAAGGCATAATACATAAAAAGTGCCACTATACCAGATAAGCAAATATTTAATCCCTGGATCACCCTCCCTTGCTTACCACATCCTTGCTCAGTCAAGGACCCAGTCAGCTCTTCGCAGAGACTGGGGTGATTCTGCATCTGCCAAGACAGAGATAAATGTGCAAGAAAGGAAAGTTTAGCCTGATCTCAGATTCAGCAACAGGCAACCATCTGCTGGGACTAACTTGATACTTTCTTTTTCTTTCTGTGCAATGAACTATTAGAAGTTCCTGGGCTAGTCATTGTTAACTGCATATGTGATTGGGACAGATGCTAGACTGAAGTTACTGCTCTTGCAGGAGCTTGAGATTCATTAGTTAAAAATGTGTTTAAAACAGAAGTCAAAAACTGGTGACTCCAAGTGCCATTCAACCTTTAATATATTCCTGTGGCCTATGCAGGTGGCTATTTAATCATTTTCAAAAAATATAAATGGATTTAGATGAGCAGCTATCAATTTCTGTGGTGTACATAATCTGAAAACATCTGGTTTTAAGCCACCAACATGATATTTACAAACATGGACTTTGGAAGTGATAGGTATTAGTGCATCATTACATAGGTTTTCTACCTCAAGTTACGATAGATTCAACTAAACCCAAATGCATATATAATGGAAAATGTAGTGAAACAAGTATAAAGTGATGAATTTTGAATATTTATCATATTTGTTTTAAAAAATTAACTATAGGTTTTTAATGTACAGTTTCATAAAGGCTATGCTTAAAAACTGGATCTCAAAAATTTCACAAAATTTTACATATACCTGCTATGAATCAGTATGAGCCAGAAGCATTACCTCTTCAGCAAGCATATCATGACAGTAAGAGCAGTTACCCATCATGGCTCAGGCTTGAGAGGCTGAATTTAAATCCCAGCTCTTCCACTTAACTAGTTGTGTGATCTTATCCAAACTACAGAACTACATAGAGCCTCCATTTTCTCAAATAGAAAAATAAACTCAGGCTTTTTTTGTAGGTTTACAGCAATGAATAAATAAAATAGAGTAACTGAAGGGTTAGCACTAGATTTGGCACATAGTAATCACTCAGTAAATAAGGCCAATTGTTTATTTTAACTCTACCCAGGAATTACTTCATTAGATTTGTTTTGCTGCTACCTTGAAAATCTGCCAAAACCACCACAAAGAAATGAGGAATTTCATGAAATAAGAAAGAAAGAAACTAGGGAGACCAGAGAAGCCTGAGGTTGAAAGCAAAATTAAGGTACTGAAAGAGTAAGAAAAAATGGTGTCAAAAATTACAGTATTAGAAAAAAGTAAAAGATGTTTGAAATTTTCCTAAGGCAAACTCTATTTTAAAGATTCATTCTGAGTTCCTCACAAAAATTGTATAATCCGTGCATAAATGATCAAAATCATTTGGGCTGTAGCAAGCATCAAACAGTGTCATCCCATCTCTGGTTTAGCTAATGGGATTGATCTCAGACATGTGATCCACATTTGACCAGTTGAGATGCTCTTGTCCCGAAGCCTGAATCTCATACTCAGGGTTCAGATGCTGCCAGGTTACTCCAGGAGCACCTGAGGAAAGGAACCAAAGTTGAAGATGTGGACGAAATGAAGTTCCAACACATAAAAATGGGCATGCAGAAAACAGAGTGGGGCTGGAAGGAGAGAGAGTGAGAGAGAGAGAGAGAGACAGAGACAGAGAGACAGAGAGAGGAGATAAATGATGACTTCTCAGTTCTGGGGAAGTCTGAGATACCTTGTAATCGTTTCTGTGACATATACCATTTTCTTTACAATAAATTTATTTTCTCAAAGCCAGTTTGAATAGGTATCCATTCCTTACAACCAAAGAATCCCTAACCAGATAATCTCTGCCAGATCTAAAGGTTTATTAAAATATACAAATTCACAGTATTTGTGAAATAACATAAGCTTGAAGAGATGAGATGCCAGTCCCTTTTATTTGCACAGAATCGATGGACTCTTTGAACTCCAAAGAAATTAAACGTTTTGCACATCACTGATATTGTTAATCATGGAGCTTATTCTAATCCTCAGATCAGTGGGTGTCAGGTAGTGCTACAACCCTCTGCCATGAAATGATGAGAGTATGCTTTTAGTGTTGGAATATTCACATATTAAAAAGTCTAGAAAATACTACTCTTTTCAAAGACTACAGTCCATGTTTCTTTGTCTGTTGTTTTCCATGCAAATAGTCAAACAGCAAAAAGAAGCAGAGAGCTAGTAAGCCTAAAACCAGGGTTACAGCACAGGCTTTGCAGTCAGATGAACCTGTTTTCAGATACTTATTCTCACCCTAATGAGCAACATGGCTGTAGACAAGAGACATGACCTCTTTAAGACCTAGTTTCGCCTTTGAAAAGTGAACATAAATAAAATGATCTAATATGTACATTTGTTAGAAGATTGAATAAAATAATGTATAGAGGTCTCTTCTGAATAATAAGCATTCCTTAATTACAAAATTATTCTTGATCTTAGCATTTTCAGTGGTAACAGGTGAGGCAAGAGTCAAGAACCAACTCCAGTAGGTATTTTCCTCTCAAGGATATAGTGATTTTTTTCTTAATATAACCTTATATCTTCAGTATAAGCATGCATTCATGGTACCAGTTTTTCCCTAAAAATAGGTATCTACTAAACCATTTCCTGAGAATGCAAATCCTGAGCCTGCAAATGACTTCAGTTCAGAATATAGTTGGGATTTAAAGTGCTTTGAAAATGAGAACTTTTACACTGGGTGATTAAAAATGTGGCAGTAAATGTAAGAAAACTTGAATGTTAAAAGTTAGCATTAAAAGTAAGCAATGCCTTTCCTGGACCTTCTCTTAGGCAAAGCTAATAAAGATCATTAGTGCAGAAGCTCAAATCAGGAAATACTCTGTAATCATGTTTATGCTTCATTAATGCAGATGAACCAGAGTGTTTTAGCTAGAAGCAATGTATAATGCAACATAATTAAACAGGTGGAGATGGTTCTACCTAGAAAGTTTAATGTATACTATTATAACTTTAAAAAAAAACTCCATGATCTGTTCTTTATTAGCAAGATCAAAGTAATCTAAGACAGTGATTCTGAAGTTCCTGTAGCATATGGATCAACAAAAAGACTTTGTTTTAAAAAGTGTGTTTTCTCGAGTCTCACCCCTAGACATTCAAAGTCAGTAATTCTATAGTGCTAATCATTTATCTTTTTATCAAGCTCTCCGGATAATTAGAATCCAGTCCTCACTTTGAGAAATGCTAATCTAGAATCTCAGATTGAATGACTCTTTGCACAAGAAGGAAGCAAAGACTTTGGAAAGAGCTTTTCTCAGCAGGCTCAGAATGAAATGCAGAACTAATCCTTTAAAAAGAAGAAATAAACAATTTAAACTATTCAAGACTTTTCAATTAATGTATCCTGACTTTCACTGAATTTTAGAAAGTGGGTTCTGTGCACGTACCAGGTGTCAGATACCAGGTGTCAGCATGAGCTCATTTGGTCCCAGGGAAGAGTGACTAATGCAGAACAGCAAAAGCATGGGAGAATCCATTTCACCGAATCACGCAGTGCACAGGAGACAGAGTTTTCATTCTCCCATAGACATAAATAGTGAAACATAAATTTCTGCAATAGTAGCTATGACATAACTACTTTTAAAACATCTAGAAATTTGTGGAATTCTAAGAGCACTCTTGGGAGGCTGGGACAGGAGGATTGCAAATTCTAGCCCAGCCTAGGTAATTTAGTGACTTGGCAAAACCCTGTCTCAAATCTTTTTTTAAAAGGGCTGGGCATGTAGCTCAGTGTGATGGCCTTGAATTCAAACAAACTCAGAAATTTTAAATTTCAGTAATAATACACTTTTCCTGCTATGTTGGTGCCGAGTCTACCCAGTCAAAGAAAGAAGCAGTACAGTCTTCTGCAGTGGTTGCTGGATTGGTATTTGGACTTTAGAAATCTAACTTCATCCCTGATAAAAAAAAAAAATTCTCTGCCATCAATTGGATTTGATATTTCAAAACTTTGTGTCTGTTCAAATGTTTTGTAATAAAGTGCTTACTATGTGTCAGGCACTTCTTTAAGCACTTAACTTAGAAACGGGCCTATTTAGTCCTCATATCCTATGATATGCCTGTAATTTTTTTTTTTTTGGTACCAGGTATTGAACTCACAAACTTGAGCCTGCCAGGCAGGCACTTAGGCCTCTGAGCTAAACCCCTAGCCCTATTTTTTGAGACAGGGTCTCACTATGCAATTCAGGCTGGCCTTGAACTCACTTTGTAGCCCAAGCTGGTCTCAAACTCACAACAATCCTCCTGCCTCAGCTTCTCAAGTGCTGATATTAAAGGCATGTGCCACCATGTTTGGCTTTTTAAAAATTTTTATTTCTTTTTTTTCCTTTTTTTTTTTTTTTTTTTTTTTTTTTTTTTTTTTTTTTTTTTTTTTTTTTTTTTTTTTTTTTTTTTTTTTTTTTTTTTTTTTTTTTGTGCCAGGGATCGAACTTATGGCCTCATGCTTACCAGGCAGCTGCTTGAGCTGCTGAGCTAAATCACCAGCAATATGCCCATAATTTTATTAATCCTATGGGATTAATGGGATTAATGTTCTCTATAAGGGAACATACTGAGGTACACAGAGGTGAAGTAGAATGCTCAAAGTCAGTGTGATGGGTTATTTTATACGCCAGTTTGGTTTGGCCACAGATCCCAGATCTTTGCCAAATATGTTGTTTCTAGAAGGACATTTCTGAATGAGACATATCTAAATTGGTGGACTCTGAGGAAAGCCAGTATACTTCTATAGTATCAGTGAACTCCATCCAATCTGTTGACGACTTGGACAGCACAAAAAGCTGACCTACCCAGAGTAACAAGGAGTCCCTCAGCAGGCAGCCTTTCAACTTCACTTGCAATATGAGCCTACCTGGCGTGCTGGAAAAGTGCCCTGGACTCAAATGCAAATCTTTCCCCAGTCTCTAGCCCACCAACCTTCTCCATCAGTTGTGAACTCAGCAGGTCTCCACAATCATGATAGCGAATACCTTAAAATAAACCTCTTTCTCTCTATACCCAGATATGTATCCTACCTGCTCTGTGTCTCTGGGGAACCCACACAAGAACAGTTACACAACAATAGAGTGGACGAGCCAGATTTGATTCCAGGCACCCTGACTCTGCAGGTGAAGAGTAAAGTCTATTTTCTATTTCTAGAGGTGAACCAAATATTTCTTTTATAAATTCAGAGTAATTGGTGAGTGTAGTATTCTTCATGGTTTTTCTCTGGCTATCCTGATGACATAGTTCGAATGGGCACAATAAAATTCATGGGACACAAAGCTCCTGGCAGTGACACTGAAAAATCTAATGTCATACACGTTTGAAAATATTGTATGTGTCTTGAGTGCATCTCCCAGGCAAAAGAAAAAGTATAGGAGCATAAAATATTCAGTGGGCTGTTTGTTTTCTTTTAAATCTTTACCTTGCTCTCTTTTAAGTGAATCCTTTCCTACAAGAATCTACCAATACCTGTTGGCAGTAGGCAAATTTTAAATTGTCATTTTAAAGTTTTATTTTATTTTGAATTAAGTAAATAATAATGACAGTATCCTTTTTCTTCTTTCATAATGTATGCATATATATCCATAACCATTTTCCTTTTCAAAATCCAAATTTTATTTTTAACCCTTAGGGAAAGTGACCCTAAAAACACGGCTTTAAATCAGTCCAAAATTAGACCTCAGTCATCGCTGTCTCCAAAAAATCCAATAAAGATGGAAAAGATAATGACATCCCAAATCTTTCTATCATTAAAAATTAGTTTAAGATTGATATAAAAAGGTCAGTAAAGATTTTAAAAAGGCAAGAGAATTCCCTGCCAATCCACATCCTGAGTGCTAAAGTCTGCAAGGCTTTGCTGGTACAGGTCAGCTGTTACTCTCAAGATCTATGGCTGAATTGAGCACTGGACGAAAAGGTTGAAAGTTCCAGAAAAATAGAGCTTCTATACATAAAGAAAACACTTAGCTAAGGTTCAGGACCACTGCATCCTTTCTGGTTTTCATTCGTGGCTCAAGTGTTGCCTATAATTTCCCTGACCTAAAATATTAACTGTGAAATTTATATACAGTAGAGGAGGAAGAATGAATTGTTCTGCTTAAAACAGGGGCTGAGTCACTGTAGTTAGATTCAATCAGTGCAGAAGAGAGAGAGATGGAACATTTGGTTAGTTTCCATTCCACACAAATGTCTAGACACAAAAAACGTTGTGTCCAGACCTGGCTTTGACTAGTCTTATTAAAAGCTTCATGTAAAATGTCACTGGTTATAGGGGTTTGTTTCTATTATCTTTGAACTTAATGTATATTATTCTACTTTTGTCAACATCCATTCCCATTTTCTATAAGCTTTAAACAATCCCATATGCTGAGAAATGTAAATACTTTGGAATGTGGCTGGCCTCTGTAATCTGGTTACACAATCACTACTCTCCCTCTCCAAATTTCATGTAACTATCAATTTTAAGCATGCATTGTCTGGGGTATTTACATCCTGTAGTTTAAGACAGACACCAAATGTGTACAAATGTAACCTTGACCTACTACTATGGACATCTATATTTTCTAAGAAGAAAATGGACTCTCAAGAAAACCTGAATGCTTATCCGCTGTTCACAATTGCTTAATGATCCAAGGCAATGCTCCAAAGTATATACTCCCAATGTCAGATCCTTAGCCAGACATTCAGTTTCCAGTATGTTCTGTACAGAATATAGCCAGAATTTCAAGGATGTCAGTTTGGATATTAAATAGATAAGTCAGCATCAAAGCTCTCCAATACTCCTTTTTATTCAGCAGTATGGTATAACCAGCTTCCCTATGTTTAAACTCTTCAGAAACAGAGAACATCTTCTTTTATAAAATTATGCTTAATAAAATGACACCCTAAACTGACTGCAAAGCAGGCTAGACATAGGCCTAATAAAAATGCACAGTCTATACACCATTTGCTGAGATTTAGATCTTCCCTATTTGCAAACCTCTACTATATTTCAATTTTTTTTGTTTTGCATTTTTAATATTGAGCTCTAAGCATAAAAGGATGGAGGAAATCATGAACATGGAAGAGCAAAGAGAACAGAGCTGATCCAAGAAAGCACTGGCCTGGTCTCTGGCGACACTGCAACACAGTTTTGTCTATTATTTATGAGTTTCAGAGATGGGATATGTTAACAGACCAAGGAAAGAATATTTTTCAAAAATAAATCAGGTAACTTTAGAAAGCGTAAGAGGAGCTTAGGGAAAATACACTTGCCTTTGTCCAAAAGCAGATCAATATTATCCTTTTAAAAGGAAGCCTTGTGGAAAAATCATTAAATAATATATTGTCTTTCTAACATCAATGTCTCTGTCTTTATACTGACATTTTAATTGATTATCTCTACTCTTTTTTCTGCTTTTTGGTCAATCTTTGTATTAAACAATTTTGTGTAATCAGATTGACCAAGTAATAAATCAAATTCTGTTGGTAAAGAAAATAAACGTAGTCATTAAAAAAAAAGAAAAGAAAAAAAGAAAATAAATGTACTCCTAAACATCTAGCTTACACCATTAAACCATTGATAAATCAAATAAAAGTAACATCATATCTTTGCTTTAAATATTTGTCTCAGTTATATGAGAGCCTTTCTTCTAGTGGTTAAAGACTTGGTCAATAAAAGCTTTCCCTTTGTGGAAAGAACTCAGTTGTTCCTTGTATTATAAAAAGGCTTGATGGGACACTGAGTGAATTGTAATTATTGCCTTTCATAAGGAAAATGTGAAATATTTTTCTGCAGCTTTTAGATTCTGTTCTCAAAGCTAAACAAATTATTTTTACCTTCAGGAATTTCCCCAGTTTGAACTGGCCATAGCAGATTGGAATTATGAATGAACTGTTATAGGAATTTTGGGTAGTGCTTACTTTTCTGAATAAAACCCAACCTGTTGGAAACACCAATATCAACAATGTAGTGGCTATTTAAATCTCTTGAGTCTCCAAAAGCTGTAATCAGTTCAAAACTTCAGCTTGATTAATTACTTGTATCTAAAGACAAGCCCATTCAAAAGAGAAAATCATGTACAAAAATCATAATTTTGTTCAGACTAGGCCTGAAGCACTACCCTCTTCAGTTATGCTTTTGAAGTTTAGGAAAGTACTGTGTTTGACCTGCATACAGGAAGGTGGTGAACTACCTTTATCTCTCCTTAGCCTGTTTGGGAACAAAGTCTGGTCCAATTACATTACAGCCACTGCCCGGCAAGAAAACAGCTCTGGGACTCCTCAGGGACACAAATTCCTTCATTGTCCCTTTATTGGTTTGTTGGACAAGGGAAAGTGAGGCTGGGAGTGACTTTTGAAAGTTAGTATATTTTGCAGAGTTGTCTATTGCCAGAAAGAGAGATGCTCAATATTGCTTTTAGGAGAGTTTTTATCCTGAAACACTATGTTGCAGAGAGCTGGTGGTGGTGGATAGAAAATGTGACAGGAGATATGGAACAAGATAATTCTAAACTTGCAGAATGTTAGCAGTGCCAGCACTTCTGCATTACGGAGCAGTGTGTTAGACAATGCTGAAAAGTTAAGAGGTGCATCTGGCTTAGAAAATCACAATATAGTTGGAAAGATGTACACGCAAATGGATAACTGTGCAAACCAATACAATATATGTAATGGCATTTGAACTACATACAGAACCTGGAACTAATATAGATATAGACAGGATAATTGTTCTGAAAAAAAAGTGCAGGGTTCTTATACTTTAAAATAATAGAAAATGTTCATTCAGAATGTACAACCGACAAATGATCTTAGCATTCAGATACTTTGTGGCTTTTATTAGAACCTAAATGCCCTTATTTTCAAATTATAAAACATAGGATTGAAGGGGTGTGTGTGTGTGTGTGTGTGTGTGAGTGTGTGCAAATGAAAAGAGTGGTGGTATGAAGTTTTTTTTTTTTCTTTTTCTGCTTCCCATGTTTTATAAGTGAACCAAGTTGCCACTGGGTTAAGTTTCTTTACTGTTACTTCCATTTGTGGGCAAAAGTTGACTTTTACAGGCTTATACTGATAACCAACACAGAAAAAATGAAGTAGGAATCATAGAGACTTGTATTTAAAATGTATCATGGATTTTTCCAAAAGCATATAATTTATTGTTTAATTTCTTAAGGAAATCATCACATGCAAATTACTCATTTTCACATGATCTCAGCAAAGAAGAAGTTAGATTGAAGGAAATTTCAAGAGCAAGGAAAAAATTAAGCCAGTATGTGAAAGGCATTTGGAAAATCATGTGCTACTTACTCATTTTGAAACACCCCAATTCCAGAATCGACATTATGGAAACAAGTGAAATAAAAAAAGAACAAAACACCAAAAAATCAGCAGCAGCTTCACTTACTGGGGAATGCACTAGCAAATGCATGCAACAAAGGAACAAAGAAGGGGAATGCAGAAGTTCTGGTGAAAACAGCTTTGCACGAAGGTCGATATTTGAACATTAGCACCATCCTCTATAGTACTCATTAGCCTTATGTCTATTGAGACTCTAAAATGTTTCTAGTAAACTTCAATGTTTTTCTTTATGTTTGTTAAATTAAATTTAAAGTTAATTTTTCTGCTGGCTTTGTCTTAGTCCAAGTCTCAGAAATAGCACTACAGGTGAGGAGCACTTACTTTTACTCCAAAATCTTTCACAGTTATATTAGCTGGTTTTCATCATATATCTCTCTACCTCACTTTTCTCTCTCAAATGGTGCTAACAATTCATCATCCCTAAGCAACATCAATGATGCTGTGTGATTTAAGTATAAGATCCTTAAGTATAGGTGATTTAGAATTCTAAATCCAAAATACTTAGAAATTAATATAGAATTTGTACAGAATTACTTTGTGTAGCACAGTGTAGAAAAATGGTTATGAGAAGATCACTGTTTGAAAGCTTGAGAAAGGTAAAAGATTTTATGAAAAAATAAATGAGGGAACACTTAGCTCTGAGAGGGAGAGGATGGAGCATTGCAAGAGAAAGATGGTATGGACTGAGGGAAAGGGAAAAGGAGAGAACATTGTTCAAACAAAGGGTTCATCATTTGGGGGACATGGCAATGTGACGGGGGAGTCTTCAGGATGTGCCACGTCCTTCTGGAGCAACTTTGGGATAATGAGCTGCCATTGGTTAGGTCGGGTGAGAAAGGTAAGTTGAGCTGACTCTCTAAATGCTTGAAATGCCCTCTATGGATTTCTATTCTTGAGTCAAAAGAGTAAAACTAGAGTTTCTCAGGTAAATTAGAAACAAGATGAGATTTATGATTTAGAAAAATAACTGATGTCAGTGTCAATAGATTTGCACAGAAAGATGTGAAACCATGAAGAATAATTAAAAGGATACAGAGAGAGGTCAACTAAAAGGTCCTAAGATTAAGTAGGAATCCTAATAGAGAACTAATAAAATAGGGGCTGAATATGATTAGTGAGGAACCACAAAATTTGGTGACCTAAAAGATGTGGATATTTCAGGAAGAAGGAAGGACCAAAGTAAATGTGAGGCTTCAATCTTGGGTGACAAAGTGATAACATTCAACAAAATAGGGTGGAAAGACATTAATGACTTGCTGATTTTGAAGCATTAACTTGGCATCATTTGGAGATGAATAAGCAATATAGAGATGAATTGAAAGTTTGCAAATTGACAGTTTTAAAATATGCATATCTAAGAATTAATTGGATGTTCAACTTGTTGGAAATGCAAGTCTTCATCTCATCAGAGAAGTCAGAAACAGAGACATGGTTCACCTGAGTAGAAATGATGGTAAGATTCCTAAAATGGTAACTTTAATTCAGAAGAGAACATGATGTAGCTCACAAAGGAGGGAAAGGGCTGGAACTTTGGATATGAATCAGCAAGGGATAATGAAAAGTAAAAACAGAATTTGGAGAACTCAGCAAAAAACTGACAAAGAGAGAGTTATGTCATACTGGAATTTACACAATTCATAATCTGAATACCAAAGCAAACCATCAATTACTTGGTATAAATTCCAAAAAACATGTAAACAGGGCTGTTTGACAGGAAGACAATGTCTGTGGACAGATGGAGGGAAGTGACAGCAGATTCAACAGAAGAAGCACTCCCTAGAGCGGGAGATCTGACACAACAGAGGGGAAATACAGAGTCCAGGGGGAGAAGCTACACTGTAGTTATGTAATTGAGACTTGGGATGAGCTGATGTCAGCAGTGAGGAATGGTCAAAGATCAGCTGTTTCTTTCTATCTAGATCCTGAAAAAATAACTTCAGCTCTTTGAATCTCAGTTGCTACCCATCTAAGAGAAATGTAATCATAGTATTCAAAGGATAATTGTGAGGATTAAATGAGATGTTGCACCCCATAGACTAGGGCTCATAAATGTCAGTTCCCTTCCACCATAACCCTCCTCCAAGTTTTGTGTCAGACACGCATGTCAGCTGATGACTTATCCATAATGTATCAGTTGAATGCAGAGAGTCTCCCTGAACTTGGAAGGAATGCCAGATCTCCAGCAAAGGACAGTTTCATCTCATCAGAGATTGCCTCATTCCAGTGCCCACACACTTGAGTCATCTCAGATTGCCTGAAAATCAGAAATCTTTGATCAGTGTCTCTGCGTTCAGTATGAATCTAATCAGTTTCAGATTTGGAGCACAGAATTGAAAGAAAGTAACAGATATTGCCCTCCCCAGAAAGAATAATTATGTACAACAAAAATTTTAGAAATTAATTCATTTTATGTATACAACTGTAAAAGTACTAGTGATTATTTTCCAGGGCAAAAGGAATATGCTGGGTTGAAGGACCTTCTGAGATTGTTTTCAAATTTTATCAGAATGACCACATACTCTGGATAATTTTTTTTAACTTATCATTAAGTTTATTGGAACAATGTAGACAGACATATTGATCATATACATCATAGGGAGTTTGTACCTGTATATGATACATATTGATATATATCTCCTTTTTCTCCATCCCCCTCCTGTTCATTCAACTCCTCTTCCCCTCCTTATTTACAAAGTTTGGCTTCCATTTTATCTTTCTTTTCTCCTTTTCTCTCTTTCCTTCCTTACCCTTCCCCCTTCCCTAGGTCCCCTTTTGTTTTGAACAATTTCTTCCTATTTTGCAATATCTATTATGCATTTTGGTTCTTATTTACACTTTCAGTTTCTCACACCAGAGAGACAATGTAATATTTACACATGTATGTCTGATTTATTTCACTTAAGAGCATGGACCCAAGGTGCATCCATTTAGCTATAAATGTCTCAAATTCTCTCTTTATGGCTGAGTAGTAGTCCATTGTATAAAAAGAAAAAAAATCACATGATTTTATCCATTCCTTTGTTGATGGACATTTGGGTTGTTTCCAAGATTTAGCTATTACAAACTGTGATGCAATAAACATAGGTGTGCATATATCATTATGTTACTGGGGTATGATGCTTTTTATTCTTTGGGGAAGATACCAAGAAAGGTAACAACTGGGTCAAATGGGACTTCTAGTCCTAATTTTTTTTTAAAGATAGTAAAATCCAACAAAACATAACAAAATGAAGTCAATCAAAACAAAGCAGTAGAACTGGTACAGAACTTGTAAGAAAGATACTATGAAAACAATAGCTACTATAGTATATCTTGTTACTTTCAGAATAGTTAACCTTTCCAACAGCTATAGTAAAATCAAACCAAACACACACACACACACACACAAGAAAACCAATAAAAACAGGGTATAAAAAAAGGCCGAAAAAAATTAATCAGAATAAAGCAAAACAACAAGAACAATATTGGGCCTCAAAGACAAGACAGAAGAGAATCCCCCATTTTTGCTACATTGCATACTGTCATCTTCCAAAGAGATGCTCAGGCTGCCAGCCCCAGGCCTGCAAAATGAACAAAACAATACTAGCATTTAGTTGTTTTGTGTACCTTAGTTGCTATCAATTTAGCCAGACCTCCAAACAAGCAGGTTACTTCACAGGGGGTTGAGGGGGTTGTCCTTGGTTCTTAGCCTGCACGCTGGTAGGTGTATGGTTGGGGACGCATGTTTCTCTTCATGGGGTCCACACTGGTCGTGCAGGCCCCCAGAAGGCAGTCTTACTTATCTCTTAGTTGGAGGCACTCAGGCCCAGCTCTAGTCCTAAATTTTTGAGGAATCTTCACACTGATTTTTGTGGTGGTTGCATCCATCTACACTCCCACCAATAGTGAAATAGTGTTCCTTTTCCCCCTGACACTCCGCACAGAATTTGCTGCTAGTCAATTTCTCCATAATTGCCTTTCTTTCTGGGGTGAAACAGAGTCTCAGCATTGTTTTAATTTGTATTTCTCAAATGACCAGTAACATTTTTTTCATATATTTATTTGCATTTGTACTTTTTCAACTGAGAAGTATTCATCTTAGATGCCCATTTTTGGATGGGGTCTTGAAATTTGGGGGATCTAATTTTTTTCAGTTCTTTATATATTCTAGGTAGTAGTCCTTTGTTTGAGAAATAGCTAGTAAAATTTTTCCCAGTATGTAGGTTGTCTTTCACTATATTGGTGATTTCTTTTGCTGTGAAAAATTTTTTAATAAAATGAGATGTCTTTAATTATACTAATGTCTTCAAGAATTCTACCTATTCTTTCAGCAGATTTAGTGTTTCTGCACTAACATTTACATCTTTATTCCATTTTCATTTTAGTTTCATGCATGGTGACAGACATGGGTCTATTTTTATTCTTTGGCAGATGAAAAGCCAAGTTTTCCAACACCATTTATTAAGGAGGCTATCTTTCTTTCAGTGAATGTGTTTGGCCACTTCTTCAAAGATAAGGTAGCTGAGTATGTCTGGAGCTGTTTCTACATGTTTTAACCTGTTCCATTGATCCTTGGGTCTGTTTTGCTTTGTTTTGTTATGTTTTGTTTTGTTTTGTTTTTCCAGTAACATGCTGTTTCTTCACAGTAGCTATGCAGTATAATTTCAAGTCAGGAACTGTAATGTTCCCTGATTTGTCTTTGTTGTCCAGAATTGTTTTTGCTCTTCTGGCCCTCTTCTGGCTCCAAATGAATTTTAGGAATGTTTTCTCAAATTCTGTGAGATAAACTGCTGGAATTTTTATGGAGTTTGCATTACATCTATATAACAAAATTGAGAGTATCGCCAATTTCTTTATGTGGGTTGTTTCTACTCAAGAACAAGGGATATCTTTCCATTTTCTATTATCGTCTTCAATTTCCTTTTTCTAGAGTACTGTAACTTTCACAGTAGAGGTCTTTTACTTCCTTTGTTAGATTGATTTTCCTAAATATTTAATTTTTTACTTCTCTTGTGAAAGATGTTATTTACCTAATTTGTCTCTCAGTAAGTTTATCTGTGTATAGGAAGATTGTTGATTTTTGAGTCTTGACTTTGTATCCAGCTACACTAATGAGTTAGTTTATTAAATGTACAAGTCTTTTCATGAAGCTTTTGGGGTCTTCTGTGTAGAGCATTATGTCACCTGAAAATAATGATAATTGAAATTCTTCCTTTCCTATCCTTATTCTTTTATTTCTTTCTTTCTTTTGTCTAATTGCTCTGGCTAATGTTTCCAGAATTGTACTGAATAAGAGTGGTGACAGTGGACACTCTTTTCTTGTTCCTAATTTTAGAGTGAAAGCTTTTGAGTTTTGTCCATTTATATGACATTGGCTGTTAGTTTGTAATAGATGACCTTTATCACATTGAGATAAAGATCATCTGTTCTAGTTTTCTGTAGGTTTTTTTTATCATGAACAAGTGCTGGACTTTGTCAAAAGTTTTTTCTGCCTCTATTGAGATGATCATGTGATTTTTGTCCTTATCACTGTTAATTTGGTGTATTTCATTTATCGATTTATGTATGTTAAATAATCTGTGCATCCCTAGGATCAATCCTACTTGATCATGGTGTATGATCTTGATGATTTGCTGAAATCTGTATGCCAGTATCTTATTGATGATTTTTTGCATCTATGTTCATTAGGGAGATTGGCCCATAGTTCTCTTTTTTGGTTGGATCTTTTTATGGCTTTTGTATCAGGGTAATGTTTGCTTGCAGGCATTAACCTAAAAGTATTTCTTCCCTTTCAATTACATTAAAGAGTTTTACTAGTAGCAGCATTAGGTGTTTTCTAAATTTCTTGTAGAATTCAGTAGTGTATCTGTCAAGACCTGGGCTTTTCTTTGCTGGTAGGTTTTTAATTACATCTTCAATTTAACTTACTGATACTGGTTTATTTAGAATTTTTATATCTTTTTGGTTTAGCTTTGGTAATTCATGTGTGTCTAGGAATCTGCCCATTTATTCTATGTTCCTCATCTTATTTGAGTACAGGTCCTCAAAGTAGGTACTGATGCTATTCTGGATTTCTGAAAGATCTTTTGTGATTTCATCTGTTTCATTCCTAATTTCACGAACTTGAGTTGCTTCTTTCCTTTTTTTTTTTTTTTTGATAAGATTGGCTAGGGTTTGTCAATTTTATTTAATCTGTCAAAGAACCAACTCTTTGATTCACTGATTCTTTGTACTGTTTTCTTAGTTTCCACTGCATTAATTCTGCTTTAACCTTTATAATTTCCCCCCATTCACAAACTTTGGGCTTGACTTTTTTTTTTCCTAGAAGCTTGAGATTCAACATTAAGTTGCTTATTTGAGCTCACTCTGTTTTCCTTATAGGGGTATTCATAGGTATAAATTTCCCTAGTAGGATTGCTTTCGTTGTGTCCCATAAGTTTGAGTATGTTGTATCAGCACTGTTGTTTCATTGTAGATACTGTCTAATTTCTTTAATTTTATCTGTGACCCATTGGTTGTTCAGGAGTATGTTATTTAATTTCCATAGTTTATGAAGTTCTTGTGGTTTCTTTTGCCACTGTGTTCCAATTTCATTGCACCGTGGTCTGATAGTGCATGGGATAATTTCAGATCCTTTGCACTTATTTAAGCATGTTCTATAAGCTAGTATGTGGTCTACTTTAGATAACATTTCTTGTGTAGCTGAGAAGAATATGTTTTTGATGTTTTGGGGTGGGACACTCTGTAGACATCTACTGGGTCCATTTGTTGAAAAGTTTGATTCAGTTCTGTTATTTCATTATTGATTTTTTGTCTAATCGATCTGTGTGCCTTTGTGACAATGGAATATTGAGTTCCCCCATTACAATTGTATTAGTGCTTATTTTTTTCATGTCTGTTAATATTTGTTTTATATAGTTGGGTGGACTGGTATTTGGTTTGTACATATTTATGACTGCTATTTTTTCCTCTTTGATTGTTGCCTTAGCAAGAATGAAGTTACCTTCTTTGTCTCTCTTGGTCAGTCTTGGCTTGAAATTCACTTTGTCTGCAAATAGACTACCTATCCCTGCTCTTTGCTATGGAGTTTTGTTTTGTTTTGGTTTGTTTGTTTGTTTGTTTGGGTTTTTTGGCATGCTTTTGTGCATGAAGTATTGTTTTCCATCCTTTGACTGTAAGTCAATGAATTTTTTAAATTAAATGTATTTCTTGTAAGAAGCATATTGTTGGATTTTGCTTCTTGGTTCATTCCGCCAGTATGTTTCTTTTGATTGATGAACTGAGACCACTAACATTGATGGTTATAACTGATATGTATTAACATATCCTTGTCATGTTATTTTGCTGTTGTTATTTCCCTTTATTTCACCTCTGTTTAGTTACTTGTCTTTCCTGGTTGATTCATTCTGTTGGGATTCATGGAGTTGTAATCCTCATTATCACTTTCTAGAATATCCTTCAGAACATTTTCAAGTTCTGATTTACTCAAAAGTTCTTTGTCATCAAAGTATCTTATTTCTCCACCAATTTTGAAAGACAGTTTTGCAGGGCATATCAATCTGTGTTGGAAGTTTTTTTCTTTTTATTCAGGTTTGAAATACTTCACTCCAAAATCTCTTTGACTTGAGGGTTTGTATTGAGAAGTCTTCTGTGATTCTGATGGTCTTCTCTGTATAAGTGATTTGTTTCTTGTCTCTAATATCTCTTGATATTCTGTCCTTTTGTTGAATTTCTAGAATCTTGACTATTATATGTCTTGGTGTAGATTCTTTTTTTCACAAATAAACCAACTTTAATAGATAGTATTTTGTATTTTTATATAGCAACTTCTTCAAGAACCTTAAATGCTTTGCAGACACTATTTCTAATTGATCCCCACAACAACCCTGTGAGGTAGGTATTACTCCCATTTCACAAGACAAGGAGACTGAAGCACAAACTAAGTGACTTGCCCAGGGTCACACACTTAAGTTCACTTAAGAGCTAGGACCTGAGCATTTTAACCTTCCAGCTCCCAAACACATCATGAGAGAAACTTCGATGAAAGTACCTTTAAAATAAATTATCAATAGTAGCATGTTATGAAAATGAGGTCTTCCTACTCTCATCAAAGAAAGAAACAATCCTACACTGATGGTGAAGTTGTACTATTTTTTTTTTATCATGGATAATTGGAGTTCTACATACCTCACTTATCTGTATGTCAAATTGTTTTTGTGTGTTTCAGCAGTTTTCTGCCATGACTTCTGTGGACAGGTTTTTATGTAGTTTGTGCTATCCCCTGATTTTTCATTGATTAATCTTATATTATTCTTCTTTACATCATCTAGGAATTGGTGAAATGATTTCTCAAAGTCCCTTGCTATTTTTAAGAAATCTTTCTTTTCGTGATTCCTAACCACAATCTTGAGAATCTGTCCTCACATTGGCTCATTCTGCTCTCTATACCTTCGATAGGATTTTTAATCTCCTGGGTATTTGTTTGAATCTGTTTCATGAAATTCATTTCTTTCCTACATTGGGGATTCATGGTTTTGATAATTTTCCTAAGCTACTCTATTTTTTTTAATCTGTATCTGCTCTAGAGTCACTGAGCATGTCTTTCATTATCATCACCTTTCTCTAGTTATCTGAAAAATAGTTTCCAATTTGATTTTTCTAGAGTCTCATTCATTTGCTTTGTTAATTTGGCTGTTACCACTTCAGAGAGTCCAGGTGAGTGGCTTTTAGATTGTTCCACCTCATTGTGCCCTGGATTTGCCTTTGGTGAGCTAAAAGTCTGGGGTTGCATCTTGTTTAATTGTCTTCTCATTTTCAATTTTTCTTTTTTTAGTTTAATTCCTGGGTTGATTCATGTAGATTGCTTATAGTATCTTTATCGCTATATTTTAGAACCTTAGGAGATGACTACTTTTTGGAGGCATCTTCAAGATGCAGCTGGGTTTTAGGTTTTGTATCTGTTGTAAGACACTAACTTTTTAATTTATTGGCGATGAGAAGTTGCCTACTTAAGTGGCACATCCCTAGTTATTTGTCACTGCTCCGTAGTATTTTATACGACCCTTAGTCAATCTTAGTCTTGCTGTAACAGGAAGAAGAATTGACTAGAACAATTGTGTCACCTTAGCTAAAGTGGTAAAAACAGCAATGGTGATAGCATCAAACACAGTCAAGAAAATGACAAACTGTAGTAACTATTATTTTGCCACCTTTAACCATTCTAACTACATCAGTGGTTATACAAAAAAAAATCTAAAATGAACTAGAAAATTGTATTCAGTGATTTTTACTCTCAGAGGAGAAAATTTAAAAGAGTTTAGCAAGAAAGAGTAGAGAAATAATAGAAAATGAAGAGATTAAAAGCAAGACTCAAGCACAAAGGAAGATCATGCAAACTTTGGGAAACTGGTGAAGAAGACAGAAAGGAAAGAGAAGGAACAAATAAAAACAACAACAGACCAGAACAACAACAAAAATTTACAACCTGTGTTCACACTCATATAAAAATAAGAACAAATAATCAAACCAAAAAACAGCAAATAAATAAGCAGAAAGGCAGAGAGACAGAGAAACAGACAGAGAGACAGAGACAGAGACAGAGAGAGAAAGTAAGAAAAAAAGTCCAATTCTGATGTCACTGGTAGATAATATGGGCAGACAGGGTCCAGATTCAAGTTTATTAATTCAAGCAAGTTGGACATAGCTTTATGGTGGGCAGTGGATAATCCCAGCAAGCCCACACCTTTGGTTCCACTGAAGTTCAGGCTTCCTTCTGGCTGTGAGGTTGCACCCAGTTTTATTCAGCCTGCAACAGTTTGTGAGTCTCTTGAATGCTTGGATTCCATTACCAGGCAGTTTGAACTCAGCTTTCTGACCTCCTGCCAACTTGAACTTGGCAGCCTGTCCTGCAGCTGTTCTGAGTTCTGAACTCAGTTGACACTTCTCCAATATGGCTACTGGAAAACTGCCCTGTCTAGGGGACTTCTGAACCAGAATACCTCAACAACCACTCTAGTCTGCTGTGTCCACTGCTCCATTGCACTGGTACACCTCTCCATGGAGGCCTCTGGTGTCACCAGTACTCACTGTGCATCTGGAGGTTTGAGATGCTCCTCTCACATGGTGAGTCTATGCTCAGGGAGAAAGCACCACCTGCCACCTCCTTCTTCTTTGTTGAAGTCTGTTTCTTCACTCTTCCTGTGGGCTTCAGTTCTCACTTTAGATTGCTCCAGGGTCCTGGGGACCGACTTCTCCCTTTCTTCTCTTTAACACATTGCTATATTCCAGTGTCTGGGCACCAAATATCAAAGAGGCTCTTTCTCTGATGCTCATCACTCTACCATTCAGGTTCACAGAGTCCAACCCTAGAATCTATAATGAGATCCAGTCTCAAAATGTAGCATAACTGGAAGGTCTCCCTGCATCCCACCCATGCAGGCTGCAGTTGGTTGAAATCCTAAAGCAAGGCAGTCGACCCAGATGGAGCAGCTCTCAGCACTGTGCTTAGGATCTGGGCTTTTGCACAAGCATTCTGGGTAATTTGATAAGAAAAAATGTACTTGGTATAAGTAAGTTAAACCAGTGTGTGCATAGTGGTGTAGGAGGAGAGGGTTGGAAAAGTTGATCTCAGTATAATCACTGTCTCATGACTAAAGGTACAAGTATGGTTTGAAAAGGTATATCCAAACCTCACAGAAGAAATTAATGCTTCTATATAATGAATGAGTGAGTTCATAATATATTCTCTGTTTCAATAACTGGTACATAAAAGAAGTTAGCTAGAACAATTGCTTGAATAATTCATTCATGCATGCGACTGAAGTGTGTATTGAACCATATTATGCTCCACACTGTTTACTAAGAGCTGGAAAGAGCTGTGACTTAAGTAAATAGGGTCCTTGTTTCAACATAATGTAGTCTACAAGGTAGGGTAGGTCTTATATAAGTAATTAAAAATAAGTTTTAGAAAGGTACTATAGATACAGAATGGACCTCTCACCTAAACTAAGTACTGCAGTAAAAGTAATAACAGTGATAAGATGCAACATTCAGCATTTACCATGGACTAGGTAGACCCTGCTCTAAAACATTTCATATATATTATTTTTAAAATCAGCTTTTCAATACTATGCAATAGGTATTATTATTAGTTTCATTTTATAGATAAATAAGTTGAATTGTGGAAAATTTCAGCAACTTGCTTGAGGTCATATGGTCAATATGTAGAAGGCAAGATTTTAATCCAGAAGTTAGGCTCAAGAACACATGCATTTAATTACTGCAGTTTAGCAAAACAGCAATTTAAGCAATCTAAAAAGTTCATCTGTTTCATTTTGTATATTTTGGACCAGAAAAAAAGACATTTCTAGTGATATATTTTTAAAAATCTTATTTCTGATAGCCATTATTGACCAGCTATGCTGCCAACCAAAAATGCTATTTTTTTTATCTATTTCTTATTAACTAAATCTAGTTGTCAGGGCAGTCTCTTGATGGGGCAGCATGTACCTTAACAAGTCATGGTACTGTTTGTTCTCATGGGAACAAGAACAGCAGCAACAGTTTCTGTTGCTCAGGAGACAAAGAAAAGATAAGCTTAAAAGATAGACTGTGTGAACTGATCTGCCTTTGTCCCAGCCTTTCCCACGCTTGCTGGTGTCATAGGAGTGATGCAACCTGAGGTTCAAGCATGATAGCTAAGCCTGCCTGGTGCTGTGTGAACTAAGCCCCACCTCACCATTCACCCAGGAGCAGGTGCTCTGGCGCTGACTGCACACCTCTGGACCACCTCTGTGGGTGATGCTGTTGTGTGTGCAGGTTCCTGGCTCCTCTGCCTCAGGGCTCTGTCAAAATGAAGGTGACACACTCAACTCAGAAAGGGTTTGCAGTGAAAGCTAAACTTGGTGCTCAATCCAAGATCACCCTCAACACAAGAGGTGAAACGTTGTTTAAGTCTGTACAGTTAAGCAACAAAGAAGCAAGCATATTTAAAGACAAAAGTGGAAATATTAAGATAAAACATTTATGATCACACAAAAATTGGATAGTGTCAGGAAAAAGGGGTAAGAAATGGAATAATGCACAGCCTGTCATTATTCGTGGGGGGAATTATTAGACTTCTGAAAGAAACGGAGAATTAAGAATGCTGTATAGAGATAGAAAATGGCGATATAGAATAGACACAAAACTTCTTCAAATTGTCAGAATCAATACATAAAGGAAAGAAGGTGCAGGTCTTATCAAAATCCAAAGAATAAAAAGAAAGATGATGACGTAGAAATTACATACACCTAAAATCAAACATTATTTTATACTAACATCTGTACTAACAAATAATTTTTCTGATTAAAATGAAAAAGGATACTTTTAGAATTAAAAAGCTAAACACAATCGTATATTTAACCTAATAAATACTTAAAATAATTTACAAAGTTTGAAAATCAAAACATGGGAAATGCATATAATAAGGCAAGCAAACAGGTAAAAGTAAGGATCACAATTTTAGTGTTAGAAATGAATGAATTGAGAGAAAAATACAGTAAGTGACAGAATCATAAGCAACTTTATTTGGGAAAGGATGAAGTTTATAATTATGGTAACCAGTTATGAATATCCCTATGTGAAATACTGAGGCTTTATTAGTCATAAAGCAAATACTACAAGAAACACACAAAAAGGAAGAGTCATACTGAGATTTTTCATTCACTATCATTTTATGTCAATCAAATTTAAAAATTAATTAAGCACATAAAAGATCTAAATAGCCTTATTGATAAGAAAGTTCTGTTTGACTTCCAACTCTGAAACCAGAAAAGTTAAAATTTCACATGCCCATGGAACAGTCACAAAACCTGGCCACAAAGAAAACCCCCACAGTGAATACTAATAAAAGTAACCATGACTGATAATTATCTATTAGCCCTAGAATTAATGTAAAGATTAGGACGCAAACAAAAATGTGCTACCTCTAAATCAGAAAGTCTTTTTTAAAATCTCTTAGATCTAATGTCTAATAGATATTAAAAGTATAAATTTGGCTGAGAGATTCTTAGAAGAGAATATCTATCCCTAAAATCTTACATAAATCAATAAGAAACAGTGCAAACAGATGAATTAAACATCTAAATTAGAAACTTAAACCAGGCTTGGTGCTGTAATCCCAGGACTTTGGGATGATAAGACAGGAGGATCACAAATTTAAGCCTAGCCTGAGGAACCTAGTGATTTAGGGAGACCCAGTTTCAAAAAAAATATAAAAGACCTAGGGAAATAGTTCTCACACACACACATACACACACACACTCACATAAATACACAAATAAAGTTAGAAAAAAATCCCTCAACAAACCTAATGAAAGTAGAAATAATCAGTAAGACAAATGCAAAAACTATATGAAATTACATAATAAAGAAGCAAACCCATAAGTTGTTTCTTTAAGAAATCTATCAAATTAAATTCATTAGCTAATCTATTATGAAAATACAGAGAATGTAAAAAATATGTCAGTAGAAAATTTCAGTATAGGAAGTACTAGAAAGAGTACTAAGAGAAACAGAGGGTCGAGACCACAGTCTTTTCCCATGAGTCAGAGCCATTCACAGATTGCAGGGGAAGGTAACCAGAATTCACCAAGAAGGAAGCCCTCCCTGAGAACCAGCACCATGTGCAGGCCTCCACTGCTTGGGGACAGCCAGACTCCAGACCTTCGGTTGCACAGGCTGGGGAACAAGCAGAACCAGTACCCTCTCCCTGCCATAAGTGGCTGGTTGATCCAGAGAAACACAGGCTTCAATAATAGCTATTCAGGTGAAATGCGATTTGGTGCTTGTGTTGTTTGGTGTTTCACTGACTTTGCATGTCTAGGGCCGGTCTGATCATCTATTCAGAGGATAATGGTACACGGTGTGGTATCTATTGGGGATCTCCTTCGGAAGGCGGTAGCCATTGTTAATTCCCTGTTGTTTTGAAGTCCTGTATCATTTTCATTGTTTTGTTGGGTTGCGTTTTATTCTATTTTTTTGTTTTGTTTTGTTTTGTTTTGTTTTTATTTCGTGATATCCAATGACATAGGCAGCTATTTCAAAGATAACAAGATATATTACGGTAGCCATTTTGGACTTACTATTACCTTGTTTTGAAGTCCTTTATTGCATTCATTGTTTTGTTTTTATTGGTTCTATTCTATTCTGTTTTGTTTGATTTATACTATGTCTGAAAGTATCTGCAGCTATTTTGAAGACAGCAAGAGGCATTATGGTAACCACTGTTGATTTCATATTGTCTTGAAGTCCTGTGTCACTTACACTGGTTTGTTTTGATTGGCTTTATTCTGTTCTGTTTTGCTTGGCTTTATTCTCTTTAAAATAAAGTTTAAAAATTTGAAAAAAAGAAACAGAGGGTCATATTTAGTTGAATACTTTGAAGAAGTTAATGAAATAATGCCCACCCAAAATTACCAAGTTATTATCTCCCAATGTGTTACCTTCTTTGGGACAAACACCTTTGCAGGCATAATTAAACTGAAGATTTTTGAGATGAGGAAATTATCCCTTAGGATACACATGGGTCCTTAGTCCTATGGCAAATGTCCTTAAAGAAGCAAAACAGAAGAGGAAAATACAATGTATGCAGAGAGGCAGAGACTGGAAAGGTGTGGCCACTAGACCAAGAATGCCTGAGCCGCCAGAAGATTGAAAAGTCAGGACATTAATTCTCCTCCAGAATTTTATGAGGGAGCAGAGTAATGTTGATCCCATGGATTCAGACCGGTGGCCTCCAGAACTGTGAGACAAATTTCTAATTTTTTAAAACTCTCAGTGTGGAAATTTGTTTCAGCAACTCAGCAAATTCATACACAAAGAAGGAAATATATGAATCTTAAATACACAGTTCTCCACTCATTTTTAAAATATTGTATCTACCACTTCCACTTCCTTTTCCTATGCTAATTTTTGCCCTCCTATCCATATTGTCTATCCCCAACTGACAGCACAGGCAAAGGCCTAGAAGCAAGAAAGTGCCCAGGACTTGGTGAGGAGAGGAATGAGGAGCTTTTGCCTACACCAAATAGTTCCCAATCTAAGAAGTCTGCTGTCAGCTATTAACTCATCTATAAACTTGTCATCTGTGGATTCCCGATATCTGGCTGAGTTCATAATGAAAGTATCAGATGATATGTAAAAGATAAAGAAATAAAGACAAAGTAAGACAAAATGAAAGAAAGATTTCCTTTAGAACATAACTATTGACTTCCAATTCAACCCAAGAATGGATTTTAAAAAGCATTTACAATACATAGAAAATGGGAACCACAATCAATAGTAAGAGCTATTTCAGCATCTCAGCCCACTCAGAGCATTCAAATAAAATGAAGAAAGTTAGAGAAAATGATTGCTTCTGCCTGTTTTCATTTCATTGTTTGGCTGTTTGCATTACTGTACACTTAATATTTTTGTCAGGGATTATTAAAAGAAATCGGGAACAGCTGTTGGAGGCTTCAGGATTATTTGTTTGAAGAAGCATACCATTCCCCTTAAAGTGTACACACACACATACACACACACACACACACATACACACACACATACACATATTAGCACTGAACCGTGGTTGAGTAGGCAGTAAAGAAAAATGTCTGATCACAAATGATCTGCAGCCAAATCTCCCTCTGACTCCAAGATAAATACATCAAATCTTTAAAGGGCAAAGAGTTAATAATCGTTTCCAGCTCCATATTCTTCCTCTCTCTTTCAAATACTGACACACTTCCTCTAAATTTTTGTGCATTTACTTCCCAATTAACTTCTCAATTAGCTTCCCAGCATCACTTTTTAGTGTCTTTGTCTGCTTTTGTCAGTTACAGCTGCCTTGCTTTAAGCAGTTATTTAATGAGGTACATGCAAGGTAATGTTTTCGTGCTGACTACTTTACTTTGCCTTCATAATCATTCAGGTGTAACTATTTCCCCAGTCTAATAAGAAATTCTACTTTTCACATCCAGGCATTTCAGATCAGCATAATCTTCTGCTTCTAGAAAGCTAAGATATAATTCTAGGAATGTCTGTTATTCATTTCTTACAATACTCTGACATTTTGAAAGTGTATTCAGGAAACTAGATGCTGTTTTTTTAAAACAGCTTGGTTTAGACTGGATGTGCCTCTGGGCGCATGACTTTAATAAAAAAAAATACTACACAGTTAAGTGACACAGCACATTTCAGGCCAATTCATCTTCATCACCTTGATTCAGAGGTCGGGGAGGTATTATTATATTTTACAAAGGAGAGGTATGACACAAGGTGAAGCAAACTGAACTATTTAGGAGAGTCTGGAGGAGAGCCTGATGACTTTATTTTTCATGAGGGCTTTCTCCAAAGCATCGTAAGCCTCCTCCTTTACCTGTCATCTCAAATGGTCAGAGAAGTTGCATCTTGTTCATTCCACCTCTGAGACAAAAAGGGACCCACAAGGCCCAAGGTAGTGGCTCTTCTGTAAGAATATATATATGTGATAAAAGTGATATCTGTCTTTCTTATTTAACTATTCATCAACACTCTCTATGTTTCAGAAGCTTTTTTGGGTAAAAGGACTCTATAGGAGTAAGCAGGCTCTATTCTGAACTTAAAAGAACTTACAAAATTGTAAACATATATATAATGAACTCAGAATTACACTAATAACCGTATAACTAGAAGCAATGGAGAATTATTTCAAATTAAATCACAACTTTTTTAAGGATGTAGGGGGAAGCGAGTCTACAGAGCCAGAGAAAATTTCCTGGGGAAATAAAAGACGTACAGATAGGAACCTAAAGACTAGCAAGTTGAGATAAAGATATTTTAGACAGTACAGGAAAAAAGCGTGAGACAAGAAAGACAGAAGCACATTCAAAGACCTAGAGGAAATGCAGGGAATATGGACAATGTGCAAACTGGTGTAGGCAGCACCTGTTGAGCCTTTAGAGGTACATTTCTTTGTGCTTAGAATCTGTGCTGTTTCTTAAGTGAAATAGGAAGTCACCAAAGAGTTTCAAGTAGGGGAGTAATATGCTCTGATTTCTATTTGTAAGCAATCATTACAGCTACTGGCTATAGTGAAGGATCAAGGTCAGAAGTTGAGAAAGGGCATGCAAACTAACAGTGTGATAGGTAACCAGTAGTTTCTTCTCTCCTTCTCCAATTAACCTAATGTCATTTTGCCAATTTCACAATATAAGATCATAGGTTTCTTAGCATACGAACAGTTATTTTTTCATTTGCAAATTTTTAATCAATTTCTTATTAATGTCATTACTTATCCAATTTGCTTTCACAAGCAATGCAGGTTCAATTCCTTAGAAAGCAATGATTTTTTTAATGCATTTTTATCTGAAGCTAAATATTTAATGGGATTTCCTCATATGTGTGATTTATGCAGAGATAATTTAGTTGCTGGAGATGATAGTATGAAAATATCCACTTTCCAGGATCATTGTCTTGGTGAGAGCAGTGTGGAATTCAAGTTTTTATAGGATCCACAGTTATCTCTACATTTTCTCAAGAGGTTCCCTAGCAACTTTGATTCCAGATCAGCAACAAAGATGATAGAAATTGTTGCTATTGTAGTCCATTTACACAAAGATGAAACCAGCAGGGCAAATGTTCCTAGAAAAATAAAATGTAATTTAAGAAAATAACTCTCAATTTTGAAAATGACATGAAGAAAGTTTGGTTTCTGATTTCAAGAGGTAGGATTTTTAAAAAGTAGTTATTTTAAAACATGCCATCTCCTGCTTTCTTCTTTAAGGTTGAACTGATAGATGCTCCAATACTTACAGCATCTGTTCTGATTGTACATTGATTCTTTTCTGGGCTGGGCAGGTCTTAAGGGAATGTGATTGCCTTTGGGCCAAAAAACAGTAGCTATTAGTTGGGCCCTTGCTTAATGAGCACAAAGATAAATAAAAGTCTACCTAAGGATGGTGTTCCCCATTTGGTTCATGATCAATAAAAATAAAAAGTGGATTCTTCTGGAAATACCTGTAATTTACAGAGCTTAATAAAATGAACATTTAAAAATTTCCACCTAACTGCTGTCCTCCATAAAGTTAGGATCTTAAAACTGAGACATAGTGAAGAAATGCATATCATTTCTTTCAGAAATCCCTTTTTTATCTAGAAAAGAAATACTTTATTTTCTGTTGGCTCAAGACAAGGTAGTGTTTGATTTCCAAATGGTTAAATTAATTCAAGGAAAGTATTTATATATGGTCAATCTTATCACTAGAATTCAACTCTTTAATTATTATTGACAATTACAAAATTGAAAGTTCTAAAATTGTAATTTTTTTGTAAGTTTGGCCTCAACCCTCACTGGGTAACTGAATTTGCCTTAGTCTGATATAAGGCTATTTATGCAGTTTACTCTACTAAGAATTTTCATTCCACTGCAAAAATCTTTACTTGTTGTGTGCTGATGCCTTAGGTCTACATTTATACAATAGTCATAATAGTTTCTGTAAGTCCTTTTAAAACCTAAAATGTTATGAATTTTTGCTCAAGGGTTTAGGATAAGGGAATGTGGATCCATGCCACATCCAGCTCACAGAATGATCACATCATATCACCTATGTTTGTGGGCAATCGTGGAGGGACTGGTTGTACAGAGAACTGAAGTCCTTGTCCTGGTGGCCTGATCATTGCCTGTGAATCACTCCCTTTCCTTTGAACCAGCCTAGTCTACTCATGGGTTACTGACAACACATGTCAGAGAATCACGGTGCTCTGCAACAGAACTAATGATCAGAATTTTAGATTCTAAAATGTCTAAATTCTCTGTTCATTAAGCTACAATGCACAGTGACAAAGACAGTTCACAAGAGGAGTCATTCATTCATTCATTCACTTGTGCACTTGGTAAATACTTATTGAACACCCATCATAGCATAATAGACAAAGAACTGAGTCTATAGACTTGGGTTCTAACTGGTCTAAGCCACTTCTGTGACTTTCTGTCTTGATACATATAATAATTAAATCTAATAATATCTAAAAAGCATATTTGTACATTTATTGAGCTTCTGTGCTAAATGCTCTGAATGTTTCACATACATAATTGTCATGCACAGAGCAGAAGATTAGGCAGTCATTCTAAGATTGCTAAGAAGAATTACTTACCCTCCAAGAGCAAAATGATGGAGAAGTAACATATGCACCTATAGGACCGTGCCAAGCTGTTATTTTTTAAATCACTGATATGCAGCACCAAGAAAAGTTTGGATGACAAGCCGCTCTGAGTCCTTACAAGAAAAATATGGAAGGGGAAAGGGAGAGAAAAGCATTTGGAAGGAATTTCATCTAAAACAGCTGCCTTGCTAATTCCTTGTTTCAAATTGCCTGTTAGCTGATCTGACTTAAGACTTTTTTTTTAATCAAGTAACAAAATCTGTGGGGTTTGCTAGTTCAATTCATTTGCACATTCCACAGAGCTACATATGGCAGGACTGAAATGATCAAGTTTCCCCCAGCTTTATCATAAATCACAGAGATTCCAATGTGTCCTTCACAGCTTTAAGTTTTCAAAACCATCACAACTAATGAAATATTTATTCTAAGACCTACAGCCACTTGCACACAGTCACGTTCCTTGTAAGAGAGACATTGACAAAGAACCCATCAGGAAAGCAGCTGGAGGCCCCTAGCCTGGCCCCACCACTGTCCTCTGCTGTCAGCCTCGCATCTGCCACCTTCAGGTCACCAAATGGCATCCCCTAAGCTGTGAACACGAGCTCTTTGAGCAATTTGACAGCTTTCAGTTGGAAACCAATCAAACTTTAAAAGTTTCTACTTAAGAGCAGAAAAAGGCTTCCTGGGAATTTTATGACTTTACAAAATTTATTAGGTTATGAATCAAGTTAATTTTAAAAGAATAACTAGTTAACTTTACTAGACAGTTTAAAATTTGCAAAGATATATAAAGTCAACCAAGATCAGGGAGGTTTCCCTACAATTTGGCTAAGAGCCAAGTGTTTATAGAAGAACTGGAATGTGTACATTTGCTGCGAAAGCCACGGTGATGCAGATGGCAAAGGAATCTCCTCACAGAAATATTGTCTTTACTTATTAGAATTGAGACCCTGAGGGACAAGAGCATCTCAATGATGCTATAGTAATTCCTTGCTTGCTGGTGACTGTTTCTTGGTTTCACCTATCATTAAGAAGTGAGCCCCATTTTTCTCCTATTGTGGTAAGATATTCCTGGGGCACATGTTCCAAAAATGGGCTTGAAACCACAGATAATACCAAACTCTATGTATACTATACTTGTCCTATACATGCATACCTATGATAAAATAGTATCCAATTAAATTTTTCAACAATTCTACACACAGGTACCATTTTTATTCTTTATTTTAAAGATGGGGAAATTGAAGTTCAAAAAACTTAAACAACTTGCTCAAGGTGTTTCAGATGGTAGGTGGAGATGTAGAACTCAAACCGAGACTCACTCTGGCACCCACAAAGTGTAGTATGCAACACATATGTCTTGGTTTCTGGAAAATGTTAATTTCATGCATGTTATTAGTTGTCAGTTTTGCTCAGTAAGGAGCAGAGACAAGTGTTCCTCCCTCCCTCCATGTTAACACTCTGGTGTATCATTCACACATCTATGAATGTATGGTCTCTTCACCATTTTATTCCAAAATAACCCAGTTTTATTACGATTGAAGACTTGCATTTGGAAATTATTCTTTCTCCTTTGTTTGCCAGTCTTCATATCTGCCAAAGCAGCTTCTGCAACAGTAGACATAGGCTTATCTGGAGTTTTGTATTTTGTGACTGAAACTCACTCCTAAATCTTTGTTATCATTTTTTATTTGTAGTATGTGGTTTGGTTTCCCTTGTTTGAGGCTGTCTTGCTGAAGTCTTTCTATAGGCTCAGTGATTTCTGATTCAACATTTAACTTTCAACTGGAACCTGTTTATGTCTTTGTGCACAAATATAAAGCTTCTTCCATCTTAACTAAACATTTGTCACTCACCATTGCTGTAACTCTTGTAGTTTGGGCTACAACAGCAAAACCAGCACAATTTTTCACCCTTTTCATAGTGTTTTAGACAGAAGATTTATTCTTATCAAGGATTTTAGCAATTCAGAACTTTTAGTTTTCTTATTTAGTTGAGACTTTCACTTTTCATTTATTAGAAGTGTTTTGGCATAGCCAAACTACCACCATCACTCCTCTTTTACATTAAGATCATTGTTAAGTAGCATAAGGGTGATTTGAGCACAAGCACTGGTGTGCTTCAGAAGTCGACCTGATAGCCAACATGGCTATGAAGAGAATAATGGATGGAGAGACTACATAGTAGGGGTACATGGACAAAGAGATGATCCTTGGGAAGACAGAGCAGGATAATGAAGCAGGATTTCATTGTGCTACTCAGAGCAGCAGCAGTTTAAGACTTACACATTTTTGTAATTTCTAGAATTTCTCATTTAATATTTCCAAGCCATGGTTGATCACAAGTAACTGAAGTCATAGAAACGGAAACCATAGATAGAGACAATACTTTATCTAGTTTGTCCGTATAGCTAGCTTTAACCAATAGAATGAGACAGAAGTGACAGTGCATGTCCTGGGCCCAGGTCATAAGAGATTTTGCAACTTTTGCTTTTACTGTCTTGAAACACTAAATAAGACTGCCATGGAAGGATGTTGACCCAGCCTCCTTGAGGATCAGAGCCCACATGGGAGAAAACTAAGTGAACCAGCTGACAACACAAGTGAGTGAAACCATCATATTTCTTCTGGCCCAGTTGAAATTGTAGCTAAATGCAACTATGCGTGTAATGCCAAGGGACACCACAGGAAAACCCCTCCCAGCAAACTTGCAAAAATCATAAAAAATAAATCACTGCCATGTTAAACTCATGAGTTTTTTGTGCTTTGTCAGTCAACAAGAGATAACTAAACATCAGTGCTATGTTTGACCTTGCTAATAGTTAGTTGAGTTATACGAGAAGGTGAACTATGTGAAAAGGTGAACTTTATCCAGTCCCATGGGATAGATTGAATCCAACCATGAGCTGTCAGAAAGCAGTGGAGATTCAAGATGATAGTCAACAGGGTAAATCCTAAGAATGGATGGTTAAAATGGTTACTTTCGTGATAGACAATGTAATTCCAAAAACATACAGGCCAAGAAAGTACTTGTCATGTGTCTCACTGATATGTAAATTATGAATTGAAACTTTGGGAAAACCCAAGGAACTTTCAAGCCAAAATATAGGAGGAATAGAATCAGTTTGAAAAAGAATTGTTCTGCTTTATTTTCCATCACTGTAGTTGAAGAGCATGAGTAAGAGTAACAGTGGACGTGATATTACAAGTTAGTTGTTACTATGGGTCAAAATCTGTATGAATATGTGCTTATACTTCACCTAAGTCAACTGTTAGAAGTCAAAGTTAGCCCATCTACCTCCTTTAAAAATCCTTTCCAGTTATTCATTTCCGCACTTTTACAAGCTAACGACACCGTGTCTTGCAGATACTCAGCATAATTGGTGATTTCTGATTGCCTGGCTGAAATTCTTTCTTGATGCTGGTGGTAATTACTGCCTGATGGGAACATTTCATTCTCCAGCATGTGTAGTCATAATTATTTTAGATTCCTATGTAAAGTTAATCAACCTTGAAGGGGACTCCCTGGATGCCACCATAGAGGAAACATCTAGCATTTCTGCTATTTTACTTTGCCTGATCTCTGTTGAAAAAGTAATCATCTTCTGTTTACAAAACTAGCCTAGTGAAATTGGTCATATTATGTGAATCATAATCTGCGTCTCTGGCAGACAACTTCACCTGGTTATTGATACATGCTGAATAACATTAGCAACAAAATGGAGTTATTCTGAATGAAAGAAATATGCATCAGGTAACGTATCTCATTCTTTCTAAATTGCCTACGAAGCTAAGTTAAATAAGGAAGTACTAGCAATAGCTGCCTTTCCAGTTACTTTTGTCAAATTTTTCTTTCCTACCATGACTGCTACTAAGTAATGTTGAATAGAAAATTTGTGACATTTTCTATAATAAGACAATTTTGAGACCAACATAACATATAATCTCAAAGATATTTCCAGCTCCAATGCCTGCTGCTATGGAAACTTCCAAGAACTCACTTTTCAAAATATTTGGATATACTGGGAGTACTTTAAAAATTTACTAACTTTTCCAAAACTCTCTGATTTGAACTAAAACTTATTTTTATCTATCTATCAAAAATAGCTCTATTCATTGAAATTTTTGTTAACTAGTTTTGAAAGTTAAACCTCAGGAGATTATAAAACAAAGAATAGATCAATATTTTGAGAAGAAACACATTAAATGCTTGAAAACATTACAAGAACACAGAGATTGTGGCTCAACTAAACCCAGCATTATTCTAGAGTCCACATTTTAAATTATGCCCAACACATGTAAATTGGCAGAAATTCATATTTACCTTTTTTAGGCAGTTTCCTCTGTTAAGGAAATTAAACCCTGACTCTGTTTTTTTCTCCAAAGCCACAGGAAGTGACAATGGCATAGAAATTACAAGGGAACACTCCCCATATCTGCGAATGGTCACATTTGACAGGTGGCATCTATCTCCCAAATGGTTGATTCAGTGAATGTCACCTTACTCATCTTTGTGAAGGAAGTTGTGTAGTTTTGAAGAGAAATCCACTCATAGGATGTTGTTATTGCCTAATATGGCTGTGTTTGTGGCCAAAAAGATATCATGATCAGGAAGAATATTCCAAAAATCTAAATCTTCTGTATTGTTTTCTAATGAGCAACACTTTGTGAGAATATTCTGGGCAAAGATGGAAGGTAGTATACATAAATGTGGCAATCAAATGAAAGAAATGAACCACAGGAAAATTTCCCCACCTCAGAAAGACTTAACAGTAAGCTTCTAAAAGCTATTTTGAATATTTTCTTTTATTTTTTCAAATGAATAATAAACCTACATTAGCTATTATATTTTGCCTTGATATTAAAAATAGAATAAGCTCATCTGAATTACATATAAAGTCATTATAAAAGACATGCACTATAAGAATTGCCTCATAGATAAAATTTTGTTTATTTTTTTCCTTCCAAAGTTCAGATAATTTCATTTATTATCTGTGAATTGTTATCATTCTAGAGTTAAAGTTGAATTGAGTTGAAATAGAAGTGACAAATGCTTTGGAATGTCCCATATTTAACATCATTTAACAAAATTGTGTCACCAGGGAAATCTTGGCCTCTGGAGAAATGTATACTCTTGTGATGCTAATTGACAGCCAATATAAATCCAAGAACAAAGCAAAAAATGCAAAATGCATAAGTGAGCTCAAATTCAGAAGCTAAGTTCTTAACTCAAGTACTTTATTCTTCATTCTGCTTGTCTAGGTAAAACTCAGTCACTGTTTCATGACACAAATAACTTGAAAGTCAGAAGAGACTTAAGACATCATATATTCATTCATTTTACAGATGATTTGAGGTCAAGAGATGGTAGAGAACTTGTCTAAGATCATATATTTGCTTTGAAAAAGTACTAAGACTAGAATCTCAGCCTCTGGAAACTGCTTTTCTCATCCACCAAATGAAGTTGGAGCAGATGCACTCAAAACCCAGGTTTATTCTGTTGTTTTGTCTGTAATACACAGAGCGATGCTGGGGATGTAGCTCAGCAGCACAGTGCCTGCCTGGCAAGCACAAGGTCATGAGTTTAGTTTCCATACCCACACAAAGTGCTGGGAGAGGCACAGGAGACAGACGTGTGTGGCTCCTACTAATGCCTGCAATACTTCCATCTGAGGGGAAAGAGAAGGAAAGAGGACATGTAGAGTGAAGTTTCTGAACTGGAAACTCCCTTTGCTACCCACTACTGATACAGTCAAAGTCTACCAGCTTACTCTCTTCCTAAATATTCATGAGAGATTACTCGTTAAAATATAATGCCAGGTTTTAGGAAGAGTAGCCAGAAAAATCCTCATTAAAATTGTCTTTTGGTTTGTGAAAATGACTGGATTTGTTTCAAAAGCTATCCAGTCACTGCTGGGTATAAAGTTTGGATCATGGCTGTGCAAGTGTATTGGGAATGAATGAACAAACTTCAACTTTTAAGTTTCTTTGGCTGGAGTTAAAAGATAGAATGTACAGGACAATATGGCACAAACAGTCACCCCAGCATATGTCCATTCTACCATTTTTAGTGATAAAATTCCCAACTTTTAAATAGGCATATGGTCTCTGAGAATAAAAACTATAATTTCCAATTTTCCTTGCAATTCCTTATGGCCATATGAACAACTTACAGCTAAACTTTGTAGGCTTCCTCAGCATTGCCACTATTGACATGTGGGCATGGATAATCCTCTGTTGTGGGGCTGTCTCATGCACTGTGGGATATTTAGCTGCATTCCTGCCTTTGTAGAGTCCAGTAGTCTCTCACTGCCTCACCCTCCAGCCTAGTCAGTTGTAATAATCAAAAATGTTTGGACATGTCAAATATTACCCGTAGAACAAAACTTCGCCCAGATAGGAGTCACCAAGTGAAAAGGATGAAACGCAAGCATCCTGTTCTAGTTCTAGGAAGTATCTTTAAATGAGGTATGCCTCACTTCTTCCTCTTTCCTGCAGTGATATCTGGAGTTTGAGCAACTGTTTTGGGCAAACATGAGAAAACACATTATTAAAACTAAAAACAAAACAAAACAAAATAAAGGGAGAAGGGATCCCTATGATTAGTGGAGCCACTCTATAGCCACGGGTCTGCACACCTCCAGACATGTTACAACAGAATGAGTCCAACTTCTGTCTCCTTTCCTTTGTTGTTACATTGAGTTGCCTAATCAGGACACAATTTCTCCATCTTATTTTCAATCCTTTCTGATTCTCTGCAGCACGGTCATCTAAAGAGAGAAATGCTTATGTTTTGTTTTGAATTTTGAGACAGTATCTTGCTATGTAGTACAAGCTGGACTTGAACTCACTACATATCCCTGGCTGGCCTCAAACTCATCACAATCCTCCTGCTCAACTTCTAAAGTGTTCAGATTTCCAGCTAAAGAGGAAAATATTGATGTTCAAGAGTCAAAAACAATTGACTTGTTATTGAAGAACCACCATTTAAAGTTGCCTCTCTCTTCACAGGAATTTTGTGATAAACTGAATTTGAGGTGCAGAGGTGTAAATTCTAGAATATGGCTACACATTAGAGTCACCTAGGGGGTTTTTAAAATTCCCTACCTGCACTGTGTCTCAGATAACTTCCAGCAAATGCTTTGCAAGTGAGATCTGGGCAATAGTATTTTGTAAGTGTTTTCAGATAATTCCAAGGTTTTGCCAAATTTGAGAATCACTCAAATAGACCATATTTCTTCAAACTCTTCTAGCAATTATTTAACCTTAGTTACTCTTGTTTGCCTTGTAATGGTTAACATTGTGTTAGACCCTGAACTGGAGACATTCTTCTGCAAAATGTTATGTTTCCACTGTGAGTACACTCACATTCAACCTACAAGCATTAAGGGTGGGTCAGATGTAATTTTATACACGTCAGTAAAACCTGGCTGGAGAAATATTTTGAAATCTCATATTGCTGAAAATAATTGAGCTCATTAAACATGTGTTCCATCTCCTCTGTTTCCTCAGCTCAAGCACACACACACACACACACACGAGTAATGTATTCAGTAAAGGCAGATGAACTTGAGAAAAGTTAATTTTGCTCTGACGGTTAAAAATCTCAGTGCAAGAAATATAAATTAGAGTAAATCCCTGTAGAGGAGGTTGTGGGGCTGCTGCTGGGTGCACATATATTTGGAAACCAAACTACATGCATTTTAATTTACCGTGGAAGACTAAGCCAAGAAACTGTAAATGGAGACAAAGCATCAGCCATGACTCTAGAATAAGTCTTTTATGTCATCTTCAACTCATACCATCTGCACCAGTCAGGCACTGGAAATAAAATGACAATTTGCACTACTCTTGTGTCCTTTACAATGAAGAAATCATGTTCGGTGTCTGTTAGTAAAGAGTTCTTAAGTCACAATATGTGAATGAGTTGAGCATTATAATGGTTGTAATCCCAGAAAGCGTTCTATAATAATAGAGATTCTCTTATACTAATAAGATAAAAAGAAAGAGAAAATGGAAAAAATACATTGCATTCTTTTTATCTGCCAGGCCCTGTAATAAGCAATTTACTACTGTGATCTCTAAAAAGCAATTTAAAAACAAATAGTCACACATCAAGGTGCTTAGGAGAGTTCTACAGGTTGGAGGTGAAATGAGCTTGGTAGATTATCTACAGATGAGAAAACTGAGGTTGCCCTGGTTTACTATTCTTGCTGGCACAAAACTGAGTCCAGAATCAAAATCTTCTAGCACAAGTTGGTTGCTCTTATTTCCTACTTTTTCCCCACTTATCTCTAGACAATCATCATCTACAAACTAGTGAGCAGAAACTTGTCTTCTTTAGCAAGAGTAAACTTAGGATATTAGTCTCAATTGCAGTACAAAAATATAGGTAAGATATAAGAAAACCTCCTTCTGCAAGCATCCCCTTGTCATTAGAAGTTATGGAATATTCTTTCTAGGTCTCCTTTAATGTATGGTTTATTGTCACCCATATATAATTTATTGTTGCTCATTTATAAGAGTACTGCACAGAGACTTGCCTGAAAAATAATGTGGCAACTCTGAAATGCCTGGAGAATCTACCAGGTACAGAAAAGGTCAGGGAATCTGCCTGGGTGCAACCCTTCACCATTTGCTAAGCACTGGTCAAAGATAGCCTTCTAATCATAGCTTATTTGAAACTAGCAACAATAGTTCATACTCATTTTACACTTTTTTTTGGCTAGTACTCTCCCCAGCATCTTACTTTTTTTATCATTACTATTTTATAGAGGGAAAAACAATTTTTCAGGGGGAGGAGTTGAGACAGAGTCTTAATATGTAGTCCAGGCTGGCCTTCAACTCACTGTGTAGCCCAGGCTGGCTTCGAACTCACAGAGCTTCTTCTGTGTGCTGGGATTACAGATGTGTGCCTCCACGCCCAGTGCATAATGTTTTGTTACTTGCTTAAGGTCATGCAATGCAGCCAGCAAGTGGCGGAGCTGGATGGAAACTTACAAGCTGTGTTCCTGCAGTCCTGGCTTTAACTGCCACACAATCTTGCCTCCTCTCTGTGAAGTCTGTGCCTTAAGTACAATGAGTAGGATTTAATGTACCATAATTAATGTGGATCTAAGAGACATGGACACCACATGTGATATTTTAGGTTCTACTGAGACAAGCAAAGCATTCATTCATTCCAAAATGATAGTAAAGTACTTTTCAGAGCTATCATGTCAGGAGTAAAATAGATGGTGACACCTTGTGCTTTTAATATTGTGCCAGGGCTTAGGCAGTAAAGTCAGTCTGGCACCTGTCAGCTGACCAGCACCTAAGGCAGGTAACCTACAGGGTCCAAAGCCCACTTTGATGGACATGTGGCTTGGTAGAAATAACAGAAGTTAGCCTCTAGAAGGAACAAAGCCAGGGAGGGAGGGAAAGGCCCAGAAAAATAGGTAAAAGTTTCCTTGAACATCAAATATTTCTAGATAGTCTCAAGCCAAACTCCATTTTCTTGGCTTACATTGACCTGGAACCTAATAATAATCAGTGAGTCCAAGGTAAAAGGTTTTACACATTTAAATTATTTCCCTCACAATGTGCTCCCATGGGCACGTCTGGGAAATGTAAGGAGGGCACACAGATAGTGTATTCTGATCATCTAAAAGAATGAAGGTGACAATGTGACCAATTCTGGATGTAACAAGGACAAAAAAAGGAATCAATACTTACACACGTAGCCCCTAAGAATTGGGTAGTGTGCTCCAGTGACCCAGGGTTGCAGTGCTCTCTTACTGCTGTGAACTCAAGGATCACCAGGGCAAATGGTGAAGTGACTGAAAGCCCAAACACACATGAACTGTTTTCCAAATCCTACTGCTTCCTGACTTCAACACATGTTCTAAAAGTGCTAAATGAAATCCTATTCTCAGATTATGAAACCAAATATTTTCCTTAGACATATCTCAAATTGTTCTGTATGCTGGGGAAATTTCCCATGACCTTCAGAGTCACCTCCATTTATTTGTTCCTGTACACACTTTTCCTGGGGTGTAAGACAATCCAGCTGAAGGCTAAGGTATAAGTATCCAGTGGCGTGTCGAACAAAGCTGTTATTTTATCAGGAAGAAGTAAAAGTTCATTTTAGAAACTGAAGCTTCTCAGGAATGAACTGAATTATTTGGGAGACATGCCTTGAAACCTATTAGAAAATCACAAGCATTGTTTAGTTAGGAGATAGGAGGAATTAACTGGTTTCTAAAGTGCCTGAATTTTAGATCAAGAATTTAAGCAACCTGATGCATTCATGATGGAGAAACCAATGGAAGGAAAATGCCACCTACACAGTTTTATCAATGTAACAACAAGGAATGGGCTTATGCTATTGTACTGACGGAGATTTTAAGATATACCGTGAAAGAAAATTGTGTTTCAAGCAGCCTATACCCCAAAGGCAGCTAAAATTGCTTTAATTATTGATTGCTTCGTAGAAATGAAGAAAGAAAATTAAAGTTAATACGCAGTAGACTTGGTTGTAATTAAGTAGCATTTGAAATCTGATTTAATTCACAAAGTGACTAATGGGAAAACAAGTCTAATTTTTCAAATCATGAAAATTCCATTATTTAACTCACTGATAAATGCTTAAATATAAATGAGCCAGAGAACACAAATAGGATCAAGTGGCAAAATCAATTAAAAATTCACAAAAAATCACATTGATTATCAAAACTAGTGGTAATAGTAAATATTTCAGTGACAGAAGAACAAAGGACCATGATGCTAAGTATTTGCATTTAGGTCTGTCCCAATCAGTTACGTTCATCAGGCCCACCTGAACGATGAACCATTCTTTTCTGTTTCATTTCCTTTCCTTCCTTCCATCTTCCCTTCCTTGCTCCTTCCCTCTATTCCTCCTTTCATCCATCTTTTCTTCATTTCTTTCTGCCTTCAATTCTTTCTTTCTTTTTTTTTTTTTGTTCTTGAGAAAAACTGGACTTTTGTTTTGTTTTGTTTTGTTTTTCATCTGTAGAGCAAAGAAACCAATAATAATAATAACAACAATAATAATAGTAGCATCTTATTTAGGTTTGGGAGATTATTGAAAAAACTAAACTAATGGAATGTAAAATATTTTGAAAGGTGATTCTGAATGCTTTTGTCCTTCTTATTCAACTCTCATTTCTATGTCATATTGCTGATAAAAAATACTAGATTTGAAATGCTTCACACAGAAGATTTTGAAATTAGTCTTCTCATGTTTTATGTGTGAGTTTCACCAATTCAACTGTTTTGTCTTATCAATTCTTCAATTAATGCTCTGAGTACCCTACATTACAGTATAACAGAATTTCATAAAATTTCTCCATTTCACACCAAATTTTTATTTAATTTATGTGCAGATAGGACTCAGAAAAACATGTAAATTATTCTCACTTGTAGAATTTTGTTCCTGATGAGAATATGCTGTAAGTTTTAATTTTATTTCAAATTGTGAAATTACATGTACTCAAGGATAGGCCTTTTTAATATTCTAAAGATTATACTATTAGATGATCATGGATTTCTTGAATATTGCTTATTGAAATACATGTGTAGTGACATCAAGTTCCATTTATTAACCATCTATACATTAATCTCCTTATAGGTAATTTATTTCTATTACTGTGTTAGTCAACTTTCTGTTACTATAACAAATATCTGGGATAATCCATCTATATGGGCACGTGATTTATTTTGGTGCACAGTTTTGAAGTTTCCATGGAAGATTGGTTGGCCTTGTAACTTTTTAGCATGTGAACAAACAGCAAATTATGCTTGGAGCATGTAACAGAGTAAAACTGCTCGACATATGGTTGGGGAGCAAAAGAGAAGAAGATAAAGGGTTAAAATCCCCAAATCTCCCTCAAGGGCAAGCCCCCAATGAATTCATAGCCTCTCACTAGTTGCCACCTCTTCTGAAAGGCTTCCCATCTCATAGCAGCACCACTCTGGATCTCAAGTCTTTAGCATATGGGGACAGAGATATTTAAGATCCAAACTATAGCACTAACTACATGCTAGAGCTCGCCCATTTGCAACTGCAAAGGAGATCTCCATTCTGCTCAACCTTAATCTGTCTTAACCCCTAGACAGAGGTTGGTCTATATGTACCAGGTGAACAAGTTCCCTTGCCTTGCATCTGCCTGTTGAGTTTGACACTTGGCAGAAAATAGAAGGTAAGAAATGTTGGGGTATTTATTCCCTTTGGTTTCCTCCCAGGGAGATCACATGCATTGGTAGAGACACAACCAAAGGGCACAGCTGCTGCCAGATGGTCTGTTTTACATGACTGCCCTTTCTGGATTCCAGGCTTGCATTTATCACCTCAAACCTGGAGGTGGAAAGCATGCTGCTGTCAGTACTCCTGAGCATTGTGCCCTCATTCGAGTTTCCTTAAATTCTATTCACAACTTTTTAAGTAGTTCTTTTCATTAATTTCCTTAAGTTACCCTTCATAGATGTACCATTCATTTTATTTTTACTTATTTTTTATCATGACATGACTTGAAAAATTATTAAATAATTATTAAGTCATTTTCTACGTGATAAAGTCTTTGTTTTTTCATGGCTTATTCTTTAAAGTATTAGTGAATTTTTAAACAATCCATAAAGTATATAACATAAATATTGGTGAGAGCAAAGAAAAATAAGCGTCAACAATTTATCTGAAATTAGTAGTTGCATTAGTATATAAGATGAAAGCCCTTTTGCTTTAAACGACTAGCCAAAAGCCAAACAGAAAAAACAAAATAAAATAAAACCCCAACATTCTTAGAAGTATGACTTTTTTCATATAAAAAAACCAGACAATTTTGCTAAGCTGAAGAGGAAGCCATAATACAACAAATAACATCTTTAGCCATTTTCTCAGTAACTCATTGAATCCAATGAAAATATTTTCCTTCAAATATCAAAGTGTTCCTGTCCGACTTCCATGATTTTTGTCATAGGGAATCTTTACACAGTCTAAACACTAAGTGATGTTTTCATTTTCAAGGGTTGGGGTAGATAATTAGAGAAGTTTAAATTTTAATGGGCTTTAACTTTTAATGAGCTCTAATGAGTGAATCTGGAATATTATGATATGTGTTTATTTTTGTCTGAAATGTGTTTAAAGGATTTAAAAAATTGTTGGCTACTGTAAAAGTGAACAGGCACTAAGAATAAAATACATTGAGATATACTGTACTAGAAATGTTTATTCCATTAATGTAGCATTAAAATGACCATTGGCCAGGCATAGTGGTACATGCCTATAATCCCAGCACTCAGGAAGCAGAGGCAGGAGGTCAGAGTTTGAGGTCAGCCTAGGCTACTTAGTGATTTCAAGGCCAGACTGAACTATAGAAAGAGACCCTGTCTCAAAAAAAAAAAAATCACACATAGGATCAGCATATAGAGTATAATTAAAGAAACTTTTAAAGATATTTTCCCCTTAAAAATCTTGCAATTGTCACCACAGTCCCATTGGTGGTGCTGTGATGGATTAACTAATGGTCAACTTACAACATCTGGGTAAACTGAATCAGCTTGATGCTGAGTGTGGAAAGCCCACCAGAGTATTGTTGCCAACAGCATAAAAAAGAGAACTGGAGGAAAAGAGGGTAGCTGCTTCTCCTGGAGAAGATTATCATGCTGGTTTTCCTGATATGAACTCAGCTGTTCTCATCTTCGAAGGAACTCAGGACCTCACTGTCACTGAGGACGGCTGCAGTCGTTTACGGGTGGGTTCTGGTCCTTACCTTGGGCATCACTTCCTGGCTACAGTGCAGATTCTTCAACCTGATGGCACAGATCCTTCATCCTGCAAGTACAGAGTTTCTGACTTCTCTCACTGACCTTTGGGCCTTGCCAGTGTAGATCCTTGTTACAGACATGAAACATTGTCGTGGGCTCTAGGCCTCCTGTTGGACTTGTGCAGGACATTGCCATGAGATTCCGGCCCTCGGCTGGATTCGTTGGGTCTCTCATGTGTGGACAGATCTACTGTGCTCTTCTGCATTGACTCTTTGGATAAATATTATAAAATAATCCTATAAATTATGGGTCCGCTATTAAATCCTTTCCATGTAAACACTGATTACCACAGGTGCTAATCTGAACACATGTTAACATTTCTAGCCTATAAGCCCATGGTCGCCATCTACATAATAGACTCCTATAGTGCTTTGCAGTTCAAAGAGTTTTACCGCATTCATGTTAACTGTTTTAACCTGACCACAATCTAAGGAGACAAACATTGCTGTCACCCTTCTATAGATTGGAAAAATGAGTGCAAAAATACAAGGTGGCTTGTCCTAGGTATTACAGAAGGTAGACACTGGAGCTCAGTATAGAACCCAGGAGGTCTCCTAGCATAGGTTTAGTCAGTTTGTAATATCATGGTCCATGGTCCAATGTTCAAGGAAGCTGGGGTGAAGGAGATCCTCACATGGAAAAGCAATGTAAATTCAAATCTTAAAAGCTTAGAAAGGATTTTAAAGAGCATTTCGTCCAGCCCCCATGTTTCTTAGTTGCAGAAATTCAAAATGGTTACAACTCAATGGTTTCATTTTATTTACCAAGATTTGTAACATTTTTTTTTACAGGAGTGGTAAGCCAAGTAAACAACTCCCTTAAATGTGTGTGTGTGTGTAAACTGATTATATATATATATATATATATAGAGAGAGAGAGAGAGAGAGAGAGAGAAAGTGACAATGTCACCTACAGTTAAGTGGCAATGTCACCTACAGTTAAAGTTCCCAAACTCTTCAGAAGGTCCCCAGGGTGGTACAAGGATCTCCCAGAGACTAGAGCTACAAAGAGTATTTCAGATTTTGGAGAGGAACATGTTATTAATAATATCCATCAAAAATATAAGAATCATAGTCAAGGTAACTCAAATTTAAGCATTAGGTCATGGTACAGTCATTTCAATGACAGTTTATTATTGTAAAATTGCTTTGGCAGTTGCTATAATAAAAATCAAATATGACACCATAATTGAAGGGAATCAGGAAATAAATCTAATCTGATTCCAATATTTAAATTTTGCACCAAACAGACTGCAGCAGATTATCAAAAAGCTTGTACACCATTAACAAGTGGGCTTCATTCCAGGGATGTAGGGATGGTTCAACATACATAAATTCATAATGATAATACATCATATTAACAAAGTCAAGGATAAAAATTATATGATTATCAATAGATAAAGAAAAAACTTTTGACAAAGTTCAGCACCCATCCATGATAAAAACTCTACAGAAAATTGGGATAGATGGTCTCTATCTCAATCTGATAAAAGCTATCTATGAAAAACCAACAGCTAATCTCATATTAAATGGACAAAAACTGAAAGCTTTCACTCTAAAGTCAGGAACAGGACAAGGATGTCCACTGTCTCCACTCTTGTTCAACATAGTCCTGGAAACTGTAGCCACAGCAATTAGACAAGAGAAAGAAATAAAAGAAATAAAAATAGGAAAGGAAGAAGTTAAACTATCATTATTTGCAGTTGACATGATACTCTACCTAGAAAATCCCAAAAACTCCACCAAAAGACTTCTAGATTAAATAAGCAGATTTATTAATATAGCTGGTTACAAAGTCAATACTCAAAAATCAATAGCCTTCTTGTACACGAATAACAAACTGAATGAGAGAGAAATCAATGAAACAATACATATTACAATAGCATCCAAAAAAATAAAACACATAGGAATCTAACGAAAGATGTAAAAGACCTCTATATTGAAAGCTATAGTACTCTGAAGAAGGAGATTGAAGAGGATATTAGAAAATGGAGAGATATCCTGTGCTCTTGAGTAGGAAGAGCCAATATAGTGAAAATGGCCATACTTCCAAAACTGTTATACAGATTCAATGCAATCCCAGTCTAAATTCCAATAGCATATCTTGTGGAATTAGAGAAAACAATCCTAAAATTCATCTGGAACCAGGAGAGACCTAGAATAGCAAAGGCAATCCTGGGCAACAAAGACAAGACAGGGGGCATCACAATTCCTGACCTGAAATTATACTATAAAGCTACTATGATTAAAAAAAAAATGTGTAGTACTGGCAAAAAAAGAAAAAAAAAGACCCAAAGATCAGTGGAATAGATTAGAAAATGCAGAAACAAGTTCAGACACAATAAACTACCTTATCTTTGAAAAAGGTGTCAAACACATTCATTGGAAGGAAGATAGCCTCTTTAATGAATGGTATTGGAAAAACTGGCTTTCCACATGCCAAAGATTAAAACTGGAGCCATATCTTTCACCATGCACAAGCTAAAATCTGAATAGATTAAAGATCTCAACATGAAACATTAAATTTGCTGGAAGATACAGTAGGTAAAATTCTTGAAGACATTGTAGCCAAAGACTATGAATAAAAACCAGATTGCACAGGAACCATCACGAAGAAACAACAAATGGGATCTCATCCTATTGAATAGCTTTTGCACAGCAAGAGAATCTACCAACAGAGTAAAGAGACAACCCACAATGTGGGAGAAAATGTTTGCTAGCTGTCCCTCAGATAAAGAATTACTATAGAGAATGTATAAAGAACTTTAAAAAGTCAGTCCTCCCAGATTTAAAGACCCAATCCAAAAGTGGGCATCTGAGATGAACACACTTTTCAGATGAATAAGTACAAACAGCAAATAAGTATGTGAAAAAATGTTCAACAGCATTGGCCATTCTTGAGATGCAAATTAAAACAACACTGAGATTCCACCTCATCCCAAAAAGAATGGCTAGTGTTGAGAAGTCAACCAATGAAAAGTGCTGGAGGAGCTGTGGAGAAAAAGGAACTCTTTTCCACTGTTGGTGGGAATGTGGGCTGGTGCAAACACTGTGGAAGTCAGCGTGGAGATTTCTCAAAAAGCTAGGATTGGAGGTCCCATTTGACCCAGCTATTTCCCTTCTGGGTATCTTCCCAAAAGAATTAAAAACATCATACCACAATGATATATGTGCACCTATGTTTATAGCCACACAGTTCATAATAGTCAGATCATGGAAACAACCTAAATGCCCATCAACTGAGGAATGGACAAAAAATATGTGGTATTTCTGTATAATGGAATACCACTCAGGTATAAAGAACGATAAACTGGACACCTTCATACTTAAATGAGTGCACCTCAAGAATATACTTATCAGTGAAATAAATAAGTCACACCTATGGAAGCATTGTATCGTTGCACTTGTGTGACAGACTGAAGGAAAAACTATGTATGCATTTAGGTATATGTATATAAAAAATAGTTAAGGTAGTTAAAGAAAAAAAATTTGCTGAGATTTTGATAGATATTGAGATGAGTCTATAGATAAATTTAGGGAGAATAAACGTTTTGATATTTGTCCAGTTCACATACATAGTCTCTCTTCATTTATTTAGGTTGTATTTGAGTACTTTTGATCAGTTTTTATAATTTTTAGGATACAGATAATGAATGTATTTTGGTAGATTTATACAGTAATGTTACTTTAAGCTTTTTTTTGTGATGCTGTAACTTGTGCTTTTACAATTTTACTTTTGAACTGTTCATTGCTTGTATATAGGCCAACACTAAATTTCTTTCTTTCTTTTTTTTTTTTTTTTTGTACCGAGGATCAAACTCACAACCTCGCACCTGCCAAGCATGCGTGTAAGCCCCTGAGCTATATCCCCCACAACACTAGATTTCTGTATATGGCTTTGTGACCCTGTACCATGACCTTGATAAACCTACTTGTCTGTTTTATTGGGGGATTTTGGGAGATTATTTGTAAATAAAAAAAATAAATTGTGCAGTGCTCAAGAGGTGCACATAGCACATTTGTAACTAATTGTGGCTAGATATGAGTAAACTGAAGTATACTTTCTGTGTTAGTCTGCTTTCCATCACTATGACAAAATACCTGAAATAGCCAACAAAAAGGAAGGTTTATTTTGGATAATGGTACTAAAGATGTCAGTCCATGGTAATTTGGTCCTGTTGTGTTAAGCCTGTGGCAGCACAATACATCATGGCAGAAGCATCTGGCGGAGGAAGCCTGTTCAGCTCATGGTGACTGGAAAGCAAAGAGAGAAAGAAGAGGGACCACAGTGTCAATGTCTCCCTCAAGGGCATGCCACCAATGAACTAACTTCTTCCTACTAAGCCCTGTCTCCTGAGGGTTCCATCCCCCCCTGTATTGCCGTAGCTGTGGGGTCAAGCTTTTAACACATGGACCTTTGGAAGATGTTTCATACAGGATTATACCCAACTCATCTCAAGCTAAAGCACTTTGCTTCAATGTACATATTCTGTATTTTTAAATGATTAATACATTATTAGTACATAAAATTAGTCTCTTGACTTAAATCTTTAATAAATGGAAGTTTTTAGTATCTCTCGACCTAGACACAGTGTGGAGAACTTTTTTGTAATATTAAAGGCATCCTAAAGCAAGAAAGTCTCAGAATCTTTGTCTTAACAGTCAAGAAAGTCGACTTCCAGTCTCACTACTCTTACCTGTACTACTTAGAACTAAACCTGTTTGTACTTCCATTTTTTGTTAATATAATGAAGCTTATGACTCTGCCTCCATAGAGCTATTGTGTGCATTAATAAGTCAGTACAGTAAAGCTAGTTATACGAAAGCCACAGGGTGAAAATTCTCACTGTTACCATTAGCCATGATGCTTAAAAGATAACCTTGTACCAGATAGTCTGTTTGCAGCATGTACCTGCTGCAGTATCAGTCAAATACAGATTAGCTCCACTTGGGAAACCTTTGCATGAATTAGAGAACTTTCCTCTCTCACTATTGTACTTTTTTCTTTCCATATGTAGGAGAAAATGTGCCAGGATTTTTTTGAGAAATATCAACTAGAGTTGACAGTTCTATCAGTCATAATTTCAGAAAAGGAAAAGAATTTATTGTTTCACATAGGCTCAGAAGCACTACATGTGTACCTTTTATTTTTTTAAATAGAGCTAAAAGTTACATCTGAAGGTAGGAAACAGAGTAAAGGTCTACACTGATCATTCCTCTGAGTAAATGCCCTTTAAAATCGATCGCTTATTCTCACATACAAAAATTTACCCTTTCTTTTCTTGGGCTCTTTAAAGTTATTCACAGCTGTATTTTGGAAATGTCGCACACAGCCTGAGTTTTGTCTGCCTGACTTCCTGTGTAATTATCAGTCTTCTAAAGAAAAGATATATTTTTTTCCTTTAAGAGTTTTTCCCCCTAACAATTACTTTCTATCTATTCTTTGACCTGAAAATGGCATAATACCTAGGCCCAAATATTAAATAAGAAAAGGAAACACTATGCAAACTTATCATGACACATTTGTATTATTATAAGTCACAGTCTTAGTAATTATTCAGTGACTTTCTAAGATACAACATAATGATAAGTATAAATCAGAATGCAAAACTCTGTATCAACACAATCCTAGTTTTATGAAACAAAAATTAGGTATGTATGCATACATAGAAAAATGTCTGAAAGAAATATAGCAAATAGTTTATTAGATCTGGTTATAATATCCAAGAGCTTTATCATTAGTTACCTTTGGATCAAATATAATTATTTCCACTGAAAGAGATAGAGCCTGCAACTAATGTAGCTTAAATTATAGAGATATTTCATCACCATAGATGTCTGTGGATGTGTGATTCATTTGTTCAGTGACTCCATAATGTAAGCACTCACATCAATATTTCTTAAATTCTCTTGGGTTGTCACTCATGCAACAGTGTTACAGCAGCTTCAAGCATTACTTTCTCACATGACAATGTCCAAAACAGGAAGGAAGGCAACATGTGACTCTTCTTTTTGTAAAGCTGTCCTTGTCATCAGAGGGGGAAATGTGTCCCAAAAGCAGACTACACTTACATCACTGAACACAAAATTGCCATGTTTGACACTGACCAATTCGGATACTTCTCTAGGGGATAAGTACATTATCATTAGGGGGGAAAATGAGGGCTGTATCATCAAGTAGAAGAAAAACTGTTATGCAATGAGTAATTAAACCCACATAACAACCTCTAAATTCAATGTATTTCTCAGACATTACCATTTGTGCTACTTTGAGCTAAACCTCTTTGTACCTCGATAGGTTGTCTATAACATGGGGCTTATTATAAGACTGCCTCTATAGAATTATTGTGTACATTAATAAGTCAATGTAGTTTAACTAGGTATAAGAAAGTTCCCTCTGCTATCATTAGTCAGGATGCTTAAAAGACAAGCTTTTACTAGACAATCCATTTGCAGCATATGCCTGTTGCTATATCAAATACTTTAATCCAAAATCATGATTTAAATATTATAGAATAAACAAAATATAATAAAGATCAACTCTACTTCCAAAACAACCCTTTATAGATTAGGAGAAATAGGACACAGGGAAATGTGACTAACGTTTACTCATCTTCCTGTTGGAGGAAAACCAAGGTAAGTGCTACAATGTCCTGAAGGCAGATTAGAAGTGAACATGTCCTACATTCCATGGGCAGTATTTATTTAATGTTCACAATAAAATTCCTTTTTAAAAATAACTACAACAGCTTGTGTGTGGACAAAAGCTGGTCCAACAAAAAGAAACAGTTTCAAACTTTTTGAATGAAGATTGCTTTCCAGATACAAACGTGCCAAGAAAGATATCTCTCAGGTGCTATAGACTGTCATCTAAAGCCAAGAAAGTCCACCAACTGTTGGTATCATTAGAATGGACTGTACACTTAGTGTAAAATCTTTATATGACTTAGCACTTAGAACACTGCGTGCCTCTCCCTGGTCAACAGATTCTAACAATGTATACCTCATTCAATGTAATTAACAAAGAACAGTTGAAATCATAAACAGACTGTAAAAAAGAAATCTAAAATACTTGGAAATCTATTTCTATAAAGATTTGACCAAGAAAAGACTATTTCCAAATCATAGCATTCTAGATTGATAGGGAGCCTTTAAAATTGACCATGACTTTAGGAGGCAGAAGTGAAAGTTGGAGGAAAACCAAGGTAAGTGCTAAAATATCCTGAAGGCAGATTCTATCAGGAGGAAACAAAACCAAAGTGTAAACAGTTCATAAATATAGAAAACACAAATTATGCAGTAGGAAGAAAATGTAGGACTGTATGAAAATTGGGCATCCTTTTGTTGTTTCATTCACAGCTTCTGCTACAGTGTTGGTTCCTGGTTGTCCGCCTGTACTCCAGAGCATCTCAAAGGCACTTTGCAGCAGCATCTGTAGCACAGGAGGTGGAGTAGGTCGTTTTTTGAGTGTTTGCTCCACATTGGGACTAGTTTGAACTGCATGCTTCATTTGGTTTATAGATACTGTCTTAGTTACTTTTATCTTGCTGCTGGGACAAAATACCCAACATTCAAAGTTAAAGCAGGAAAGATTTGCTTAGCTCACAATTTGTGGAGTTTTCAGTTCATAATCAGCTGGCTCCAAGGCAGGGTGGCATGGCACAGGGAAAACAGTTCAAGGCAGCAGAAGACACCAAAATGAACAAGAGCAAAAGGGGAGAGCAAGCTTCTTTTCCTCCCTTACACTGTAAGTAAGCTAGCTCTCTATGGCAAGTACAGCACTCCCACCATCTCCATGCCCTCCTTTTGCACAGGATGAGGATGTTTAGGAATTGAGGACCCTGGCCCCCTGCTAAGTCACTTAGTTAGACTCCTAAACTTCTGAAGTTGATGCAATGTATCAACCATTACACCATGTCTGAGCTCTAGATGCCCAGAATTTTTTTTTTTTTTTGGTACCAGGAATTGAACTAAGGACCTTGCACATGCCAGGCAGGTGCTTATGCCTCTGAACTATATCGTGGCCTATCAACCATTGCAGATACTTAAAAGCAGTCATTTGGGGATTGCAGTCATTTTAGTACTTTAAAAAATGGATAGTCTACTGTTTCAGACCATATTCTCTGCTGTGGAGCTACTGTTGCATATAAAATCAAAGTTGCCACCCTCATAAACAGTACTGGGCATGAGTGGACCTAGTTGGACTCTGTGACCCTCATCGTGCTCTTAGGTCCCCTGAGGGCACATGTTCAAAATCAAAGAGAGTTTTAGCAAAATTCTTCACTACTTTCTTCTTAACCAGAGTTAAATTTAAGAAGAACATTAACTGTTTAAAATTTTTGTGCTCTACTTTTCCTAGAAGCTTTCTCAGGCATATAATACTTTAATGAAAATTAGGTTTGAACAAAGCAATACCTTTGTTGGTTCATAAATGTACAAAAGGAAAAGGAACATATTTTTGTCTGATAGAAACCTAATCACTACCATGGAAGACATTTCTATCATGTGATTAAAGAATGGTTGGAAGCTCATCAAAGAATACAAATAAGCATAGCATTTTATTAAATTCACCTCTAATGAGGGTCACTATATAACGTATGTACATGTAAATATAATCCCTTAAGGAATTCTTCAGGTCCATGTGCTTGTCTTTGCCTATAATATAAACTGTAACAAACTGCTTGCTCTGAAACCTCTCAGTGAAGTATGTAGCATAATATAACTAATGAATTGCTTTATAAACCTGGCACTTGTGTGTGTACTCTCATATAAACCTTAACCAGAATTAATCCTTTTATTGTATTTGAGCACTGAAGCATAAAAATAATAAAATTAATAACATATGAATGATAAGGCATCATGACTTGAGGTTATTGCCAAATTGTCGAAGCAGATGTTAATTTTAATAATCTTGGAGACGTTAATAATTATTTATTTGACTAACTGAAGGTTGTGCATGGTTACATTAAACTGGTAATATTAATTACATACTTTAATTATTTCTAGACTCTCAGCTTCTGTTGCTACCTAAAATACCATGAAATTTCAAGATAATAATTAAATGGGAGCTTTGATATGCTCCCCAGAGTAGGAACCTTGTGTAGCACATGCTTACAAATGATAATGACAGTTATTAATGTAAACAATAAATGATGTAAAAATAAGTTAAAGCTACATTGTTTTCTGAAAATTTCTTAACACAAGAAATGAAATGAGCTCTGACTGTTGAATTTCTTAGCCACTATGCCAATGAAAATGAGGTGGAGGGCATATTGAAATGTACCTGATAGCAAAGGTAATAAGCAGACTAATAGTTGCTTTACAAAATAAGATCTTAGATAAATAATGTCTTATGTACGTATAAAATTGTGAGTGGGCATATGGAAATACCCAAAGTGTGGGCTCCTGCAATCAGATAAAATTCTTTCATCCTCATTATATTACAAAGTTTTTCAAACATAGAGAAAAAAATTGAAAGACATAACAGTAAATACCTAGATACAGACCAACCTAGACTCAAGAGGGTAGTATTATTTTATACTTGAAGAAAATATGCCACTAGAGACAAGAGGAGAAATTAGCTAGAGCAGTAGTTAAAAATATTAAGCACAATAAAAAACTCTATTTTATACCTAAGATAAGCCATAGAAAATAAATTACATGTAAGATCCCATTTAAAATAACAGCAAACTATTAAAATATCAAAGAATCAACAAGATCTATCTGAAGAGAAATTTTGATACTTTGCTACATCATATACATAAGGCTTAATTAAGTGGGAAAGCATAAACTTATTCTTAGAAAAAGTATCACTCAATATTATAAAGATATAAATTCACTCTAAAATAATGTTAAAGTCTTGTCAATCCTGTCAAAAATAATCAAATTACTTTAATGAAAGTATTTTTTTACATTTATTTTGAAGAATAAACTTATAAAAGGTGAAAAATATAAAAAAGTCTAACTGAGGAAACTAACAAAATATTAAAATATTTCAGGAAAGAAATAATGTTTAAAATGGTGGTACAAGAATGGACAAGGAAATCAGTGGAGAAATAGCCCACGAGAGAATGGTGTTCTCAGAGATATATTCAGGGAAAAAGGAAGATTTTAGTATACAACAAAGTGAGTTTGCAAAACACGAGAAGAAATACACTATTCAGTACATGTTAGGTCTTCAAATACGTAGCAATTTGAACAAAATGCAATACTTTTTCCTTATTTCTAACACATTGCATACAGGATAAAAGTTTAAATACTTTTTGAAGGTAAAATACATGAATCAAAAAATGAATTATTTAGTTATCTTGGACCAGAAAAGGCATTTTTTAGTATGAACAGAAACTTGTAATAAGTAAAACTCTAGTAAGGCTGACTACTAATGTTTTCAAACATCTCTGCTCAACAAAAAAATTATTAAAAAGTGAAACAATAACATCAGCAGCCTAGAGAAGCATGAAGAACTCTTAAAGGATTAACTTAATAAACAAAAAGGCCAAAAATCAGTCAAAATAGCCAGCAGTTTATTAAACAAAAATATGCAAATTCAGATAATATAGAAAGAACTATCATTCATTAAAAAATTAGTACAGTACATCTTCACTATAAACAAAAACAATGAGATACAGTACTTAAGTCTTCCAAGAAAAAATTTCAAAATCACAAACAATAGTGATGATTAATAAAGTCTATAGAAATTAGGAACTTGTACTTATTTGCTAGGTTTATAAGTCTAAATTATACAGAGGTTAAAGTTAGGAAAATCTAAATGTACAAATATAAAACATTGCTCAAAATATGTTGCTAAGAAAAAGAAAGTTATGGAGTAGCCTGTTTAGTATTAGATTATTTTTAAAAAGGACACATATATATTAACACACTAATACATGAATAGAAAATGTGCAAAACTTTATATATAAAACTGCTTACACAGTCTCTTTCTCAAAAAGGGAAACATAATGAAGAATACAAAGAAAGACAAATAGATACCTCATTTTTAATAAAATTTAAAATTTTTTGAAATTTAACTTATGGTTTGTTTTTATATAGTCACAGATTCGTACATTTTCTTAACTTGTTTTAGCATAAAAAGTCTTGTAAAATACTAAAATATTTTGCAAAAATTAAAAAAACTAATAAAAATAACAAAAGCAAAGAAAGCCAGTTCAGCAACTTCTTTACTGGGGTGACACTTAACATTAATACCACAGTTTATTGTGCATTATGATGCTGGAGGTAGCTGTAGAGTGTATTCTTTGTAATTTTCTTTCCACTGGGTGGGCCCAGTCATTTTCAGATAATAATTTTGTTATCTTCATAAAGTTCCCATTTAAGGAGCATGCCAGGCATCATTATAGATAGTTATCTGGAATGAGAGGACCCCACCTGCCTATTATGGTCAAAATTCTGTTGCCCAAGAGGGCAGGACAGGTGAATCCCTTTCCAGCATAATGCTTTCATAAACTGCACCACACCTCAATATATACTAGATGTTTATTAAAGTCTACAACCGATATTGTTAAGAGGTCCTCTTTGCTATACACTCAGTATGTGCCAAATACTGCTCTAAGTTATTTATATCTTTAACTAATTTGAATCTGATGAATAACTCCATAATATTATTATCCCTTTTATTGTCTTCGATGTAGAGATAAAGAAACTCTGTGTTTGTTTTGGTTTACTTTTGCTTCGGTTTTGATTTTTTTGAGACAGAATCTTGTATATAATTCAGACTGACCTTGAAGTCACAGAGATCCTCCTGCCTCACCCTCTGGGGTACTGGAATTATAGGCACACACCACCACCTCTAGTTGAAATTCAAGTTTAATAGGATCAAAAACTTCCTCAAGGACATATAACTAGAATGGAGTTGACAGTATAATCTGGAAGTTGACAATTCTGATGTTTATATTGTGTATATTGTCAAATGATATACTTACATAGTGAACTATACAGACAAGGGGACTTATATGGAGGACAGAAGAGAATACAACTATTGATATGCAAACTTTTATGATTTCTAGAGGTAGAACAGGAATATTTTCACAGGGGCACAGACCTTCTTAAGTTTCTGCTGTATTTTCAAACTAGTGTAACTTGTCATTGTGGTCTTCACCAATGCCCAGTGGTTGGCAAGAGCTCTGAAAGTTCCAGAAATAAAATTTCCTTTATGAGAAGAAGGAAAGGGGATCAGTAGTCTGAGCTACCCACTGAGAACTCAAACACTGAAACGTTTCCTAGTCTTAGTCACATTTTTTGGAAAGGTTCTTCTGTGAATGGAGAGGCGTAAGTAGAAGATGCTTTTTGGAATGAGATGCCTTTGGGTGAAATTTCAGGTTTTGCAAATCTGAGGCCAGGGAAAAGGCTTGTATTTATGGAAGTGACCAAAATATGAGACAAAAACAATGCTTCTCCTGAAATAAATGTCATGTCGTGCTATTTGCATTGTAGCAGCAGAACTCTGTCTATGTGGTTAAATGCCTGGTGGGTCTCCAATTATGTCAACTGCAGTACATCATGGTGCGTTGGGTCAGACTCACACTTTTGCTGCTGGGCTAGAAGATTAGTTATGATGTTCCCCAAGCTGAGAAGCATGTGCAGGAACTTCACTGCAAGACTAGTATGGAGAAAACAAAGTCATCTCTTTGGACACATGGGAGCACTACAGGGGGAATTCTTGGAAAAACTGGAAGGGGGCCCATCCTAGAAGAAGATTGCATTTCTTGATGCTAGGAGGTGAAGATTATTGAGAAAAATGTTTACAGGCCACATTGTGAAACACAGTTACCCCAGATTCATCCTTCAGAGTGGAAGTTTGGTTTATTTATTTGTTTGTTTTAAGGTAGTACAACTCTCCTGCATTGGAACATCATTCTGGCAATTTTGAGAAGATAATTGGTATATGATAACCAGGAAATGTAACCATCACTTTAATCCTCCAGCAGTGAACTTGTTTTGTGATTTGGCAGAGTTCCAGAATATTGATCAAAATAGAAGCATCACACAAGCTAACTTGGGTAAAATTTACCTAGAGTGCTGCTGCCACTGATGAGTGACCAGTGAGTAAAGGACACCTACGCTGTAGCATTCAGTAACACTTTATGGAGTATTGGTAAAGTGGCAAGTTTAAAATCCTGTTTCTAACAAGGAAGTGTAAATGTTTCACAGAAGTATTCTTTTCTAGATTGCTGGTCACAAAAACCTGAATATTTCTTTTACTAAACAGTAAGCCAAATACTTGACTCATACTAAAAGCAGTTCTTTCCTAGTCATGTCCCTGGAATTACAGTAAGATCTCATGTGGTGAGTTCCGTTTCAAAGTTTTCGCTAGCAAGTAGGTCACTAAAACAAAGACTTTTGAGACTTGAGAAAACAGAGAGCTATTATATCAGCAGGATCAAGCCTGTTGCTTCATGGCTGCGGACACTCACCAAGTGCAGATACTCACCACTGGGCTTTATACCGCAAACAAAAAGACTAAGTGTTTCCAACGTTGACTAATGAAGATAGCAGCCGTACCAAATATAGAAGCGATTTTCTAACCCAGTTCACTTCCTGATATTACCAAGCACTGAAACTTGAAACTGACCTTGATGCTAAGTGCTATATGACTGTGTATCCAGCTGTGTCTTCCCATGCTTCACCTCCTTCCAGTCCCAGCCATCATTTTAATATGGTTCGGCTATGCATTGAACACCTGTCTTTGTGTAAGTACAATGACAAACAGACTCACTACATGGAATGTAAAGTGATTCATGGTAAAAATTAGGTCACACATGCCACATCTATTTCATAAATACAAAAGCTACCTGTTCATTGCTTTTAGACAATAAAATTTGTTTTCTCTCTTTGCTCGTACAAGTGTTTCATAAAGCTTTGATGGCTTTTTGTCTTTGCCTTTTTCTTACCAGAATTACAGTTAGGAAAACATCTCCTAAACAGGCATGGCCAAGCATTACTCTGCATCTTTTAAGATTGTCAGGGTTCCCAGTAGTTTCTCTCATTTCCTATTTTCTAGCTATACCAACCCTAGTCTTTGCTTCTAATACCCCACAGAATTCTCTTATTCCTGCCATCTACTCATGACAGCTTGAACTTCCATGTCCCATTATAGCATGAAACCTGTACTCTCAAGGAAGCCCACACTTCCAGGTTCATGCTCCAAACAGCCACTTTAGGGTGGAATTCAGATTATTTGTTACTCTGTTTCCTTATGGAAAAAAAATGCATTCTAACTTTTCTTGTGGCAGGAGAGTAAATGGCTCACACAAAGGTAAAAGGAAGGATGCGAACAATTTTCAGGTTAATAATAATTGTTAACCTGTGATATTTGTTTGAAATCTTACATGTTATGTTCTGTTAATAATGTTATTTGTCTTATTATTAAACCCACAATTATTAGCTTGTAGGTTTTCTCAGACAACTTGCTTTCTCATCATCCTGCTTTAAATCATTAAGAGTCACATCTTATCACAGAAATATAAGATTTTTTATTTCTCTTGTCCTACATAAATACTTAGCTTTTGGGTTGTTTTGTTTTAGAAAAAATGATTGTATTTTCTCTCCTTTTAATATCTCTTCAAATGCTGCTCCTTCTCATTTTGCTGGGTTCCACGGTTGTTAACGAACTGCATGCTTAGGGAACAAATGGAAATCAGTTCCTTAATGGATATAGATTTCACATGGAGAACTGCACATATGTTTCTCATTTTTTCCCCCTTTTATGTTGCATACTTGTGCTGAATCATTTTATTGGTAATGTGGGAGATGCCAGAATATTTACGGGATCATAGTCTTGGGAGTGTGCTGCTATTTGGATTATGCTTGACTAATGCCAACATAATCAATCAAAACAGAAACATTTGGTCAAATAAGCATTTCTAAGTAATTAGCATAAAGCTAATAGCTTTGTGTGTTTAACTAAACTCATTACTTTGATGTGAATTTGAAAGAAATTTAGCAGAGTACTTTACCTTGTAAAACAATTGCATTTTTTTAAAAATGAAAAAATCTTGTTAGAACTTTCTTTAGTTATACCATCCCAGAGAAAAGAAAGTTATTTCTCTAGTGTGCCACTGCAAGTTTGAGGGGACATGAACACATTGCTCACCCATGCTGTCTTTGGCTTCCTCCTTCATAAAATAAGCATAGCTCAATGTATTTTATGCATTTGGAGACATATATAAAAATATGATGAAAACTGGAAACTTTCACCATGGATAAATAAATGCATAAAATTTGCAATCTTTAAAAATTTTCTATAATCCTGAAAAATAATTCATGTATCTCGTGTGACTTTGTTAACTCAGGAGAAATAACCTTTAGAATTCTGTTCAGCTTAAAATTTTAAGATTCTTTTTTTTAAGATTCTAATTTTTCTTTCGTAGTGCCCTTTGGTTCATACATCGCCCACCATTCCCTCAAGACAAATCCTTCTGGTGCTGTTATATGGAAGTTGCAGATAGGCCAAAGCATTGTGCTTTATTTTCAAGCTAGCAATGCTTCTGCATTTACTGACTTCTTTTAATGAGGGGGACTTTTAGACTTTCAGAGTATCTAAGGAATCAGCGCACAGTCCTACCTCACAACCATCCAGGAGTAACCGACAAGCACCACCTTCTGGAGAAAAGACGAAGTGGATGTCAAAGTTGATTGTTCCTGACTCAGCTGTGCTTTTCTGAGGTCCCCAGGGTCTAAGCTCTCTCTGACATCAGCCTTAACCTTGTCCCACCTTCTTTAAGTAATCACTTTCCCTTAGATTAACAACTGTCCATCAACCTTTTGCTTAAAGAATCATACAAGATGGTTGAAGTCTGAAAACCTGATTGTTAATTGAAAGAATTCTACTTTTCATAGGAAATTCCACAGTAACAAAACTTATATCATTTGAAGAAAATAGGCTGTAGTTCACTTAAAAAGCTTATGTTCAAGCTACTTAAAATTAACTTGTTCTTAATATGTTGGGAACATGGTTCAAGGTACTCAGAGGAAATAGGGACAGGATTAAGAAAGCAAGAAATTATTGTGGAGGTAACAATGATTAGTTCATTAAAACAATATTCTATTGAAGACTCATACATAATAATGCAGTAAAAGACTGAGTATTAACGATTTATTTTGAGCATAAAAAATATCATTTTGGAAGTTAGCCATATTTTCTTCCTCATGGGTTCAGTTACTGTTTTTTAAAATGCACATTCATTTTGAGAAATTGGAATATGCATCTAATATATCGTGATCATTTTCATACCTTTACTTCCCTCTTCTTCCCCTGTGGTCATGGTATCTCTCTTCATCTCCATGACCTACCTTCTAGTTTTATATAATCTCTCTTTCATTTATTTATATTAAATGGTAAATTTTTATACATGCTGTGGATTTTATTGTAAGCTGCAAATTTATTAAGTAATTACCAGAAAATTGGACTATTTGTGTATATTTTCATTATGACTCCAGAAATTTCATTTGCTATGATTTTCATAGAAACTCTTTTTGTTTCAATACTTTTCTGATCTCCTAATAAGTTACTGATGCTAATATGAATCTCTTTGCCTATAGAGATTACTAAGAGTGTCAAGGTTTGTGAAGGTTTGCTTCATTGCCAAAGTGAAAGATTCTTATCCAATGTATATCTTGTTCTGCTTTGTTTTGCTTTTAATCAAAGAGCCAAGAATGACTGTTTCTTGAGAAATGATCCTTTTCATCACAACAAAGCAACTCTTTAAAACTCATTTACAATATACTTACCCATTAGAAAACTTTTGAAGATTGGGGTTAGATAATGAAAATTTCTTTAGGCCTATCATTTTCCAAAGGTAGGTTGTTGTCTCCAGGGAGATCAATTAAGCAGTATAAAGTTTGATGTAGGGGATTTGCAGAAATGGACCCTTAAAAATATACTGTAAATATGTTCATGTATTTCTCCTGGTATTTTAAATGAGAAAGTAGGCATTGATTTTTTTCCACCTCCAGATAAAATTTCTATGTTCTTCCTAAAAATATTCTGTCTGCCAAATATTTTGTCCCTCCCAAGAGGTTATTAGTCATGTTATATTTATTTTCTTAAACTTGCTTTCCAAATGTACATATGCATTATTTTATTAAAGCCAAATGTGTCTTATAGCATTCAAGAATAATAATTAATCACACTGGTGAGAGCACCAGAGGGAAGCTGAAAGAGCATCCTCAAGAAAACAAGTAAGAAGCTAAAAGTGGCTCCCATATTTGAGGTACAGTACTTGCTATTTTCCAGGCACTTTTTATATATGGATGTGTCTGAACTCCTATTTTATAAATGGAGAGAGGAGCCCCTGAAAGCTAATGAACGGTGGCAGCCAGTGTTTGAATACAGGTTCGTCAGATCTAGAAGCCATGTGCTTTCCATTTCACAATGTCGCTTCTAAAAGTTAGATGTTCAACCTTGACGACTATGAAGGCTTACTAAATTGCACAGGTTCTCTATAACCAATAACTGGAAAGTAAAGAATTATTAATGTTTTAACTAATCCACTCATGAACACTATTCTCTCTTTAAATAATATATCCATTTCTTTACATAAAATATATGTAACTCACAAATACATTTTAGTCAGCTATATTTGTCAACCAGCTCAGATGTTTTTGCATTTGAATTATTGTTTACTCAAACACACATAAAGACAAAAGCCTATCATCCTTTAGAAGCATATGTAGAACCACACTTTTTAGAAGTATAACACTGAGAAGACAAGAATGATAAATGCAGCTGAGTTGCTGAGGTCTATGCATACACACACACACATACACACACGTATACGCACATGCACACAAAAAATTAGGCAGGGGCTGATAACCTAAAACAAAGCATTGGATCAATACAGTGAAGGCAACAATGGAAGTATTTTCAGCTATTTTAGCGAAGGGAAATAGCCTTACATACACTGGGGATGTAGACCACAGCAGAAAGAAATCTCTGATCACCTCTGTCATCATGATCCTGGGAGAAGTGCTGATAAATGCCTTGGCCAAGTTTGGAGGTTGTATTGTTTAAAATTATAGATCTAGCCAAATAGGAAGAAGTCCATAGCATACCAACATCCAGTCCAACACTAGGTACCCTGAGAAGGAGCAGATGTAAACACAGACAGTGACTCCAATTTGTCAGCAGAATGTATCAGCCCCTCAGCCAGTAGTTAGTCTAAAAAACAGCCAGAAATGCTTTCCTATAAACAAAAGAATTGGAAAAGGGATGGGAAACTAACATCCAGGTTTTGAAACTGCTGGGAAAGGAAAGAATGTGGTAAGCCTTCAGGCAAAACAAAGACCCTTGTGTCAAAGATGCAGCTTGGTAAATACTACAAAGAGGGACCAGAAGCAATGCTTCACTCTGCAGGGATTTGGAGTTGGAACTAAACAGACCTGATGGGGTTGGCCTTTGAAATTAATGGACTTCAATGCTGGAATTGTTCATATACTTTATCACACACAATAAAGACATTTAACTAAAACATTTCCCTGGGAATGGCCTGTAAAACCTCAGTGTGACTGTTTCCAAGTTAAGAACACAGAACACTCACAATCTAGGAAACATACACGCAAACACTTCTTTTTCTTGGTGTTGGGAATTGAACTCAGGGCCTCATGCATGCTGAGTAAGCACTCAACTGCTAAGTTGTACCCCAGACCTAACTGCATTTTGTTAAGTTATTTCATGTTATAATATTGTAGGCTTAGGTTTTCAAGTTCACAGTGCAAAGGCTGCCTTTTCTTCTTCCTAAGTGTTTTGCTTTGGTTCTGTGTACATGTTTGGAATTGAATGGATTCCAACAGAATCTTGGTTAACTGAGAAAAACAGATTAACAAGTCTTTTCACTCATCATGTATGATTTAAAAGAAGAACTCTACTACCAATCTCTATTAGTTCATCAAAAAGAACAGTTTGTGCTTTCATCATTTGATCATTTTTTCTTGCCTATGTCTTGTAATCTGAGCAACTACTTTGAACATAACAATACACAAGGTATGATCCATTGTTAATCTCCTATTATTTTGTTTTGAAATTCTATATCATCGTTTTTATTCTTTTTTCGTTTCAAAATTAAAAAATACAATGCACATTTAAATTAAAAAAATTATGACAGCAAAATACACACTGCCATTGATCTTCCTCTGACTATTTCCTGTCACTTCAAATATACCTATCCTATTATGCTTGCCACTTTCTTAAGAAGTTCTGGAAGTCCTCTTTTGTGGCTGTCTGAGGTAGGATCAAAAATACAGTGAATGCTGCTGCTGAGTACCATCTGATGGAAAAGCATAAAGATATAATAGCCTGTCTCCAATCCCTTTTTTCACTGGATCTGGCACCATGCAACTTTTGGCTTTTCCCCAAAATCAAAATGACCATGAAATGTGAAATGTTTTCAGTTGATTCAAGACAACAAGGGAGCCATGATAACACAACTAAAGACACTCACAAAAATGAATTTCCAAAACTGCTCCAGAAAGTGGCAAAGATGATTAGATAAGTGTGTTCAGATTGAGGCACAGTATTTTGAGGGGCATTAATGGCAATGTGCCTTGTAGTATTAAATTTGTTTTTATTTAAACATACATTGTATGTTTTTCATACATCATATGTGTACAGACTGCCTGTCATTCTGTTCTGAGCAGGACTGAGAGCTTGACTAGATGAGTGAGAAGGTATGCCGTGACCATGTAGAATTGGAAGCCAGGAGTAACGGTGCATGTGTTGTGTCCCATCTATGGACTGGGGAAGTAGGGAAATAGACTTGGGACTGACAGTCTTTAGGAGCTAGATCCTGAGGAAACAGTAGACAAATGAAGAAACAATGGAACAAAACTGTGTATGTTGTGTTCAAGAGGATTCTTTGTAAATTTGAATATAAGTTACCACTGAAGGGAAAATTGGCATTGATTCATTACTGGGTTTTAACAGTCACCATTGCCACTAACAGGACGACATATCCTTGGTCACAAGAGACCCATAACTCCATGGACCAGACTCCCTTGAGGCACTATCATTGAAGACAACTATTAACTATTAGACTGGCTCTGTAAATTACTAGTAATACTGGACTGTTATTTAGACAGTGGCTTGAGCAGGAAGCAGTAAGTTAGAAACAGAGTGAGATGTTGGCAGCACATTAAACCCTTTTTCTTTAGGTCCCACCAGCTTGTTTTCAGGAGTGCAGAATTTACACCCTGGCATACCAGTTTTCTCTGCAATGCTAGAATTTCTTAAATGAAAACTTTCCTTCCTTCTAAGCTAACCTATACCCAGTTGTAGTATTTCTCTTTGTCTGTATTCTGGATTGCTTAAAAATATTCAGTAGCTGCTTATTGCTTACCAAATAGAAATGAAATTTTTTGGTGAGTTATTCAAGTGTTCCTATGACATTGTCTCAACCTGTTTTTCCACCCTGAGTTATACATCCCTGTCTACCCTGTCTAGGGACAGCTATGCAACACTCCCCACATTTTCCTAATGGTTCTTCTTTCTCCACTTTGCTCATGATATTCTTTCCATCAAGAGTATGCCATTCTTTATGTCTGATGATATGGGCAGCTATTTCAAGATAACAAGATATGTTATGGTAGCCATTGTTGATTTCCTATTATCTGGT
>RJWM01000682.1:151646-197125 GCA_004363535.1 Dasyprocta punctata
TTTTGCGGCACCGGGGATTGAACTCACAACCTCGCTCGCGCCTGCCAGGGCAGGCGCTTAAGCCACTGAGCCAAACTCCCGGCCCTGGTTTTTTGAGGCAGGGTCGCACTATGTAGCTCAGGCCGGTCTTACACTCGCGTTGTAGTCCAAGCCGGCCTCGAACTCACAACGCTCCGCCTACCTCAGCCTCCCGAGTGCTGGGATTAAAGGCGTGCGCCACCACGCCCGGCTCTCTTACTATCTTGTTTTGAAGTCCTATATAGTTTTCATTGTTCTGTTATCATTGGTTTTAATCCGTCTAATTTTGTTTGCTTTTATTCTCTTAAAAAAAGAGTGTGCCATCCTTTGTCTGCTCCCCACCACCACCATCTGAAACCCAACTAAAATGTAGCCTTCTTTAGAAAGCTTTTCATATCCAACCAACTGGCAACCACAAATCAGAAGTTCACTCTTCCCTCATGGGTGTAATTTTAAAATGGATTTTATAGCATATTAGCTTTAATTTTAAAAGTAAAACAATCAAGCTATTTAGTAAATAGTTTTTCTCAACAACATAAACCATATTTTATTCTTTTATGTAGGTTATTGTGCTTGCTGCAAGAGGGTTTATTTAAAGATTGGTGAATCAGTAACTTAAAAATAAATATTTTGGGTGATAGAATTGCTTTGGATTTAAGTAGAGGCGATGGGTAAGTAATACTGTAAACACACTAACACTTAAAAGTTTCATTTTTAGTATCATAGTAACTTAAGCTCACCCAAATAAACTTTTTTCTAAAGACTGAACTACAAATTCAACGAAACTTTACACCATTCTAGCCTTTACCTGGCAAACTGGAGCCATGTCTTTCTGATGTCTTTCATTTTGCAAGAAAGAGCAATAGGGACATGTAATTATATTTCCATGTCTGTGTTGAAAGACTGAAGAAATCAGAAAAGTAGACACCAATGTCCAAAAGCAAGGTAGCAAATGGCATACCTACTCAGAAATACAGGGGCTCTTCAAGATGGGCATGCTTCTTTCTCTTTTTATTCCATACAGGCTACAACCCTGTTGGTTGCTACCACCTGCAATTGGGATGGTTCTTCCCTCCTCGGTTTGCTGGCCTACATCTCAGTCATCCACAGACACACCCAGAACTGTACTTTACTAATCTATTAGGTGCCTCTTAATTCATTCAAATTGATGTATTATGATTAATAGTCACACATGGGAAGATAGATTCAAGAGTAACTCTATCTACTTTGAAAGAAAGTTAAACTGAAAATTTATAGACACACAATGTACATGCAACATACTTGATCTTAGCTATATTTTCAAACTGGTGTCCCCTATAGCCCCTCCCCAATGTAAAAGCATTTCTGAGAATGTTTCATCACTTACCATAGAAGAAGGTATTTTAAAATGACATTTAAACAAAATACTTAATAGGAGTGAAATAAAGATTTTGAGTGGATTCATTTTACCTGAAACTCCTTGAAGTGTTGATAAGATTGATGAATCATGTTTTACACATGGTATCTCCCTTCTATAATGTGCCCTGCAAAATGTCACCAGGTTTATCTTTCTCACCCTCCCTTTATACATAAGTGTTGCTCATTACTTATTACTAATCAAAAAAAGCTCTGCCTCCTTGGATCAATAGTTGTATATGAAAATTAACTGGTGAACTTTTTGTAGACACACCAACTACCAGGCAGTAAGATTGTGTTGGCATCCTTCTAAATCTCTCCAAGGTATTCTAACGTGTAACAAGATTTTTAAAAATACCCTCTCAGTTGATTTTCCCAGAAATCTTGATATGATGTGCAAGGACAGAGTTAAAATACACGCAATAAGAAGGAGAAAATTAGGATGCTGCTTATAAATGTGTTGGGTATGGGGAAAATGTGGCTGTTACTCTCTTGAGTACAGATGAAAAATGAACTTTATATCAGTCCTTGCTAATTACAATTGTTCGACCTCCCCTCAGTCATTTATGCCTGGCTCTGGCACAAGTGTTACAATGCAACCTGTTAAGATTCCTAGTGCTATTTTGGTAGGCCACTGTCTATGTTCTGTGCCTTTGCATTCCAATCGTGCTTCTTCTTAGGGAATGAAACCTCTGAAAGGCAGAATGAGAGAAGAGTAAGGCCTTATTTTCTTATAATCTCCCCCTTATATAAAGATGGAGAGAGACAGAAAGAATTGTTTGTCACAGCTGCTCATGGGCTCTTCTCCCTTAGGCCAGAATTGGGTGCAATTTATGTCACATAGTCCACCTGCCATGACTTTTGTTCCAGTGTGAAAACAGGAGTTGTGAAAGGTATAAATGATATTACCACAAGTGGACAGAGACAGTAACTCATTTAACAAGGTACTGATGTCTAAGTTTTCCTACAAGACCTAGGGTGGGTTCCATCAAAACACTTTATGACTGTGCTTTTGAAAATGTTTCCCTCTAGTCATCATTATGAGGTAATGTATTAGGTAATGTCTTGAAAAATGGCCAGAGGGCTAAAATGTCAACTTTACAGCTCACATACCTGAAAATAGCAATGCTGGTTATTATTTTTACACAACAATATCTTTGGAATGCCTCGTGAACAGAAATTAATAATGACAACTCTGTCTCTGTACTTACACAAGGCCCTACCAATGAGTAAGGTGAACAAAAGTGTAGGCCACTAACTTAATACTTCAGAGAAGAATTTCTCTCTCATTCAACCTATGCAGGGTGCGTTCCTAGCCTCTATCTTAGCCATTAGAGCCAACTTCAGTTTGCCAAATTTCACTGAACCCAGCAAACCATCCTTAATCACATTTATTTTGAAAGTAAAACTTTTATCATAAGGATTCTCAAAAAACATATTACAAATGACAGCATGCAAAAAAATGTTGCACAAAACTCAAAGTTACCTCAAAGATACTTTGTAGAGGTACCTCTAAACTGGCAGGATATTTGTGTTTCAAAATCTCAAATTTATAGATCAAGAATGGTGCAAAGAGCCCTGTGTGCATATATAACAATTCCATAAGAAAATTGAGACCTAAACCAAGGCGACTCTTCCTGAAGGTTATTCTGTACTGATAAAACATTTGCCACCAAGTGAACACTAACTGAATTTTTCAAACTCTTACCTAGTTTAATGGTATTATTTTTCTACTAACCTGTTGCCTTGTGTTCATTTCAGCTTTTAAAGACTACTTGTCCATTTATAGCTCCTTATTATGTCCCAACTATGAAAAAAGTAAATCTTACTTCAACTATTGTCAGTTAAAACTTCACATTTTAGCCAGGAAAGACTTACAGGTTTGTTATTAATCTGTGCAAGACCAAAATACCAACCAAATTCAATTTGCATAAGTAAAGATTATAAAACAACCAATCACACTTTTAAAAAGTATCAGCCTCTGTTTCCATCTTACCTCCTATAAGAATTTCCAAAAAGCAACGGGGATATGACATGATATATTCAATGTTAGTAATGAAGTTTAGCAAGAAAATGTGTGTGATAGCAAAGAAACGAACACATCACTTTGAAACTATAAACACATTTAATTCATTTATTTTCTTTCTTTTTATCATGCACATGTGAAATTTAATAACGCATGGAAAAACACTTCAATGTTTTCACAGGCTAAACAAAAAGCATTTATTTGTGTGGCCCATATGTGGAAATCACACTTGCTTTATAGCCTTCAAATTCAGCCTTCTCACTTTGGCAGAATAATGATTTTCAGATTTTAAATACCAAATATTATTAGTCAATAAAACACAAAGTAAGCAGATACTGTACACACAATACTCTGTTAAAAATAAGCAAAGTAGTGTTGCTCTATTCCTCCGTGTTCGGTTGATAGCTAATTGAGAAGATATATGTCCTCTCCTATGAAACTACTGTGGACTCTCAATAAAGCCCATAATTTCTTTTACTAGCTGATTAAATTATTCAGTTCCTTGAATGTCCTTCTGCTAGAGATTAGGAATGAGGTTGTATTCGATTTGTTTTGTTTCTCTCTCCAGTGCTTCATATAAGAGCTGATTTACATAAGGTGACTAATATGTATTTATTTAATAAGTGACCATTTGTAGTGTGTATATGTACATATATATGTATAATTGATACATACACATGTGAAGATATAGATAGATGATAGACAGATGTGCATATAAGGAAGTATGAAGAATGTACTATAATCTTTCCTTCACCTTGCAGTGTTGAGAAAACAAGGCAATAGCCTATTTGTTATTTATGTCTCTGGAGGTCAGGGTGGAGTGTCAACTTGATTAGCTTTGGGATTTGCCTGGGAGGTTAGTAAAGTACATTTCTGAGTGTGTCTGGGTGGGTCATGGGAGTTGATCTTTGGGGGTCTGTGACTGGTGCCCCTTTCTCTCTGACCCTGTTCCCTGCTCTATTTCCTAGATGCCATGAAGTAAGCTTCTTCACTCTGCCACATGCTGCCAACCATGCTGTTCCTGCCTGGATCTATGGACTCCCCTGAAACCACAGCTAAACTACACTTCTATAAACTGTGAACATCAGGCACTGTAATGCAAAAGCTGCGTAAACCAGTGTTAAGGTAAAAGTGGTAACATACAAAATACACGTATGAGAACTAGTTTGGTGTGCATTTTAACTGACTCCGTGGCATAATAATGCTTTTTAGAACATTTTTGTAGACATACTTCAAGACTTTTCTAATGAAGCATATTTTGGCATTTCTGTGTTTTAGTGAGATGCTAAAAAGCCTGTCATGAAAAGATAACTTCTATTTCTGAATAATAAGCAAACACATGATAAAACATGGGATGTGCTATGCATTTTATTGCCTAAGTTACATATTCTGTGGTCCAAAGACTGTAAAAGACTTTGCATTTATGCCAACACGCTTGGAGGAAATATCCTTTAAACTTTGCACATCGTGAGAATGGAATGCGCTCTCAGATCAACTGAAAGCTTTTAAAATATGAGGGCTTTGCAGCTGTGCTGTGTAGGTAGGTTTAGTAGGAAAGGACAGGTTCCCTTTCGGCTATCTGACAAGGAGCACTGATGAGCTCACCAGAGAATGGGACAATGTCTTGTGCCCTAAACAAGCTTTGTGTGAACTTTGAGCCAAGTGATACTGGTGTAAAGCCATAATAATGTCTTTTATTTATACAGCACAGTTTTTTTCTCACTGTGATCCCTTGAATGAGGCAGAAAAGATAGCTGTCCCCACATCATGAGCAAAGAAACCAAACTTGGTGAGGCTGATCACACAGAATCCACAGCAGAAAAGGGTTAAATTGGAAATGGGACATAGTATCAGATCCCCTGTAGAGACCAGAAAATTTAAGTGTGTCAGGTTCTACTATTTCCTGGCTGGTGACACTGAAAATTTCTCAAGTACTCTGAGCCAGAGTGGCTTCCTTAATAAAATAGAATGAAAGACTCTCATATCATTGCTCTGAGAATGAGATATTATATGAAAACAGTTTTGTGAATAACATAGTATTACTCAGGGGTTAAACTCTGCTCCTTCTCTTACTTTTTCCAAATAGCAATCATAGTACCCCAGAAACATTCAGGTATAACAAAACAGGTACTCAGCTCAATATCTTCAACTTCAAAATTTGCAAAATGCTAAAACTATTTTTTAAACTTATTTAGTAGCAAAATTTTATCCGAACTAAACATACAGACATGATTTTTTCTAGTTTTTTTCTCATTTAGTGTGAATGTATATTCTCTGTACAGCAGAAATATCAATGCAGCTATAAGGTTATGAGTTGCTATCTCATTCATGTAAGACACATTCTAGAGTAAGTCCTAGTGTAATACATTATCTTCCTCAAATCCAAAAATGCTATATCTCAATGCATATCTTGTCTTAGACATTTGGGAGAGGTAATGGGGTTTGGAGCATAGAAGGGATTCCTGTCTGCTTAGCTTAGAGACTATCTCATGATAGACTTGAAGTTCTGAGCAAGGAGTATATGGAAATCAGAGAGTGAATGGTCGTGGGTCAGTCATACTGGGTCTACTCAAAAGCAAATATTTCTAGTTCTGACTTCACCTTGAGCTATGTGGTTCTTTGAGTGGTTCTGCTTTAGAACATTTTCAAGAACTATAAGAAGCCACATTGGAAAATGAATGAGAAGAGGCAGTGAGTGATTTTTGTGGGTTTGAAGCCTGGCCCTATCACTTACTAGCTCCATTCCCCTGACAAGTCTATCAAGATTTTTAAACTTCAGTTCCTCATCCTTAAAGTGGGAGTTTTATTTATGTTTTGGAGAACAATGGTAAATTCTAACTAGCACAGCACATGTAAAAGTGCTTTCTGTGGGGACTTTGGTGTTAAGCAAAAATTAGGTTCCTTTCCCTTTTCATTTGGTTGGCATTACCTTGGTATTTCCTTTAACAGAAATATCTACCATAAGGGTATTTGTGAAGTTTTTCTTTAAACAGCTGAGTTGTTGTCATTGTGGTTGTTAATTAAAATAGCTGAGGATTGTTGTTTATTTTTTCTGAGTCTCACTCTGGATCTGTGCCACTTTAAAGTCCAGAAAGTTGAATTGGTTTACTTCCAATATTATTCTGTCAAGCAATTAAAAAAAAAGCTCTTTTAATAATGTATGAAATTTATAATGAAAATGTCTCACAGTTTGCAAGAAACAGACCAAAACATGCTTAAGTGATAAAGTGTGTTTATTGTAGGTTTACTAATTACATTTCTTGAGGCTGGAATCTATGAATTTGAAGGCAGACTCTAGTCCATGGAGAAGTGCTGGGCATAGACTACACTTTGCCTACGACTCATCCTGATGTTTCAAAGGCTGGAGCTCACAACAATAGCATGCAAGCTTGGCATGACTAATTTACCTAGAATGTTAAGTAGGCCTTGAGTCAGGAAGTTCTCTGTGAAGTTTGGTTACCACAAGTCATAAATGCACAAGGAGAGATTTCCTCCAGTGATTAAGTTGCTTTGTGCTGCTGAGCAAGATAGTGCAACATTTTCCCAGACCACGAGGAACACTCAATTTCTTCTCAGGTAGAGAGACACACATAAATGGGAAGCTCCTATTTATGAATGGGCCCCGTAGATTAATGGGGAAATAAAAGGTAATCTCATAAATGGTTATATGATAGAGTCATAAAATAAAACAAATTTCACCAGTGTGGATCTGAGAAAAGCAATGACAGACAGCATTAAAACTTAAATGTAAACAGGGTAACATTTATAAGAAAATACTATGTAATCTCAGAATAGGGAAGTCATCTTTAAAAAGACAAAAATGCACATCTCAAAAGGGAAAATGTTGCTAAATTTACTGCATTGAAGTTTAATTTATGTAAAACAAAGGCATCAAAGTAGCACAACATTAATTTTATAAAAATTAAAAATGTATAGAGTGAATTTAGTATGCTATATTATTTGTATGTACTATGTATATGTTTGTGTCTATTAAATAATACTATAAAATATTAAGAAAGTATGTTCCAAATTCAGAAATTACTGTAGTTAAACCTGGGAACACAAGAGAAATGAGGGGAGAAAGAGATACACGGAAAGCTTTAGCCAAATTGCTCATGTTTTGTATCTTTAATATTTTGTTTATTTGTGTATTTGTTTACTTTTAAAATGAAGCAACTACAGCAGATTCATTAGTACTCAATAGATTTTCATAGTAGATACACCAGTGTTTTCTATTTGGGATATCCTTATATGTTTGAGAAATTCCATAATACATATTTAATACAAAAATACTGTTCATTTGATAATTTTCTTAGTGTCTATATGGGGAAGAACTGGAAAACTTCAGAATCTTTTGAATTTTGGCATATTCTGAAGCATAAATCAAAGGCTGATTCTGACACCTCATTTATGTTTTTCTAGTTTTACTTAAGGAGGAAAGTGTAGAAAAGTTTGTCACCAGTGGACTCAGTCTCTTGTCATTTATCTGCAGCAGAGAAATTTTCGGCATCTCTACAGCTGTCGCCTATAGCTCTATAATGCTTGCTTTGTTTCACTTCCGATAGTACTCTCCACATCCTGGAAGTCCAGTTTCTCTTCTGCATCCTGGGATGTGCTGGGGTATGGAAGTAGTGAGCAATTGTCATTGAAACTTTGCTGCAGCTGCTGCTAGTTCTGATACTCCAGAATGCACTTTAGCATATGTCCAAACTGTGATGCTAAAAGGCCTTTTCAGTCTTTAAATAGATTCTGGGGGAGAAGGAAGTGGAGTCTGAGGTTCATTTTATTCCCTTGGGTATATTGGCATCTGGCACCAAGCCTATTGCTTAGTCAGATGTCATTATTTTGTACTACATGTACACACACACACACACACACACACACACACACACAGCCAAAGCCATATGCCTCTTTCTGCAAGCTATATTGCATTGGGCAAAATAAAATTTAACTACGTATTAGAGTATAAACTCGAAATCTATAAGCTTACACTAAAGTGCAACTCAAGTCAAGTGGTGCTTACATGTTTCAAGGTGGTAGTAGACAAAATTTCAGATGATTTTTCTATCTTTAGCAAAAAAGAACATGTAGAACAAGGTACCAGGATCAGTTTAAACAATTTTTTGTTTTGGTACTGAGAATCATACTCAGAACCTCACACTTGCCAGACAAGCACTGTGCTGCTTAGCTATATCCTCAGCCCCACACCAATTTTCTTACATGCAGAGGTATTTAAATCTTTCTAGGAGTACCTCAGAAGGTATCAAATCTCTCCCTCCCCAGACTTCTAAAGGTGGCTAGGATTACTGGGGAACCATCCTTCTTTCATCCTAATGTGGCTGTTTCCCAGAACTCCTTCAGACATATTCTCTTATTTTCTATAGTGAGTCCAGAAGTTTCAGAACAATAAAAGCCAAGATCAAAAAATGGTAGCCCCTAGGCCAAGTCCGACCAGCTGATCGTTTTTGTAAACAAAGTTTTATTGGAACCCAGCAATGCTCACGTTTTTATAAACTGTCTAAGGCTGCTTTCTACTACAATGAGAACACTGAGTAGTGCTAGGACAGTTCCAATGATCCACAAAACCTGAAGTATTTATTATCTGGCCCTTTATTAAAAGACTATGAGAAACTCCCTGAGTAACAGAATCCTGTATTCTGGAAGACTGACAAAAGATTACACATTATGACTAAGAAGTAGCAGGTCAAAAAGGTGTCATTTTAAATTTATACAATGCTTATAGCAAGTGAGCAGCAAAACTAGAGCCAAACACTTAATTTTTGCTTTTAATTTTTTAAAAACTAAAAAATAAAAGTAGTCTTCATAAAGTAGTTCCTTCGCTAATTAGAAATTGCTCCTTGATTTCTTATAATCACTCTTCTCAACATTACCAATGAAATAACATAGGAATTTAATTTCTCTGTGACTCTCTTTTTTAACCAAACTTGAGGACTACCTTGGTTACTTTTCTCTTGTTGCTGAGACAAAATACTTGATGCCCAAAATGAAGGAAGAAATGGTTTATTTAGCTTACAGTTTTTGGAGGTTTCAGTCCATAATCAGCTGACTCCAAGTCAGGTTGGCTTGGCTGAGGGGAACATAGAGATTGTTGCAGATACCAGAAGCAACAAGAGCAAAAGGCAAAAAGGGAAAGCAGGCAACCTTCCCTCCCTTGTATTGTACGTGGGCTACCCACCCCTGGGCAGGTGCAGCACTTACTCTGCCAGTCCCAGAACTAGACAACCAATCAATCACAAATGGTAGATTCACAAACACCTTCAAAAAGACTGCCTCCATGACTGCATGAAGCTTTGGGGGGACAATTAAATAGAAACCATAACAAGGACCATGAAATCTGCACAACCAAAGTGCCTGAGGAAGCCAATGACACATGGGTAACTAAATGCCCTTCAGAGGGACACACTAACAAACTTCACCCAGTTCTGGTTCATGCATCCATCACCAGAGAGTGACTATGTCTCTTCAGTCTTCAAGGAAACCTCAGGTAGATGGTGACTGGACACAGCAGACAAATAATCTACTTTTTGTACTTATGTAACAGTTGGAAAACCACCTGAATAATCCAGGTAACAGGAAAATGACAATTCAAAGAAGTTCTATTTAAGACTCACTACAGTCATTAATATTAGTTTTCAGACATTATAATTACTGATACTGTGTGCATAAAAATGTATTAGGGAAAGTTAAATAGTCCAAGAAAATCTGCTCCATATTCTTTGTAAATATATGCACTTTGCTTTTTCATACTGGACTGAGCCAGGAAACACAAAGTCCCATGACTTAAACCAAGTCACACATATTCTCTGGGTTTAGATTGATTCTAAAAATGAGAGTTTAGACTAAATAACAGGAAGATCATTCTCTTAGTTTACAAAGCATTTTCACAAGTGTTATTATTCTGTGTTGCTTTTCTATGATTTCAGATGAGTCATGCATTTCCAACATATATAAATGACATTCAGAACTCAGGAACCAACATGGTAGCCCTCACAATCTTTTTTTTAAGAAAAAAGAATAAAAATGATGATACACAATTTCAAAAAATGGTAATATGAGATTAACAATGGTTAATATACTGCATATTGTTATCTTCAAAGTACTTACTCAGGTTATAAGATATGCACGTGAAAAATTGATTAAATAATGTAAGCACAAAATGTTCTTTTTGATGAACTAATAGAAATTAGTAGTATAATTATATATATATGTATATTCTTTTCCCTTCTTTCGTTTCCCCCATCCCAGTTATGATTTTTCTTTTGAACAGTTTCTCTCCATTTCACTTAAACAATATCTTTTTTACGTTTTGAATATCATTTACTCTTTCAGTTTTTTACACTAGGGAGACAATATGATGTTCACACATGGAAGCCTGATTTATTTTCCTTATGAGTATCTCAAGTCACATCCATTTATCTATAAATCCTGGAGTTTATCCTTCTTCATAGCTGAGTAGTACTCCATTGTATAAAAATAACATCTTTTTATTCATTCCTCAGTTGATCATATTTAGGTTGTTTCCAAAATTTAGCTATTACAAATTGTGCTGCTATAAACATCAGTGAACATATATCACTGTGGGATGATGTTTTCAATTCTTCTGGGAAAATATCCAGAAGAATAGCTGAGTCAAATGGGACCTCGAATTCTAGTTTTTTGAGAAATTTCCACACTGATTTCCATAGTGGTTGAAACAGTCTACATTTCTACCAAGAAGGAAGAAGCATTCCTTTTTCCCCACAGTTCTACCAGCATTTGTTATTGTTTGACATCTTGATGATAGTCATTCCTTTTGGAGTGTGATTGAGCTTCAGTATTGCTTTGATTTGCATCTCTCACATGACCAATAATGTTGAAAATTTTTTCATATATTTATTTTTGACTTGTATTTCTTCATCTGGAAGTGTGTAATCATTTCAGATGCCCATTTTCAGATTGGGTCTTTGAATTTGGGGTCCTGAATTTTTTCAACTCTTTATATGTTCTAGATAGAAGTCCTTTGTATGAGGGACAGTTGGCTAAAATTTTTTCCCATTCTGTGAACTGTCTTTTCACTCTGTTGGTGATTTCTTTTGAGGTGCAAAAACTTTTAATAAGATGCAATCCAAGTTGTTAATTTTTTGAAGTACTTCCCATGCAGTTTGTGTTACCTTCATGAGCTCTCTACCTGCCACTATGCCTTCAAGATTTCTATTTACCTTCTCTTTAAGTAGATTTAGTGTTTCTATTTTAATATTTAGATCTTTGATCCATTTTGACTTTAGTTTAGTGCATGATGAAAGGCATGGGTCTACTTTAAGTCTCCAGCATGTGGAAATCCAATTTTTCCAGTACCATTAATTAAAGAGGTTGTCTTTCTTCCAGTGAACATGTTTGACCCATTTGTCAAAGATAAATTGACTATGCTTGTAGTTGTGTCTGCATCTTCTAATCTGTTCCACTGATCCTCAGGCCTGTTTTTTTGCCAGTACCATGCTGATTTTATCATAGTAGCTTTGTAGTATAATTTCAAGTGAGAGATTGTGATGTCTCCTACCCTGCCTTTGTTCCCCAGGATTGCATTTGCTATTCTAGGTTTTTCCTGTTTACAAATGAATTTTAGGCATATTTTCTCTAGATCTTTGAGGTATGCTATTTTGATCAGGATTGCATTAAATCTGTACTACAGTTTTGGAAGTATGGTCATTTTCACAACACTAAATAGACAAAAGCCGAAAGCTTTCATTCTAAAATCAGAAACAAGACAAGGATGTCTACTATCACCACTCCTATTCAATAAAGTTCTGGAAACATTAGCCAGAGCAATTAGACAACAGAGTGAAAGGATAAGAAAGGAAGAAGTTAAATTATCGTTGTTTGCAGATGATATGATGCTCTACATACAAGACCTCCAAAACTCTGCCAAAACATTTTTGGATTTAATAAGCAAATTCAACAGCATAGCTGTATACAAAGTCAACACTCAAAAATTAGTAACATTGCTATACACAAATAACACAAACTCACTGAGAGAGAAATTAGAGAAATAACACCTTTCACAATAGCATCCAAAAAATGAAAAATTGAGGAACCAATGTAACGAAAGAAGTAAAAGATCTATATATTGAAAATTACAGCACTCTGAAAAATGAGATTGAACAGGATATCAGAAAATAGATAGATAGCCCTTGCCCGTGGATAGGAAGAGCCCTCATTGTCTTGAAGTAGAATTTGGTTTTTGTTTTCCTCAACATCTTTTTTATAATAACACAGATATTGTTTAAGTGCAAAGTATTCTAACCTTTGGCTTTTCTTTGATTTCTAGTACTAATTTATGCTCATAACTTATTTATCTTCTTTCTACAGTCTTTCTAGGTAACTGGCTTCAGCTAGTTGTGCCACTCACCTAAGACTGAAAGAAAGCTAAGAAATGTGGTATTTTCAGAAATACCTCAAATTTTTGCACCAGCACCACTGAACTGGACCCAGGCCCATAAGAGGTTGCAACATACTTGAGTGTTAGGTGCTTTCTTTCTCGCCTGCTTGTGACTCTCAGCTAAGCTTCTGTGTTGTGTTTCACACACTGAGTTCCTCTCTTTCCCAGGCAGCTGTGTTAATCTTGGTGGAGTCCTTGTGGTAAAAAACCTGACTTGGACCTTTATTTTCAGAATTCCCGTGCACAAGAAATCTTATGTTTCTGGCTGTGTGGGCACTAGGGTGCACTTTTATGGATTGCAATGTGTATTTTTTGGGCAAGACTGTGTGGTGCATGAATTTGTACTGTGTTAAAGTGGTGAATGAAACATGGAGAAGTTAGTATGCACCCTCCTGAGACCTTTCTGATTTGTCAAATATTTTATCCAAAGCCCAAATGTGCAGTCAGACTAGGATTTCCTTTTCTAACATTCTCAGCTGGTTGCATTTGCACTTCTGCAAGAGTTTGCCTGAGTGGTTGCACTAAATTACTGGCATAAAAATCTTCTGAAATAATACTTAAAGAAAGATGTGATATTTACTGTTCCGAAGGCTGAAAGTTTAATACGACAAGAATACAAAATCAATTTCCCATTCAGTTTCTTATCTACTAACATTCTGTACTGTCTCAAATCAGCCAATCTCAAATACTTAGAGATTTTAGTAAAATTCTGGCTTTTAAGAAATAAGCTATAGGGACCCAACACCAAAATCCTTACTGAATAGTAAGCGTCAATTTTTATAGTATTTCTTCTACTGAATTCATTTATTCTGTTAGTCCTAAAAGAGTAATTTAAAAATTTGCCCTTTAACTAGAAAATAAAATAAACTATAGGGCATATATATTTCACCATACATCAATTTTGAGGATATTCTTGAGGTCTCAAAAAAATGCAAAAAACACAGAAAGATATTCAGAGAACAATACTTACAGAGTGACCATTGTGCTGCTGTCATAAACTTTCCTGATTTGTCATGACTCCCGCAATGCTATCTTTTTCAATCAAAATTGCTACCCTTTATTTTCCTTAATGCTCCCTGATAATGAGGTTTGCTGCATATTTCACTTGGAGAAAAGTTTGTACACAAAACACACTGGAAAGGATTCAGGTTATTTTGGAGAATCCTTACGGCCCTAGTCTTCACATCTGCATGTTTTATTCGGATCAGTTTCAGCTGTCTCAAGCTGATACAATGAAAGTGAAAAAGAAGTTAATTCAGGGAACAAATGACATGACAGATATTGCTCATTTTCTACTAACTCTTATTTCCTACTCCATCTTTCCTTGCTTGCAGAGATATGACTTTGTTCTAATATTTGGAGCAGGTATGGATTCAGGAACAGAGCCTGCCACTGGCCAAGGGAAGTCTTGATGAGTCTGTGCTAATTAGAGCAGCCTCAACTGCAAGTCAGTCACTAGCATAAGCAGGAATGTGTGTTCTAACTGGACGATATGGAATTAGAAACTACCAGGAGTTTATGGTAGCCACTTACAGAAAAGTCTGTTTCCTCTGCTGAAATAATGTATTATAGTCACCCATGTAATTTTGGAGCCAAATGAAAACTGACAATGTGAAGACCTTTATTCAAAAGGCAGTGGAAAAGCTTCTTCCTTTTTGTTGATTTTCCTTCTTTCTTAGTCTGTCATGGTGGTTCTTGCTTGCTATGTAGGCGTGGAGTGCCCTCACTGACATCTGGAGCTGTATCCTGTCAGTCATCTCACAGAATGCATCTTACTCCGACCTTGAGTGTGCCAAGGGTGGCAGCAGCTGGAAGTCTGGGGAGCAGATGGTCTAGAACCTGTCACAGGGAGAAGGTGATACAAGACTGCCTGTGAACTAAGGGTCCCCTAAGCCCTTGATACATGGTCCTTTGTCCTATCATACCTCACTTAAAAAACACAAATTCAAGGTAAAATTATTAAGAATTTCAAGATGTTGATCACACAGTGTTAATGCCCAAGTATGAGACCCTTCTAAGCCAGGGGCATGCAGATAGCAAGCCCATAAAGCTGGCCCAGGCCTTATATCTGTAAGTGTCACCTATATCAGTTTCAGCCAGGGGAAACTGGATACAGGGGAAACAGGATCACATTAGGAAAGACAGATAAAAAGCACCTGTGCCCTTGTTATTATTAAGCTACCAAATGAACCAACCTTGGAAACTAACCAGACTCAAGAATTCTTGTTGCATGAAGTAATAGACCACATATTTAAAGGTCATTTTTTTCTTGAGAGTTTTATTAATTACAGCTGAAAGTATTCTAACTAATCAGAAAGATCACACTGAAGGAAAAGTTCACAAAAGGACTAAAAGCAAGGGGTGAAGCTGGAGAAGTTTGGCTCTAATGTGCAAATCTATGGTGATTCACTGAGAAGATGCTGTTTCTATTTTTTCCTGACCATTGTGTGGGGCCAGTGTGTTCTTTGGAACCAGGAATAGACAATGCCCTTACACCCCACCCCCTTACATTCTTCTACACTTAAGAGTTCCACTCTTAGGAATTCAAGTAGGGAAAAATTAGCAAACTATAACACAGAACTTGAACACAACACCTACACCCACATTGATAATTAGGTGCCCACAAGTGGAAGTGATGAAAAGGGGTCACCGTGAGCTACATGGATAATTTGAGGCTAAATTATAAAATTGGTGAGGATATGATTTGAACAGGTACCCCAAAGTTCATGTGTTGGAAATTTAAACCTCAGCGTGGTAGTGTTGAGGGATAGGACCTCCAGGAGATGGTTAGGTTTTGAGTACTCTATCCTCATGAATGAGTAATACCACTATCATGAGACTGGATTAATGTCTTGAAAGTGAAATTCCTAATAAAAGTGTTACCAGAGACTACAGTGTTGCACTTTTCTCAGAGGTCCCTTCTAAGCTCTATTGTTCTGAAAAGAGACTTGGACAGAAAAGGAGGTGGTGAGGTATTTTACCTTCACTAAAGATACAAGAAGGGAGAAGAAGTGTTCTTAGAAGAAGTGCTTTGCCGAGTGAATATGAGGACAGAAAGTACACCCTGCACACAAAGTGGGCCTCTGTGAAGGAAAGAAGGCAGCGGCCATAAGGCCAATGGCCACGGTCATTTATATTTTCATTCTGACGTCAGATCTAGGCCATCTTGTCAAAATCCTGCTTGAGTTCTCTGATTGGTATCAAGTGCAGGGCTCTTGGAAGCTGTTCTGTGCATATAACTTAAATCTCTGTAATTGACAAGTCATGTGCACTTGCACAGGTGGTTTGCCACACCCTACTCTCCTGTCACAAAAGGATGAGTTCACACCCCTTTCCTGCTCTCCTTCTCTCTCTTTCCTTCACATCAGGTGAAATCTTCTGCTGTGTTATGACTCAGCATGAAGACCTTCACCAGATGCAGCCACTCAGCCTTGGACTTCCCAATCTTCAGAACCATGAACCAAATGAACTTCTTTTTTTAATAAATTACTTAATCTGTAGTATTCTGTTAAGAGCAGCACAAATAGACTAACATCAGTAAGGCTTCTTTTGGGATCTCCTACCATCCTTAAAAATTACTTTTCTAATCTCTAGAAATAATCCATTGTCCAAATCTCTTAAATTTTGTTCTTAGCCATTCCTGCTATTGAAGCTAGCTAATAAATTTAAGATATTTTTTACATAAATATTGGTCAATCGTGGAGTTAGGAAGGGGATAATGCTGGGTCCACTGATTAGCCTGCTAACACCATGTCTGGTCCCAAGGAAAGCGCACTGGTGGGTGATGTCGTGGTGCCGGTCCTGGCCCACCGCCTTGGTGCTGATGTTCTTGCCAGTTCTCATGGTCACCACCGAGAGTAGGCTGGCCTTCCTGGAAAAAAAAATGTGGTTAACCAATTTCCCTCAAATATTTGAGAGTTTATTATTCTTCACTGACTGACTCCTACCTCTCTTTCCTAGAAATCCTAGGCTATTGAACCTTTGGAGATCTTAAGAAGTTGTAGAACCTTAAAATTCTATTTTAAATTTAAAAAGAAGAATAATACCTTCTAGGAAAAACAGCTTCAGAGAAATTTTTTTTGAGAGGAAGGCACTGGAAGTTGTGAGTTTGATGACAAATCAGGTGGAAGGTTATTTCAAGGGTCCCCAGTAGATCTATGTCATGTTGGGAACTGGGTCACACAGCAGGAGATGAATAGCAAGCAACTGAATGAAGTTTCATTTGTATTTATAGCCAGTTTCCATCATTTGCACTGCCACCTGATCTCTACCTCCTGTCAAATCAGCTGAGGTATTTGATTCTCATAGGACTCTGAGTTCTACCATGAACTGCACATGCAAGAAACTTAGCTTGCACATTTCTTGTAGGAATCCAGTGCCTAATAAACTGTGATAGAGCTGAGGCAATGATGCTAACACTGGGGAGCAGCTGCAATACAGATTAACGTTACAGAGGTTTGAGTACACAGAGACCATAATAAATCACTTGCAGACTCATATCAAAACCCTGTCAGTGAAAAGCAAGTGACAATTAAGCTGTATCTGATGGTATGCTTTATTCTAGCCAGTGAGTCGATATACTTCAATTATACAGTTGCATCTGCTGACAGACTAAATTAGAATCTGACACTTACTGTATTCCATGTGTGGCCCACCCATTATTTTATTTGCCACTTCCTTCTGTGCCTCTTTCCTGCAAGTTTGCCTTAGTTACAGTTTCAGTAAACACACAATCTAATCCTAGTCAAAATAAATATAAAAACAAACATTGCTAGAGAACTTCTTTGAAAAGGGAGGTTCAAATAGTGAGGTAGAAGATAATAAATCTGCCAACAGAAAGAAAGATAAATTTAAAAGAAAATACAAAAAAATTACAGTTAAATTACAGTTGCATTGTAAGAGCGATTCACATTTTCCAAGCCTACTGTGTATAACATATGGCAACCAACCATCCAATGAAGCCATGAAAGCTTCAAAACTGTCTCACCACAGACACTAAATGACAAACCCAGAGGTTTTCAAAAGAAAAAGCTGAGAACACAAGGAACAGAAAAAATTACCTTTGTTTTTTAGGGTCAGGGTGTCTCTATGTAGTTCAGGCTCACTTGATTTCACTGCGTAACCCAGGATGGTTTTGGACTCACAGCAGTCCTCTTGCCTCAGCCTCCTGACTGCTGGAATTACAGGTATGCACCACCACACCCAGAAAAAAACAATTATGAAAGGCCACCACTTCATTAAATGTGTCTGCACTGAGAGCATCATTATTAATACCTAACTGCATTGTTAAAGGTAAGAAGCCTTTTACTACTGCTGAAGTTGATCCTACCAGCTACTAAGGACATTTATCATGAACTTTTAGGAGAGGCTGTTCAAAAAGAGGCAAGTGGTTCTCTATTGGCTAGCACCATTTCTGTATGAATTGACGAAATAGCAATAGACAATGAAATACAATTGTTATAGAGGATTAATGCATCACCACGATACACAATCCAAGTTGGCATGCCTACTATCATTGACAACAACACAACAATGCTTGAAATTGTGTGATAGGAGGATGTCAGGAAGATGTTCATGAGGATATGTTTTGTGTATTTTTGATACCCACAAGTGCTACAGCTGCAGAATTATTCAATCCTTTGAATGACTACATATCAGAAAAACTAATTCGTCATTTTGTGTCAGTATACGCATGGATGGAGTAGCCTCCTGCCTTGATGAATTTAAGGTTTCACTACTTGAATCACAGAAGTCACTTGTGAAAATGAGTATATACACTGTTTCATGTACAGAAAATATTGGCTAGTCAAGAAAAACTGTGCACAGCATGTAACAACATTTTGTAGGGTCTGTTTAAAATTATAAACCACATTAAAACACACACTTTTAACTTACATCCGTTCATAGAGCTCTATGAGGAAATGGATGTACATTTTGTCTTATACACAAAAATGATTTGGTTTCTTAAGGTATATCACTGGCCAGAATTTTTAAATTATATGAGCCACTCCTGAGATTTCTTTTAGAAAAAACTGTCACCACTGGCAATTCATTTCACTGACACAGAATGTGTCACAAAACTTGCTGACTCTTGTGACATGTCCAACTTATTAAAAAAAACCCTCTCAATCCTCCACTTTGGAGGAGAACAACTGTGTGTAGTTTGCCAGATAAAGTGCCTGTATTCAGAGCCAAATTGGAATTCTGAGGGCAACGAGTGAACATTGAGATGTTTGGCATGTTTCAAACATTAACAGAGATTTTGAAAGAAAATGAGCTACGGTCTTCTTTCTCCAAGTTGGTACATAATCTCTTATTTCAGCTTTCAGAAGACTTTGAGCACTATGTCCCAACCATAAAAGACTGCTGAGCTGGAAAGGAATGGATCCACAATCCATTTGTGAAAAAGTCAGATGAACGAACTTTGTCCATGTTAAAATAGGATCAACTGCTTGAAATCACAAATGATTGTAGTCTTAAAAGTATGTTTGAGACAACTACAAATCTCCATATGTTCTAAATTAAAGACAAAGCATAACATCTCAAGACTGCCATAAAAACACTGAAAAGTCTGCTTCCATTTCCAACATCTTATCTTTGTGAAACAGGATTTTCTGTAATGACAGAAACCAAAATGAGATTGCAGAATAGACTGGAGATACAAAATACACCTCAGGTCTCTCATCATCACCTCCAGATGAGATCATTTACTCCCATTAAATTTTTGGGGTGGATGCTGGGGGGTTTGAGATGGGATCTTGCTATGTACTTCAGGCTGGCCTGGAACTCACTATGGAGTCTAGACTGGTCTCAAACTCACAGCCATCCTCCTGCTTTAGCCTCCTGAGTACTGGGATTACAGGTATGCACCACCATGCGCAGAAACCCCTCCACTGATTCTACAGTTTGGGGAGTTGAGTCATTATTTCATTATATATTAAAATGCAATAATGACAACAACAATAATAGAAATAAAGTACACAATAAAACCATGATTAAATCACCCCAAAACCACCCTCCACCCTGATATGTGGAAAAATTGTCTTCCAAATAATCAACCAGTACCTAACGACAGATAGGTTGGGGATTACAGGGTATTCTATCTGGGGCACAAGCAGAGATACAGACATGGAAGCGTCTCCCTCTGATTAAGAAGTGTGGTGTGATCCTTTTCTCATGAATATTTATGTACTCAGCTTGCTTCCAAGGTATTTATAGCCTGTAGCATAGAAATCTATATATTGTTGGTCACTTTTCTTCTCTTACAGGTTGCACTGCATCAAAAAGCTTCCCCCCAAATTTAGTCATCCTGGAACTCCAAATATGACTTTATTTAGAAACAAGAACAATTAGTTAAGATGAGATCACACTTCGAGGGGGGCCTAAATTCAATGACTGGTGCATTTGAGAAGACACAGGAAGACACACAGGAAAGGATGTCACATGAGGACAGAGGAAGAGGCTGAAGTTAAGCAAGCCACGAAATGCCAGAAGCTGAGAAAGACAAGGATGGATTCTTCCTTAACAGCTTCCAAAAGAATGTGACTTTGCCAACACCTTGAATTTGAACTTCTGGCCCACAGAACTATGCAAGAATAATTTTCTGTTGTTTTAAGCCACCTACTTGTGGTCATTTGTTATGGTAAGCCTAAGAATAATATGCATGTTGGAGGCAATTATACTATCTTGAAATAATGAGGCTTCAGAGTTAGCCATTGAGAGGGCCCTAAGTGTCATTAGGGATTTATGCAATAGGAAATTCAAAAGAATATCTGCTCCCTGCTGTGCACCAGGGGTTGGGTTTACCTTTCTGTCTAGCAGGAGGCCCTGGGACGAGATGTGTTCAACTGGATGCCACTTGCGTGCCCTCATGTGCTTCTCTGGTTCCTCCCACTCCTGCCTTTCAGCACAACCCTCTTCCAAACAGAAGCAAACCAAGTCTTTCTTTTTGTACCAGTGAGGGGTGTGCGTGTGTGCGTGCATGTGCGTGTGCGTGTGTGTGACATCAAACAAGAAGACTGAAGCTGTTGGAAGTTTCTTCCATACTAGATTAGTAGCACGTGGGTGAACCAAACTCATACATTATTCAGAGGGGAAAACTGTGGGCTTCGACTGAACTTTGAAGAAATCAGCAGCTATTCCAGAGGAGAGTACCCCATTGTTCTGCCTCACAGAACACAGAGCAAGTGGCATTCCTTGCGGCGTAGCTAATGGAGTATACACAGACACTGCGATGAACTGGCCAGCAGACATCTTTGATGAGGTCTGAAATCATGTGTAAAGTGCCTTATTGCTGATCAGAGGAATGGTGTTTGTGTTTTTTCTATTTATAGGGTTATAACTCAGTGACGTTCAGGACAATGTTTTTTGGAAGTTAAAATGGCACTGTGCATGGAGCATGCATTTATCAATGGTCCCCTTAGGAGGAGCCGTCAGGAAGTTAGGTTGACATTTATATCAGGTCCTTTCCTGAAACATGGGGAGCCTTTTCTGTATCACAGCACAAGAAGAAAAACGGTTATGAAATTTAATTTTTAATTATAAAAGATACATATTACTACGTGTGTTTCTTTGAGTTCAGGAAAGATTTTTCCAAAAATGGGAAAGGAATACTTGACAAAAAAAAAAAAAAATTAAGTGAAGGTTAAAAGGATCTTCTGCCCAGAGAATTTGCAAGGATTCTGAATTAATTCCTGGTATAGAATGTAAAAAGCTGTTACTGCAATCATCCTAAAGTCTCTTTCAGCCCTGCTTTATAATTCAATGTATCTGAGTAAGTGTTGAAATCACACATCTCATTTAAGAAGTTCATCTGTAAATGGTTACAGCTCATGTTCACAGAAAACCAAGGCATTTCCTATGTATTTACTTATTTAAGTTTTTTGTATCTAAATAAACAAATGGAAATATGTTATAGATAGTGTTTTTAGTGAGAGAGGAGAAAACAAAAACCAAAAGAAAAATGTTGGAAAGCAGAGAAGACAGATGGATCTGAATAATAGATGAAGCAATTTTCTTCCAGATGTGAGATACAAGGAGCCAAAGAGATCTACCAAGGAAGAGACCTCTTACCCAAGGGAGGTATCAGGAATGGCCCACCAGGTCCCTGTACCAGTGATCTGCTATCATGGATGGCCAAGCTATACAGATCAAGATGTGACTGTGTTTTCAACTAATGTTCAACTTTAAGGTTTTACAGTGAGGTTATTTTCTAAACTTCCTCTTGTGCTGCCTCCTAAGATAGGTTTACATTTATTCTCTGAGGCTTTTGATAGCCAGGAGCTTTTAGAAAACAACCTCCATGGCCACTAGAATGTACAAGATTGGTAGAAAGAAGGAAAAACTCAAGTGTATGGATGGAACAAAAGGTGAAGATTTTATAATTATTATGTGATTTAGGGCAATATTAAAGTAACCATAACATTAAGTACAATAAAAGCCTAGCCAGCATAATAGTAAAACAACATTGTTGTTTCAATTTTTCATATATTTGTAACATATACTACTTGAGTTTGAAGTTTACATTTTTGGGTAAAATACCAATGACTAATAAAGGAAGCAAGTGATAATACTGAAAATTGGTTTTTGAATATTTATAAAACTTGGTTCTCTTAGAATTAATATTAGAAACATGGAATCATAGAAACAGCTCAATTATTACTGAAGGGCATACAAGAAAACTTATTGTTGAAAGTTAATCATATTGCAATCAACCCACTGTGTGAGATAAGATATTATTCACTGAAATGAAGGAATATATTTACTTCTACACAGCAAAGGAAACATTCAACACAGTTAAGGGACAAACTGCAGAATGGGAGAAAATGTTTGCCAGCTAGTCATCTAGCATAGGATTAATATTCAGAACACTTAGATAACTCAAAAAATTAGCAACAAAATAATCAAGAAACCCATTTTAAAATGGGCAAATGAGTTTGAGTAAACAAATTGCAAAAGAATAAGTAAAAAGGACCAATATATAGAGGAAAAATGGTCAATATATTTAAACTCAGGGAAATATAAATTAAAACAACATTGAGATTTCATCTAATTCCAATCAGAATTGTCACTATCAAAACAAAAACAAAAATAAAAACAAAAAACAAAATGCTGGTGAGTGTATGGAGAACAAGGAACAGTTACACACTTTTGATGGAAATATAAATTAGTAGAACCACTGGAAAAAACATTCTTCCAAGAACTGAAAATTAATCTAAGATATGATTCAGCTATATCATCTTGGAAAAATGAAGTAAGGACACAAAAGAGAACTCCACATGCCCAATATTGTAGCACTATTCACAAAAGCTGACATAAAATCAGCCTACGTGGCTGTCAGCAGATAATGAATTTAAAAAATATGGTTTAGATACACAATAAAAAGGATTAAGTCCTATCGTTTGCAGGAAAATGAGGGCATCATATTAAAGTACATAAATCAGGCTGGGCATGGTGAGATATACCTGTAATCCCAACGTTTGAGAGGCTGAGGCAGGAGGATCACTTCAAGTTTGAGATCAGCCTAGGTTATGTGATGAGTTCAAGGCCAGCCTGAACTACATAGTGAGACCCCTATCTCAAAAAACCAAAAGTAAAAATAAAAATAAAATAAGTAATATAAATAAACCAGATATAGAAACACAAGTATTATATGTTTTCTTTCTTTGTGGCCAGGATCCCCAACTGCCTGCTTGAGGGATAAGGTGAAAGGATGAAATAAGAGAGACAAATTCAGTAATGCATGACAGGGAACTGGAGGTCAGTGCCTCAAGATGGGCAGTGTTTATCAGGTCTACGCAACAATCAGAAAGAGTATTGGATGACTCAGAAGCCAGCAGTGATCTCATGCTGATGAGAATCTTTATGTTGATGAGGACAATGAGGAGAGTTTGTGCTTTCCCCAAGGTGAAACCCTGTTTTTATTACTACTCAGTTCTGAAGGAACCCGGATGTCTTCAGCTAATCTTGCTCTTGGGCATCACAGCATCAGAGGCTCATTGAGGCCACAACTGTGACAGGAGACACACGGAATTACGTTCCTGCATACCATAGCTGGCCTGCATGGCAAGATACTAGGCCTCAGACAAGTTGAAGTTACAATTTAATTATAATGATTTTTCCCTAACAATTATTTAGAATGGCCCTAGACAATAAGGGACTGGGAAGGAGGCCAGATGGAAGGTGGAGAATGGAGTGAGAAGGCAGGGAAGGGAGTAAAAAATGAGTGGATGGACATAATCAATGCATGATGTATGTGTGCTAAGTATCACAGTGAATATCACAACTCTGTACAATTAATATGCCTTAGTAATTACATTTTTTAAAAAGAAAGAAAAAATAGATATTCAATCCAGCTAATCTCAGTAATTGAATAGAATATCTAGGGATCAAATGGATAATTTAGTAATCTACAGAGTTTATAGATTAAAAATTAGAATGCATTCCAATTTATTAGAATGTTTTATATAAAATATAGTCAGATAACAGAGAACTCTCTTGTAAATGCAGTTCTTACTGAGGAAGTTTTTCAAGAATATTCTATCATAACAAATTTGCTGTATACAAATTTTGTTAAACTTTACATTGCTTCTCTTCCTCCATACCATTCAGTTAGTGTTCCCTTTTTTTATACCTTCATTCATTAAGGAATTACTGATACTCAGCTTCCACAGTCAGCTTCTTTCAGTCTTATTTTTCCAACTTGATTGTTAACATCTAAAAAATCACAGATTCTCAGATTGAAAGAACTGTTTAAAATTCATCTGATTCTTGCCCTCTCTTCCCTCCTCCACTCAGTGAGTGAAATAATTCATCACTTTTAACAATTGCTTAGAAATCTTATAACTATTACAATCTTATTGAAGATAAAAACCCGACATTATTCAACTAAAAAAAATATTTATTTTTAGCAAATTCTTCAGGATCACCCAGTGATAGTGTGCACTTCATCACTGTGAGCCACAAGACTTCTCTAGCTATGTAAAGCTAAGCAGAAATAGCTCTCCTTGCTATTTCAGGAGAGATCATCCAGGACTGTCAGATAATGCAGGTACTGTCTTTAAAATAGCACCATTTAAATATTTGAAACATATGGAGGCTGAATACAGTTTGCCCTGGGTATTGTATTGAGTCACTTGACTAGAATTCAGTATGGAGAAAAATATTGGATGATCTTTTGCAAATGGGATGAGCACCAAAGATGGAGGGAGGGAGGAGAGTGTGTAGGGAAAGGGGGTGGGAAAAGAATTAAGATGTGCTATGAATGGGTACTAACTCCTAACCACGAATGTAATCATTATGTACTGCAATCATGGACTATGAAAAATTAAAATTAAAATAACTGACAAAATGATGCTGTATATCAGTTCCAGTAAGTGAATGATTTATCAATTGTATCTTAAATTACCCTAAAATTTAACATTTATAACAATAAAAAACACTTATTATTTCACAAAAATAAGCTGACCCAGATGGAAAAGAATACATCCATGGGTGAAATAATCTTATATTTTGGGTTTCCTACATTACAAAATTCTGCTGATATTGATGCACCAACTTGCCAGTTATCTTTCCATAGTGTTTGATTATGTGTGTGATGAAGATTATTGGGTAGGAAATTTCTGATCAAAAATGAAATTTTAAATATCTAGAATGATCAACACAGATCAAACCCTAGCAAATGAAGTAAGCATATATTTATTTGCCCCTTGTTTTACCACTGCAAGAATTCAACTAATGACAAAAAGAATGAAGGATTTACTTGACAAATATTTTTAAACATGTACGTTGAATCGACATTCTATTATTTAATATGCTTGATTACAAAGATAGGAAACTTACTTGGTGGGAGAGGAAAACAATTATGTTGACAATGAAAATTAGAATCTAAAAAACAACTATTATCTTGTCATAAGTATATCTTGTGTGTCAGATTTTAAAAATACAATGAGACTGCTATAATACTTACAGAAAGACAACACAATTCTTTATAAATTTGTTTAGCAGTACTTATATGTTTAGTGTAACTTATTATATAAAATATATCTTATACATGAGGTAATACTTGAGGGATAATACATGAATAATTCCAGGTCATCAGAACTGCCTTAATAAATATGTTTAACGCAGTGAAAGTCATTAATGTGCATAACTAAAATATCAATGAAATAAAATAAATATCTTTAGCATTTCTTGGACATAAAATTTGTTTGAATTTCGATAATTCATCCCACATAAAATTCTTCATTAATTCAACGAATATAATTGAACTCCTACTATGTTTTAAGCCCTTGGTTGTTGACAACTGGGAATACAGACAAATTAAAACACATGCAAAATCTTTTCCATAAACATTATTTTCCAAATTAATGAAATACCTCCCAGACTTCCTCTTCGATGATACACTGGAGTTCCTAATGTTGAAAGTTAAAATTGAAATTACTACGGTTCCAAAAAAATAACCATATCAGATTTTCACATGTCATTTATTTTTAGGAACATAATTGATTTTTATTCTCATTATGATTTTAAATTAACGACTTTGGATAATCATAAGTTGTGTGAATTCATATCTCTATTCCATTGCTTATTTTTTATTAACTTTATTGATACATTTTAGGTATACATGATGATCACATTTATCACAGGAAATTTGTACCTGTACATGATGTAACTTGATTCTTTTCTTTTTCCCACTCCCCTTCCCTCTTTCCAATCCCTCTTCTCCTCATTTACAAAAGTTTTGTTTCCAGTCTTTCTTTATTCTATACTTTAGTGCTTTGATTTTGATGAATGACCAAATTGTTCTGTGCTATACTTTCCTCATCCATAAAGTGGAAATTACAATTGTATATGTCTAATAAGATTGTAGTGGTGGTAAAACTTCAGTACATGCAGAGTACTTAGAATAGTCCTTGTTCACAGAAACATTCTTATTTGATTGTCTACATGTTAGTTAATGGAATGGCTTGAATAATACAATTAAGATAATCAAACAAGCTGGACACAAGTGAAGAATACTGACCTCGGATTTAGGAGATCTGAGGTTGAAACTTAGCTCTGCCACAAAAGGCTTAACGTAAGCCAGTAAGCAGGGCTCACAACTGTACAAGGATCTTTGTCAGTTGTGTATTCCTCTGGTCACAATAGCTCACTTTTTATTATGTATCTGACAAAGGAATTGAACAAGAAGATTTCTACTTGTCCACCTCTAAAATTTTGTAAAAGTTGTTTGATTCCAGTGGGTTCATAATTGAGGTCTTGTTATCATTTTTGTCAATGAACCACTCAGAAATGAATTGTTTCAAATGGTATCATAGTAGAAGACATTGTTGAACAGAGCTCCACCCACACAGGTTTTTCAACAAATTGAAAACAAAGTAGTAGATTTTCATGCTGATGAAATGAATTTTGACTTTATCAGTCATTACAAATAATCTCTTCTGCAGAACTCAAGCTTTGGAACTGTTCTGAATAAAGAATAAAATGAAGCTGTTGTGATTTATTAAACAAAAAACTGCCAAAGATGTACATAATTTAAAAAATTTTTCAAACTGCTTTTGTATTTGTTATTTTATTTTCTGTACCTAGATGTTTCCAAAAAGACTTCTAATATCCTAGGCTATCATAAATATATATATATATATATATATATATATATATATATATATATATATTTCATCTGTAAGGGACAAATCATATATGTTTGGGTCATCTCACCTATGTGGTACCACACTTGTTCAAATACTTAATTTTTTAAAAACTTCCTTAGAAAAAGTTCTTAAATAGTCAAGTTGCAATTATAAAAAGAAAAACACCCAAGTGCAGCCTTGAGCTTTAGCACCCTTCACAAGCAGCAGTTGCATTTCCATACATAGATTTTTAATCATTGGCACATCCTACTCAGAAACTATACATTGGGGACTAAGCACTCATTTGAAATATTACCATGGTATTCAGATATACACAAATAATCATACTGAGCTAAAAAGAATACATTTGTGGGAAGAAAAATATGGTCAGCTACCCTACCTTGGCTTGAGATTTTCTTATTAAAAAACTTTAAAATATTGTGACACACTGAGGACACATGAGAAAACTGAAAAATGTTAGCAAAGTTCAATTTAGTAGTCTTGTTGTCTTGACTGAATAACATTGCTTGAAAATCCACACAAATAAACTGTGCAGGTACCTATGATGATGATGAAGAGTAACATTTAACAAAAATTTCATTCATTATATACTATAGCTTTTCCATCTGTCGATTTTTTTAAAAAAGAATAAAGCAGAGGTAAAATCAAATCTAGTCTTTTTGCTAATATATATGGAATATCTGCTATGTGTTTTTATCTGTGGAATATTTTATGAGATAAGATATGTAGATTATCTTTGGTGGGTTTTAATACAGTTGTCATGCATAAATATATGAAATAATTGCTCAGTTCCATTATTATTGCCGTGGCCCAAGGCACCATAAACTCACTCCTAGATTTCTATATGCCCCCTGTTTTTCCTTTTGCTTTCCTATAATCCTTCCACAACATAGGAGTTAATAATTGTCTACTACACTTAAAATAAAAATCCCTATTGTTTAGCATAAGAGAGAGAAGAGATGGAGAAAAAAGAGATCCCTATTGTTTAGCATAAGAGCGAGAAGAGATGGAGAAAAGAAGATGGAGAAAATCTTTCTATGTCTGACCCCGCCTATATCTCTCTTACCCCATCTCTTGACATTTCTCATCTTGCCCAGAATGCAATTTGTCTTCTCCTACCAGAACTAAGCACCATGAGAACAGATGCCCCCATCTGTTTGCTTCTTGTATTTGCATTGTCGAGAACATCAGGCATGTGAGAGGTATATATTATACATTCTGTTCAAAATAACAAATAAGAATAGGTATATCTTTTACATTTTTATATGTTAAATTTGCAAGTTGCTGTGCATAAAGACAGATTAATTTTTTGTAAACCTATAAAACACAACAAATTCAAAAGTAAAATAAGTTTTTAAAAATGAGTGGGATAGTAAGCATGAGGGAGACCTCATTGTAGGTAAAATTTAATATGAGTTTAGAAGAATAATTTGAATTGAAATAGGTAAACATGGGGAATGAAATATGACCTTTTAGTGCAGTAAGAGAACAAAAGTGAGCTGGGAATAGGAGCAGGTGGGAGAACATACAGTAGTTGAAAGAGGATTATGAGGAGACCAAACTCCTTATAATCATGCAAGTCTTCATACCAAACAATAGCAGAAATTAAGTGTGAATAAAAGTGCCCAAATTATCAAAGGATTTGAACAGATCAACTGAGGAGATTATAATGAATTAAGTGAGACGAAAGTGAGTTAAATGTTTTTGAGAACATTATCTTGATGACAAACATCAAGTTTTAGGAGCGAGGTAGAATGCAGGTGGGAACAACTAGAAGACTCAACAAGCAATGTTAATCTTCGGGAAAGAGGTGATAAGGTTAGAGCCATCAAGTGATGCGACAATGGTAATGGAGGACAACCCCAAAAGGGTACAAAGAACTGATAGTGAAACTCTGGATGTGTGAGAAGAGAGAAAAGCATTCCAAGCTAAGAAGATACAATATGTAGAAAAATGTCCTTTCTCTTATCCAGTAGGAGACTGGAGAAACATGAAGCCATATTGCTTACCGGTCAACATTTTACCCTCAAAGACATGGATTTCTTGTGTGCTTCTATATTTGAAAAAAGTCATTCACTGTAGAATTCTTTTATTCAAAATATGTTTTTTTCAAAGTTTCAGTGAGTATCCCCTTACAAAAACAAGTTTGTTAGTATCAATCAACAAATGCGTATTTCAACAGAATTCATTGGCTATGCATGATGAGCATACATTAAGGTGTGGTCCGAGCACTTACTACTACTACCTACTCCATTCACAGAAGTAGTTCTACTTGATAATACTGTTTTGGATGTGGTGTGGAAGTTTCACTCAGGTTGGTGAAATTAGAGCTCAGCCTTGAGAATTTTAACCCACAAAAAAAAATAGAAAAAACAAATAATGCAAATATGCCCATTCTGAAACTCCAGAGAAAAATCTCATGAATCTGAGGCAATATTTTTCCCATCCTTTCTACTGCTTCCTTGTTGAAATCTTCTTTAATATCTTAGAGTCTATCTAATACATTTCTTTCTTTTATTTAATGACCTACTTTCTATTGTGAAGCCCCTCAAAAAACTTAATCAATGCTTAATGTAAAATACTTTCAAAACTGGGTATGAAACGCAGATTTTACTAGTGGAAATAGGAAATTAAAACAAGCCAAAGTAAACTTAGGAGCTTGGAATAAAAGAATAAACTTTAATAAGAGCTTTTGCAAAGTGCAAGAAATACTTGACTCATGAACACGAGTTTAGATTTCTGTTTCTCTTTCTTTCCTAGAGATTTATTTTTGGTAGGAGGCTTTCCTGCATTCCCCAGCTCACCAACTCCTCCATCAAAGGGAAACTTCTAAAGTGGGAGAATATAAGAACAGATCTTTTGTTGTCCTATATATAAAGGTAGTAGGACATAAAATTTAAATTGCCAGAAATAAAATATGAGTTGGAACAGCACAATGTAGCACAGGGTGATGCTGGGTTCTCCTGGTAACTGAGATTGTAGCAGCACAAATGTTTAGCAGGGTTGAGATACCCACTCTCTTATGGATGCAGAGTAATAGAGAACAGACCTTACTCTTGAAAGAGGCACCAAGGGATGTTTTCTATTCAGCCAGAATATTATTTTAAATCATTAATTAAAATAGTTTTGTATTCTGGTTGCTTAGATTTGTGTTTTAGCTTACTTTGGAATATTTTAGGAAACACAGAAGTAGACTAAAGAAGCTCTTTTAAAAACAAGAATCAACAGGGGAGGCTAAGTGTATTTCTTTATTCATTTAAAAATAATTTGTATGCTGTCAAGCATAATACTATAACATGATTTAATAGGTTTCATTAATTCGTTTGTGTGTTTGTTTTAAAGATGTAATTCATGCCTGCATAAATATTGCTCCAGCAGAGAAGAAAATATTAAGTAAAAGATCACATAATATGACCATGACCAACTTCATTTTTCTCCTTTAAGATCAGAAAAATATTAGCTTTGTGGTCATCTCTTTTAGACTTCACCAGAGGCTCAGAATTTTGCCTACAGTTTTCTCCAAGTCACCTCTTTCTTTTCTTCCTGTTTATCCTTTTCTTTATAAAATTCTCAGGATGTACATTTTCCTTATACTGGTTCAGTTATTTATGTATGTATTTTATTGCTATTTAATAAAGAAACTGAAGAAAAAGTACATTATGATATGAAAAGCTGATGAAATTTAATTAAACTTATAAAGAATGTTAAGTAAATCCTCTTGGAGGAAACCTGCCAGAAAGAAAAGTGTATTCCAGGAAAAAAAGGGACACTTGCACAAAGATTTTATGACTGAAAAGAATTAAGAATCATTGAATAAATGAAAGGAGCTAGTAGGGTTATCACATAATAAAGCAGGAGAGTTGTAACACTAGAGGAAGCTGGAAGATGGAGGGGGACTTTTCAGATTCAAACCAAATGTATATTATTAAATTTGTGACAAACAAGGAAGTGACTAAATTTGATGTTAAATAATGGTAAACAAAAACAATTTTTATAACTGAATACCCCCAAAAAACTACTCAACCTTGAGCTATATTTGAACTATAGGAATTCTTTGAAGCATAATTCTTTGCAATCCTGATTTCATACTCTTTAATGTAAACTGGTCCTAAACAACCTAATGTATTCTTCACCACTGTTTTCTCTTTGATAACTAAGGACACACAGAGGCAAATATATTCAAAAGATTATTGAAACCTGTTCAGTGAAGGCAATCAATTGTTACTGTTTTGAAAACAAATAATGCTATTAAATTGACTCATTAAAAGATTTAAAAGAAAAAGGCAGATTGAGAAACCAAACAGAAAGATAACAAACTCATGAAATGCTTTGGAAAAAGCATTTCTATGGTTCTCCTAACAAAGAGAGAAGGATGAGACAAATGCCTAACTTCAACTTCTTTGGTGATTTCATTCTATTTGTTTATCTCACCCTGTGTCACAGAAGTTTCTCAGTGCATGGTGGGGGTGGGGTGCAAAAGAACGAAGGAATGAAAGAAAGAGCAAAAGACTGAAAAATCAAAAACATGCCTGCAATAAGAGTAAGGTTTGGTGGGAGGCGTTGCCAGAAATATAGCTCAGCAGCACGGTGCCTGCCTGGCAAGTGTGAGGTCTTGAGTTCAATTCCCAGTATCAGAAAATAATATTAATAAGTTTGGCAGGGGGGAATAGAACTAAAACCAGTTAGACAGCTGTATTACAGAAGCATTTTCAGACCCTTAAGATATTGATGTTCTTCTTTAACCTGTGAGACAGGATACAGTTTCTTGCTTTCTAAAACCAGGACCTATTTTTCGTAGAATACAGGAAATCCTTCTGAATATTGTATGCATTTTAAGAGTGACAGTTTTGGACATGCTGCCCCTGGACATCCATTTGCCTTAGATACACCAACTTCATTTTTCTCCTTTAAGATCAGAAAAATATTGGCTTTGTGGTCATCTCTTTTAAAATTCACCAGAGGCTCAGCATTTTGCCTACAATTTTCTCCAAGTCAAGTCACCTCTTTCTTCTTGTTTATCCCTTTTCTATGAGATTCTCAGGATGTGTATCTTTCTTATACTGGTTCAGTTATTTATGTATGTATTTTATCTCTATTTAATTGTGTCTATTAGTGAGTTTTAATTTTATACTTTTCATTGAGTCATCAATACAGGTTAATAAAACCTATTTTATTAGTTCGGGTCAATAAAATATTCTGTTACATATAATTAGCCTCCATCCTCTCCCAGAATACACACACCATCTAGAATATTTCTCTGCCCAAAGCTGATTCCAGAAACTAAATCTACCCTAGATCACCTAAGAGCTATGTGCAGTTGCTCAGTGGGCTGCATGAGCATGCATCTGTGTGTGTGTGTGTGTGTGTGTGTGTGTGTGTGTGTGTGTGTCTATTGTGTCCGTGGTGACTACAACAAAGGACAACACTCAGAAAATGCAATCAATACAGGGCAGGGTGGGGAAACAGGCAATAAAAATGATTAACATGTCATATGCACATGCACTAATTCCCCAAGATGAGTGTAATTATTATATATTATAAACATACACTAATATGAAAAAAAAATTTTTAAAAGAATATTCATCCTCCCAAAAATATTCATCAAAGTCATTTTTGGGCAGTTGAAATGAACCTGGGGTGCTTTGCTGTCACTGGTACATTCTTGAATGCCTGCAACTGTAAATCCACCCACCCACCTGCACCTACTCAGGGGAAATCATTGGCTCAGCTCTGGAATACCTCCCCCTCACTGTAGGCTGGCTAAGAGCTTGGGGATGATACAATGATGAGTCATGAGAGGGATTTAGGTCCAAGGGATATTTACAGGCACCTGTAGTGGGCAGAGTGTCATTATAAGATTCAGACTTAAGAGCTACTCTTGATTATTCATCCTCTGCTACCTCATATCTTCTGTCTCACCATCACAAGACAGTAAGCCCCTTTTGATCTGAGTAACTAGAAAATGATATGCTTTGTTTCCTGAAATATTCTCATTCCTTGGTACTGTCACAATAGTTTAACAGTTCATTTTGATTAGCAAGTGCTCTGCATTTTAACAGAAGATTTATTTCCAAAGTATCTGGGTGACTCACAAGCACATGCAAGGTCTTGCAATGACAGAGGCATCTATAGCAAAACTCACCTTCTACATAAACTAACACACCTACAGAAAATAAGTTTAAACTGTTCTGACCACAATCCATACCTTAGAATTTGTTAATTTGGATAGAAAATCTTAGTTCCATTTACTTGCATTATCTATGTTACTTGCACTAAATGAACCATGAAAGAACTTTCAGGATATGCACTTTAGTTGATATGTCTTGTTTGGTAGTAAGAACAGAGTGTGTTTTCTGTTAAGTAGCTTTTCTGTGACAGCAATGAATTTACTGTTGATTTTGAATTTTCAACTGAAGTATTCTCATCAAAGGAGGCTGTTGTCCAGATGAGAAATTGTTGTCCCTTTCTGAGATTCTCAACATTCACCGGAAACATGTTCCTACAAATACTGACCCAACTCAACCCTACTTCGTTTCCCAGAGCGGATGAGGTCACATCCTGGTACGATAGCACTCTTCATTGCCTGGCCCCAGTAATCAGACTATCACTGATGCATAAAGTGATGCTCAGAATTTTTGATTGTACAGCTAGCTAACAGAGGAGGGTACTGTCTGTGGTGGGAACACTGCATGATTTATATTTTCTTTGAAAAACTGAAGTCATATTTCTTTGATGTGTCAACAGCAAAGACTGAAAGCAGATTGCTGATTCTTTGTACTAAACTAGAGGGAGAAATCCAGAGAGAAAGAGAGCAAATGAGAGACTGTTCTTCAATCAAGTAATGAGAACAGCATTCCTAGAAAATATACCTAAGCCAAGGTCACCATCCTTGGAATGTAACTGTGTAATCTAATGATGTAAATATGGCCAAATGAGGGAAATGTGAACAGAAATAATTATGCTCGGCTGTCTAGGAAAAGAAATAAACTGGGGTCATTGAGGATATCTGAATGTTTGTGTGACTCAAAAAACAAGGGCATACATTGAGAGAACAGGCAGGAAGAGGAAGAGACAATTCCTGAAATAATTTGGAGCCATGACTAGAGGGCTGTATAAGGCACTCTTGTTTGCTCTTTTGCTTCCTCTATCATTGCAGTATGAGTCCATCAGGATCTCCTCAAAAATGTGAGATCAAATGTATAACTCTGTCAAACATACACAATACTTGCTTAAGAAGTGAGAAAAATGAGCCCTATTACAAAATGATCTTTCTATATGCATTACAAATGTGCAATTTAATTCTACAGTCCTTGAAGGGAGTTGGGTGGTAGATAGCAGGTGGCTTTCCCTTTAGGAGGTAAGAAGGAAGGAAGATGACTCATCCCCTCCCTCTTTATGGGAATAGCTATCTAAATGATCTCTGACCTCAATGATTCCCATGGTTTATGGTTCTGACAGTCATCTGATAATTTCTCCATGAACTGAATCACAGCACTTTATTCCTCCATTGACTCTGATTTCCCTCCACACTTATGCAGGCTTCTGTGGGTGTGACTGCCAGTGTCTTCTCAAACCAAGACTGAGACAAAATCTAGGATAAGCGCCAAAGATACAAGCTCCACCTAATCCCATGTCATTGACCACATGCTGGGAGAAAGAGAAGTTCACTGTTTCTTCTGAAACTACATGGAATTCCAGGCATTCCATGGAGAACTCCAGAATGTGCTAAGCAGCTGCTACCCAATCCTAGGTAATACTTACTTTCTCGAAGAAGTATGTTCACCTAATTCTTAAAAACTGACCCAATAGATGCAATCAGAACCTCATCAAAAAGGCAACAGAATCAAGAGAGTAGATTAGGCTGATTGCACAAATTCCAAGCAGGTTGGTGAATTTGAGGGCGTCATATAAGGCTGATTTCTACTAGTAAAATCAAATACTATTTTTCATGCTGATACCCTAGTTTTTAAAAAAAAGCATGAATTATATGCAGAAAGACTGAATACCCCAACACATCAATAGCAAAGAGCTTTTCTTACTGAAATCTTAAAATACTCTTGCTAAATGGAGTTAGAAAGACTTATCTGGCAGAGCTCCCTCCATTGCTTTTCAGGAAGTGGTACAAAGTGGTGGAGGTGGTAGTCATTTCAAATTACAGAATATCAGACTGACAGTCCGAGCATCATTGGTTTGCAAAGACCTCATTGAATGTGACAGGCTGGAAATCTATGTGGTATAATGAGGCACATAAGCAGTATTTTCAAAGGTGCTAGCAGCTATTTCATAGCTTTTTCCCCCAAGGCCAGTAAGCTCCCCAAATTCATCTGTCTATTTTCATATATTTCCTTTTTCTTCATTGTTTTCCCTCCCATATCTAATGCACTGACATTTGATGGGTTGTGCCAGATTTCAAATATATACATCCCTCCAGGAAACAAAAGGCACTCAGACTTCTGACCATTTGAATTAAAAGTGAACATCCTACTAGAGATATATGATCATAATAGTTGTTTTCTAAAGATAGTCTCATATAAGATTCATGGCTTGCTTTTTTCAGGGATTATGTTTTGTTTGAAATCATTCATGTTGCTTTGCACCAGCACTTTATAATTCTTTTAATGATAAAAAATCATCACAGTTCATCCATGACAAATGTATATTATATTTCTTATTTTAGAGAAGGGCAATATAGAACAAGGTTGAAATCACAAATAATAAGAATAGTGTGGACATAAATAATGAAAATAGAGATTGTACAATTGAGATGTCCCAGGTTTCTCCAGAAGTTGACCTCAATTATACACAGGATAAAGTATGTGAGTTTGTATTTTCCATGATATACAATTAAGAAATTTGTGATAGCTCAAGTCTAGAAATTTGTATATGAAGATATACAAAGAGAAACTGATTAACTGTTAAATTTGTCTTTCTATTTTATAAACAATTTTCAAGTATATTTAACCATAACTTTTGATGTTCAACAAACTAGTTTTACTTATGATACTATGAGAAACTGTAGCTATTATTATTTTTTTCAAATAAAACATTAGTCATCTAAGCAAACACAATGCACCAGACACATGGCCATTTTTCTCAGCACAAGAACTGCATTTTGAAACACATACATGCATCATCTAGGATTTTATGTTCCCATACTCTGTGAGGTTAAAAGAGGATTTAATATAATAGGCAAGTACAATTTTGAGTTAGTAGATCTGATTTCATGATCTCTTTCCTGCCCTTTTCAAATGTAAAATCTTAGTCATATATCAGTTTTTCCAGTTATAAAATGTAGATGATAGTCCTTTTTCTCATAGGGTGATGGCTGTAAAACTCTTTCCAAGATACTGACCTTTCTCTCTCCTTCTCTTCTTCTGTCATTTCCTCTTTCATTCATACTAGAACCAAAATGTCTGAACACGGAACACTTCAGGTGATAAACAGTGACTACCCTCTGGCTCAGAGAAGCAGACTTACAATGAACGTATTCAGAGAAGCAGGGTATGAGATCAAGCACAAGACAGCAGGCCACCCAGGCCCAGAAAGCCCAGCTCGCTGACTTCAGTCTTGATACACTGATCAGCTACCATCCTTGTGATAAGCCTCACTGATCTGCATAGGTGGTATTCTGTAGGAGCTCCCTTCTCAACTCAGGCACTGTCTGTGCTATCTTCCAGAGGACTTCCTAGACCAGGTGGAAAGCATGCAATAACATTTTATGAGAATAGTGTACCTTCTACTCTCCCACCTATATTGCTAGTCACAGTCATCACTGCAATATACATTAGCCATAAATGCAATCACCCTAGGGATTAAATCATCATCATCATCATTATCACTACCCTCACTGCTAAGACTTTGCTTGTTTTTCCTCAACCTCGGTACAACGCTAAGCACATAATGTCCTGTATATTATTTAATACAACCCACACCACCGGGAAAGATAATTTGTCTCCGGATCCAGCACCTCAAGCCACCATGATCTCAGGAACAATGGACTTTTCTGTCATGCCGAACACGCACTCTGCCCACTTCCTGTTTCTAATGGATTACAGAAACTGCAAGCTGCACGCAGCCATTCCCGGTCTGCTTGTGTCACCTGAGGTACCCAGATGACTAGTGGCTACCTGCACCCCTGACAGGTGATGCCAAGTCTACTCTGGTTGCTCAGTTTTCCTAAAACTCACTCTTCCTGTCATTCCTTTTCCACGGTCTCCTGCCTACTGTTCTATCCCTGAGAAGACAAAAGTTTTGCTTTATCTCCTTTGTAGCACCTCGTATTTGAAACTCATTTCTTGCTGTTTGCTTCCTCCCTCAACTCAGTCCTCACATTCTCTTTTAACTATGTAATCTCCAGACATCCTCTACAATTAAGGCAAGGAAAATATTTTACAAGTTACTGGGCATTGTAAGAATGTTAGTTATTAATAATTCATTATAATACTACTATTCTGAGAAGCAACGTGGTATGGAATTAAATGAGCCTGTGTCCTGCTATCAGCCTGAACTAACTTTAAATTCTGATATCACCACTTTTGGAATGTTTTAGACTAGTGTGTACATAAGCCAGCTTTTCTGAGGCAGTGGGTCTACTATCTTGTGCCCCAAATGAGGACAATAATGCCTACTTCACAACAGGATTATGTTTTATTAAAAATCAGATGTTAGTAATATTCAGTGTTTACCAGTGCAACTATGGGTCTGGCATTGTTTTGTGCACAGAATTGTGTGAAGTCATAAGTGTAGAAAGAACCCTGTTCTGATAGGATTAGTGTCCACATAAGAAGAGGGACCAGAGTACTCCCTCTATCTCTCTTCCTCTCCATCCCTGTTTCCCTACCATAAACAAAAGAAAGAGGTCATAGCAGGCTGCTCTCTATAACCCACTAAAGAGCCCCCATATCAGAAACTGAATTTGCCGGTACTATGATCATAAACTCCCAGTCCCTATCTAAGAAAATAAATTTCTGTTGTTGAAGTCACACAGTTTATGGTATTTTGTTATGGCAGCCTGAGCACATTAAGTGCAGCACTAAGGGTGTTACTTTATGTAGAGATAAGAGGGAGAATGTACAATTATCCTCATTTACAGAGGAGATAATTGAACCTCAGAGAGATTAAGTAAAACGTTTAAGGCATATGAAGTGGCACACCTGGGACTCTAGCTGAGTGCTGTCCAACACTAAGTGAGTCACTCAATCACTATGCTACTTTGCATCTTGTATCTGATAAAATGCATGATGTCCTGCACAGTTCTGAGAAGGCGCCCCCTTTCGCAATAATATTTGGTCTAGAAGTGCCTGCTGACTTTTTACAAGAAACAGATCTGGCACTTTACCAATGCAAGTCCATAAAAATACTAACTTCTTTTTGAGTTCCCTATTCAACTGATTTGTATGCTGAAAGTATATATGTTGATGTAATAAGGAATTTTGTTTCTTAAAAATACTTTAAGAGGTACACAACTACCAACAGTAAAATTGTATACGGTTTCTATAAATGTGTAGAGAAATTTCATAGAAAATATGTATCAAGAAATATTACTTATTCTTATTGTCTTCGGGGAAGAATCTTTTTTTTTTTTTTTTGCTTTTTTTTGTTTGTTTTTTTGAGCTACAATTTGGTACTATAGCTAATTAATTGGTCAACCTGTGAATCAATTAAATGTTGGACATTGCTCTTTGAGATCGATAGTCCCATCAGATAATTCAGGGTAGCAGCTCTCAATAAATATTCTCAAATGATATTTATATGTAATATACATATATGCATGTATCATTTTGAAAAATAGCATCAGATTCATATTATAAAATTAAAGACAATACATTTGTAGTATATGCTACTATAGTTAGCATTTCAATATGATGCCTATAAAAAAATCTAACATTTTATCATCTGAATAGATTTAAATTTGATAGATATACACTGTTAAATTAAAGGAGCAAGTATTATAAAATTACCATCAATGGACTTTTCTAAACTGGTAAAAAAAAAAACTCTTAGTAAAGTTCTGGAGTAAACCAAGTACAGAAAAGTCACAAAATGAGAAATACAGCTAAAAAATTTGTTCCCATCCTCAGTCCAGGCCCTTTGTCAATAAATGGTAAATAAAGTTTTTATTTTGAAGAGAACTAAAAACTAGATACAAAAACAAAGCCAGGCAGGAAATGGGAGGCAATATTATCTAGAAAAATATTCAAGCAAAGTAGACTGTCCTACTGGAATTATGAACCAGTAATCAGCTAGTCAGAAGGTTTATGGAATCCATGCTGCTGTTCTGGAAGATCCAGCCAACTGCAGTACCCATAACTGTCTTCAAAAATATAAATCTGGGGCAAACAATTGCCTGAAGGTGGTGTCACACCGCGTCTGTGACTTAATATATTTGGATTGTTGATCTTGCATTTGAGTCACTGGAACCATCGTTTCCAAACTGGCTGTGTGGGTTTGCTCTGGTCATTTCATTAATTTTTAGTAACATCATCTAGCACTTTAAACACTATTGAATTTTTTTTTTACTTCACATATCAAATGATGGAGTTTTACATGTAACCTCTTGATTTATACATTATTTTTATTATAGAAAAATTCAATGTTTATTCAAACTATGCAAAATTTTGTCTGTATGTTTCTACTAAAGTTAGGTTCTAGACTCAGGGAATTTTGAAGGTTTATTGCCCATGCGAATATCTGTCTAAGCTCCTGTGGGACCAGAACTAGTCGTTACTGTATTGGGGTGTCTTCACATACTGCTGGATGTATAGTATTACTGGATCCTGCCCACTAAATTCCAGTAACCCTCTCTATTTTCACTCTCCACCTCTAACATCAACCCTATTAATTAAAATACTCCCTGAGATACAGCGCATTTCCTTTGAAAACCACTAATGGAAGTTAAAAACATGTGTTTTGAAATTAAGAAGATATAGGTTCAAATTTTAACTTGCAATTACAATAGACTATTAAAAATTAAAACTAGCTTGGATTTCACAGCTATATTGAAGACTTACAAAATCCCTTGAACTATTTCAATCAAATGTAAAGTATAAAAATTGAACTATAATTTTTTTATTTTTTTTAATTTAAAAATTTCATTACAATTTTCTCTTCTGGTCTTTAACAGACATGGTGGGAGAAGGGGAAAATATAATGGTCTTTACTGGCTAATGGAAAGGAACATGAATTATAAAACATTTCAGGATATCTAGTTACATTTAAATTTCAGAAAATAAATGAATAGTTTTCCTAGTATAAATGTGGCACATGCAGTGGTGCACAGGGACATATTTGAATTTTATGGAAATTCCCGATGTGGGAATATGTATGCAGAAAAATGCTTGTGCTTTATCTAAAATTCAAATTTAACTGAGACTTCTGCTCTCTTATCTGGCAAACTTATGTTAGTTATTGACGAGATGAAACTAATATACTAGTGTTAACCCTCTCCTTGTACATGTTTAGTTAAAATTATTTACTCATTAAAATATACATATATGTTAAAGCCTGTCTTAGTTACTTTTCACTCATTGCTGAGATAAAATGCCTGATGCCCAAAATTGGGAAGGAAAGGTTTATTTCTTACAGTTCTCCAGGGTTTCAGTTCATAGTTAGTTGGTTCAAGGCAGCATGGCATGGCAGGCCAGCCATTCATGCATGGCAGCTGCCAAACAGCAAGGCACGCTAACTGGGAAGAGAGAGGGAAAGAGAGAGTGAGCATTCATCCCGCCCTTACTCTGTAGGTTGGTTGCACCCCTGGGCAGGTGCAGCACTCACACAACCAATCCCAGTGGTATACAACAAACAAATCATGAACACCAGACTTAGCCCCATCCAAATTACATGAGGACTTGGGGGGACACAGGATCCAACCAATATATTCTACCCCTGGACCCCCGAGCACTCATGTATATCCCTTATACAAAAGACATTTAGTCCATTTCCAAGAGTTGCCACAGTCCTAACAGTTTCAGAATTGCTGAAAAGTCCAAGTCCCAAATCGCCTCTAAGATTTATGGCAAACTCTCAACTGTAACCCCTGTACAAATGAAAACAAGGTTAAGAACTTCCAACATATAAAGGCACAAGAAAAACATTGCCATTCCAAAGTTACAAACAGGGGAATACAAAGCATCGGAACCAAAGCAAGTCCAAAATCCAGCAGGGCAAACATTAAGTCCTGGAGTTCTACAGTCAGCATCTGAAGCAGTGTGGTTGCAAGCTCCAAAAGGCTTAAGTGACTCTAACCCTGTGGCACTTCCAGGGGTTTTAACTTCCATAGCTTCTCTCTTAAATCCACTCTGTTTGGCTTTTATAGCTTTCTTTAGATGATCCATGTTCCTGGCTTTTCCCAAATTCTGGCTTTTCCATTATACCCTTGCCTTCACCCTTACATATTTGCATATTGTCCTCTGAAAATGTGGTGGAAACTGCACATTTTCCTTGTACTTAAAACCAGTGCCATGTGGATGCCACCAAGGTTCACTGCCAGCTGGAGCAGTAGCCAGGATTTCCTCTCTCTTGGCTGTAGGGTGCGTCTCTTGTGGCCTCTGTCACCACTCTGGAACATGGTGCTCTGTGGATTTTTCCTCCGAGCAAACTCTTTCACTTTTGAAGGCCTGAGGCTGCAAAGGGTGGAGGCCCACTGCTTCCCGGGATGTCCCCAGGCCATCTTTTTCATTTCTCTGTTCCTTTTCAACAATTGAGGTCTCAGCTCTATCTTTATGGTCCACAGCTTACTGGCCAAACTCACATTTTAAGTCACCATACTGGGCTCTTTGCTCTTGATTTGCAGCATAAATCTGGCTAAGACCCCCCAACAATAGCCAGGCCACCATTTCAACATTAGGTTGCCTTGAAATTTCTTTCACGAAACTAATCAATCCATCACCCTTAATCTCAGTCTCAGGCAAAGTCTCTGGGCACAGGCACAATGCAGACCAACTTTCTGCCAAGCAGTAACACACATCATGTGGAGTCCAACAACCAAGGCAGGTCCTTCTTCCCAGCAGAAAACTCCCAAACCTGGCCTTTACCAGCAGGCTTTCTATCAACTTTCTGGTCTTCTGAGCAGTGCCTAGAATCTCCCATTTGGAACAGTCTAAGCTATTCCAGTGCCACTATTTCAGGTAACATCTCCAAACCTTTCCAAACTATTCCCACAAACCATTCCCAAAGGCTCTTGAACCACATGGTCAGGTTTACTCACAGCAATGACTCCACTCCACTGGTACCAAATTCTGTCTTAGTTACTTTTCACTCATTGCTGAGACAAAATACCTGATGCCCAAAATTAGAGAAGGAAAAGTTTATTTCTTACAGTTCTCTAGGGCTTCCATCCATACTAAGTTGGCTCCAAGGCAGTATGGCATGGAGGGGCAACCATTCATGGTGGCTGCCAGACAGTAAGGCATGCTAACTGGGAAGAGAGAGGGGAAGAGAGAATGAGCATTCATCCCACCCTTACTCTGTATGTTGGCTCCACCCCTGGGCAGGTGCAGTACTCACATCATCAATCCCCGTGCTACACAACAAAGAAATCATGAATGCCAGACTCAGCCCCTTCCAAGTTACATGGGGAATTGGGGGTACACAGAATCCAACCAATACAAAGCCTAATATAAACTCTTGAATAAATGTTTATATGTTAAAATGATTCATTTACAAATAATCCAGCTCCATGCTAACTGTACAGACAGAAAACTTGGACTTGTAGTTCTGAAAAAGTGTGTTATTTTTATAAATATTTTTAAAAAATAATCTAAACTGTGTTTCTAAATGTTAAGCCTTATGGGTAGGCTTTATGACCCTCTGAAAGAATAGAATTTTATATATCTTCAATTTTCTGGAGGAAAAAGAGGTAGCATTTTTCAGATTCTTAACTATTTTTCAAGTACAAAATTTATTGAGAATAATTAGACTCAAAGAAAAATTCAAAAAGAACTCAGAGAATAAACCACAGAACTTTCATTTGCTTTCCCCAATACAAGTTTTTCAACAATTTCAATCCCACTACAAACTGTTTCAGAGAGAGGCCCCTTATGTAACATAATTCTTCAGGTTATGGCCAGATAACTAACTTGTCATTCAACAAAATAAATAAAAAGATAACACTTACCCTCTAAGTTTGCATTTATTTCTATCTTAAATGAAATAAAAACACAACACAAATCTATAAATGATTCTTATTTTTCAAGCATCATACCATGTATTTCCTCTATGCTTTTACTTTGATCCCAAACTTTTTTTTCTTTTTTCTCCTACTTTTCTAGGATCAATATCATTGTTAATCAGCAATAGCCTGTCAAGGTGTTACATTTTTTTCAACTGATCACCATTCACTCCTGGCTACTTTCTGAATTGTTCATGGCCTCTCCAAATTTATATATTGAAATCCAAGCCTCAAAGATAATGAATTAGAATGTGAGCACTTTGAAAAGTAATTAGCACATGGAGCTAGAACACTTATGAGTGGGATCCCTGCTCTTACAAAACTAAACCCCTCTTCCACCCTTATACTACGTGAGGATACAGAAAATATTCAAAGTCTGTGAGCTAGAAAGCAGGGTGTCCCAGGATGCGAAATCTGCCAGCACCTTGGCCTTAAATTTTCTAGTCTCAAATACTATGAAAATAAAGTTTTGTTGTTTACAAGCCACCTTGTCATAGTATTTGCTATAATTGTAACAGACTGACATCACTATATATTCTAAAAATAAGAATTCCTCGTAGCAAAAATACTGTTATTTAATCATAATTTATTGAGTTAATCTATCTGAGAAAAATGACATTCATATTGGCTGCTTTGAAGGCTGTTGTGCTAATAAATATAAAAGGGCTTCATATATTCTAAAGTATTATATTAACTGAAAGTGTTAAATCAATAAGACAAGAGTAAAGTTAGATTTTTAATAATAATAAAAGAACCAACCTTCATGAAGTATTAACTATAGTATTTATTCTACCTCTTCCGGTTTGTTTGTATTTCCTGATGAGCAAGCTAAGGTAAAGAAAAGTTAACAATTTTACTCAAGATCCTGTAGTTAATTAATTGTAACATGAGTCCATGAGTCAGTCAAACTCTAACTTATAGTTATTTGATAGTGTATATCAGAATAACATTATTTCTCAAATACAGGCAAAGAATAATTCTTCCTGTCTTGTATTTCTGTACATGTCTTAATCTTCTGAAATGGTTACATTGCCAAATTACAGATTAGCTATACAGACAATGACTGACTTGAAACATTCAGAGAAAATCAGTGCTAATTGGTGTTAGTTGAGGTTCATGAGTTTTGACAGGCAGCACAATGCAGTCTGTGAGGCATCAGCTCACTAGTATGTACAGATCAGTATTGTGGTATTCAGATAAGCTATATGTTTTCCATTTTACTCACCTCATTTCAGATGGGCTTGTTTTATTAAGAGATATGTGTAAGTATGTAATTAAAACAGGAAAATAGAAGCTATCAGAGAGTACAGAAGTTTCTATGTGATCTATGTATGTGCCCAAAGATACACAGAATCCAACTACAAACACATTAAGACAGTACATGTGGCTTAGTAGTAATCTCTCAACTAATTATATCACTGTTAACATGCCAGTGAGCTGCAGACCAATTTAAATTTAGCTGCATGGGTAGAATGCTGAGGGAATGACTCATGTAAGAAAATCACTCAGGGTCTCAACACCTTTCAAATGCGTGTATTGACAATGCTTGTTTTAAAACTGACTTTGCTAGAATTATTGCTAGGAGATGACAACCAAAAAATGCAACACAAATGGAGACATAATGAATTCAGTGTGAAAAACAAATTTTGCTTTAAATATTTAGAATACTTTGGAAAACTTACTGGGGAAGATGAATTTTAAATTGTGATTTCAATTCATTAAATTGAGGCTTTGCCTTCTAGAAAAGATAAAGAAGGGCTGGTAGTTTGGCTCAGTGGCTTAAGT